>CM070512.1:13766451-14228773 GCA_036346375.1 Guadua angustifolia | reverse complement strand
TCAACTTTGCAAGTTGCAACGGATAACTTTGCTGAAAGAAATAAGCTTGGGGAAGGAGGCTTTGGTGCGGTTTACAAGGTGCCGGTCATACTTTTGCTTTAATCGTTTTTTTAAACGGAGGCAGGAGCTCTGTCTTGCAATGAATGAACTTTAATCGTCTATTTCATTGAGTAAGTATGTCCATTTGTGCAGGGAACCCTTCCTGATGGTCACGAAATAGCAGTAAAAAGACTTTCACAAGGCTCCAAACAAGGAATAAGCGAGCTGAAAAATGAGCTTGTTTTGGTTGCTAAACTTCAACATAAGAATCTTGTGAGGCTTGTTGGCGTTTGCTTGGAAGAACATGAGAAACTGCTTGTGTATGAATACATGTCCAACAGAAGCCTTGACACCATTCTCTTTGGTAAAATTTTTACAATAGTAGCAGAGTATGTGCTGATAAAATTGCACTCGAATGGCTCAGATGTTTCTTGTTTCAATTGTAGATCCTGAGAAGAGCAAGGATCTTGACTGGGGGAAGAGATTCAAGATAATAAATGGAATTGCCCGAGGTTTACAATATGTTCATGAAGATTCTCAGTTGAAAATAATCCACCGAGACCTCAAAGCAAGTAATGTTCTTTTAGATTCAGATTTGAATCCAAAAATTTCAGACTTCGGTTTGGCAAGACTATTCGAAGGGGATCAATCAAAAGATGTTACCAACCGTGTTGTTGGAACTTTGTAAGTAAACATTTCCCTGATAAAGTATCCAAGAGAGCACCAAGTAGTTATTAGTTACTTTTTCGTTGCAGTGGATATATGGCACCAGAATACGTCATTCGTGGGCAGTATTCTATTAAGTCAGACGTGTTTAGTGTCACGGACTGGGCCTTGGGAGATTGGACTGGGCGGCCCATGTGGTGGAGAAGGGAGGCACTACAAAGGACAGAGCAGCCACGCAGTCAGGATCGAACAAGAAAAGCGACAAACACTACTCTTCCTCAATTTCTCTTCTCTGCCTTGTATCTTCTTCCTCCGTTCCTCTTCTTCGTTCTTCCCAAATCCTCCCACAAATTTTGTAATCTGTATCGGTTGGTAGCAGGACCATAACAATTGGTATCAGAGCTTCGATCCAAGCCATGGCCGACGCGTTTGAGAGAGCGATTGCAACGAGTGACCGCATCATCGAGTCGTGCCAGAAGTTGCTCATGAGTTGAGCAAAGTGCGATCCACGGTGACTGCAACCACCAAGCGGCGGTCTTGGCCTGAGGTATCCATCATGCAGCGACGACGGCAGCGACCAATGGCGCAACCTCGGCGTGGCTTCGCCAAGTCAGGGTCCTCCTTGCAGATGGCACTCCTCGTCGGCCGCCGCCGAATGGGTCGCATGATCCGCTGGCGTAAGTCGCGGGTCCGTGTTCGATTGCACACCACCACCGCAAGGGCTCGCCCGTTCCGTCGGCCGGACTTCGGCGAAGCGCAGCGGGTTTCTCAAGGGCGTGGTCACCGGCGTCATCCATGACCCGGCGTGGCGCACACGCTGGCAAGGTGACCTTCCGGCATCCGTTCGGTACGCACGCAGAAAGAGCTCTTTGTGCGCCGAGGTATGTACACGGGTCAAATTGCCTACTACAGCCGCCGCGCGCTCTCCATCGGCAACGTCCTTCCGCTCCGCTCCGTGCCCGAGAGCGCGGTCGTCTGCAACGTCGAGCACCACGCCGGGGCCCGCGTTGCAGGACGGGTCGCAGGCCAGACTCCGGAGCTCGCCGGGGGTCGCCAGGGAGAGCCCCACGAAGACGGCCACCGTGAAGAGTTTTGTGCACGGGAGGTGTTTGAGGAAATGCCTCCGAGGACTCTGAACACTGTGAAGAGGATCAAGGACCCGACCAGATTCTGGTCGGAGATCGCCATGACCTGCTACTGGAAGGAGAAGTGGAACCCAGGCGAGGTCTGCTCTGAAGACCTCGAAGTCACCAAGGGGCCTGTCCAGATTGTTTGGTTCAAAGGAGCCAAAACTAAAATATGTTACAATGCCGTTGACCGCAATGTTGTGGCTGGAAAGAGAGACAAGTCGGTACGGTACTGGGAGGGCAATGAGCCTGATCAGGATGTGAAGCTCACCTATTCCGAGCTCTTGGACAAGGTTTGCCAGCTTGCTAATTACTTGAAGAGTGTTGGTGTCGGCAAGGGTGAAACTGTGATTATCTACTTACCAATGTTGCTGGAGCTGCCCATTGCTATGCTTGCTTGTGCCTGCATTGGTGCTGTTCACTCGGTTGTGTTCGCTGGCTTCTTTGTGGATTCGCTAGCACAAGGGATTGTTGATTGCAAGCCTAAGCTTATGGCCACCATTCTTACTCTGTTATCCTTTCTTCAAAAGCATATGGCCACCATTCTTACTCTGTTAGAAGATTCTGTTGAGGGCGAGGGTGTTGATACTTTGGTGTTGACAATGGAGACTTTTGAGCACCTTGGATTTCTAGTGCAGTTCTCAGAAGGGACGTCCTTATGCCAGGCAGCCACGTTTTTTGCAAATTCTGATCCAGACATGCCTGCAGCTCCAATCCCTGCTGCTCAGGTTCATGATTGGATTTTGCAGAGTATAGCCTCTTCATTGGAATTTTCTACTGAGAAGTTCACAGCAAAGGAAAGCAGCCAGCAGATTGCATCTGATCTCGATGTGATCATGGCTGATGCCAGTGCAAGTCATCCAGCGAATAGCACACCGACCGGTGCCAATCCTGCATTCTACAGAAATACAACATTTGTGGAGGGCTTCTCCAAAACTTCTTTTGTCAAAACGGGAGTGCCCTTCCAGTGGACACCGGTGCTGCAACAGGTCTTTCGAACTTTTCAGCACGCCCTGGTACGTGCTCCAGTACTTGCCTTGCCTGATTGTACTAAGCAGTTTGTTCTTGAGACAGATGCTAGTCAGGACGGTTTTGGAGACGTATTAATACAGTCTGTGTTTTCTCTGAACTCCATTGGCTTGGAGGCTACACATGCCCTAAGACTCAGCACATGCCCTAAGACTCAGCAGCAACTGGATCACCAATCTTTGACTCCAAACTACTGTGTTAAGGCCCTAATTGCCAGCTGGTGTGAGCAGAATGATTTTCCAGTTCCTGATGCTCCATCGGGTTCCTTTGATGTAAACTGGAGACTTGTTTTCTCTGATTCTGAGGCAACAGGTGGTGTGTCTATTGAAAGTTTTGACTCCAGTAATGTGAAGGGTGTCAAGGTGGTTCCCTGGGAGAATGGGAGAAAAGAAGAGCCAGCTAACAGCGAATCGGGAACATTAGATGACAGTTCTTGTTATGATTTCGATATGGGTGAGGGTTACCGGAACTTGCTGCTTATGCTTCATGAAAGAAACAACATACGCATGAAAGAGGATAAGGAAGATAGGATCCAGATGGGCTTACATGGGCTCGCTGAGGCCTTGGTTCAGTTCTTGAGGAATGCCGTGCAAGATGGAAATGAGAAGGCACAGGAAATTGGTGCCATGGCTCTTTTCAACCTTGCAGTCAATAATAACAGAACCAAGGGACTTCTATTGTTTGCCGGAGTCGTCGACCTACTGGAGCAGATGATATCAAGTCCATGCCTATCTGCTCCAGCCACGGCACTTTACCTTAACCTTTCCTGCCTCCCTGATGCAAGGAACATCATTGGACCTGTTGATCAAGTTGTGGGCAGAAGTTTGGAGTTGCAGCTGTCATGGGACCCTGGTGGTGACGATATGTATAGTCTATGGTCTGCTATCATCGGCTTGGGGACAAGCCGAGATTCAAGGAGGGAGGAATGTCACGGACTGGGCCTTGGGAGATTGGACTGGGCGGCCCATGTGGTGGAGAAGGGAGGCACTACAAAGGACAGAGCAGCCACGCAGTCAGGATCGAACAAGAAAAGCGACAAACACTACTCTTCCTCAATTTCTCTTCTCTGCCTTGTATCTTCTTCCTCCGTTCCTCTTCTTCGTTCTTCCCAAATCCTCCCACAAATTTTGTAATCTGTATCGGTTGGTAGCAGGACCATAACATTTAGCTTCGGCATTTTGGTTCTAGAGATCATAACTGGAAGAAGAAATAGTGATTCCTATAACTCAGAGCAGTCTGCTGATCTCTTAACTCTTGTAAGTACATTGACTCCTTTTAAGTACATAGCGCATTCATAAGCTCTACACACAATCAACTCATCGCGACAATATTATATCAGAACAATTTATCCATCTGATGCAGATATGGGAGCATTGGAGCATGGGAACAATTTTCGAGGTAGTGGATCCGTTCTTAAGCAGTATTGTTCCCAGAGATCAAATGCTGATGTGCGTTCATATTGGACTGCTATGTGTTCAAGAAAGCCCTGCGGATAGGCCAACGATGTCCTCGGTGAATGTCATTCTTAGTAGTAACACTGTCTCAATTCAAACTCCGCCCAAGCCGGCGTTTTGCATTCAGACCGCTGGAAATGGCTCAGAACCACATCAACAAGGCTTGCACGCCACCCGCGAATCAACGGTGATATCACCAAACGATCGAGGTGTCGCTCACGGAGCTTGATCCAAGATAAGGGTATGTTGGAACGAAGGAACACCATAGGAGTTCCTTGTATAGTAGTGTGATATATGGAACGCCCTAATTTAATTTGGCATGTGTATTTGTACAGTAGTTTGCCAGACTAGCGTGAATTTCCCTGAGATAACAGATGATGTGTAAGTAATGGATATACGATGAACTAATGTTGCTTCCATATATAATGCTCCAACTACTATTACCAGTTTACCACTATCAAGGAGTCCGACGCTTCGGCGCATCTCCTGGGCCAGCGCCGTGCACCCTCGTGGGCAACAGATTTCAAGATAGAGCACTGCGGTCTAGCGATACCTCCTAACAGGGTAAAATACTGGGTGGGTGAAATCCGAAATTTAAATTTGGGATAAATCATAGATGAAATACAAAAAAACCAAAATTCAAATCCAGTTTTTTTTTCAATCGAGATTTCCCCGAGAAATACCGAAATCTTGCTGAGATTACCCGAAATTTGGGTAAAATTGAACCAAACGAAACATTGTGCAAAAAATGTTGAAAATTTATGAAATATTTCATGGATGGTCCTAACATATCATTAATGTTCTCATAGAAATTTCAAATAATGATCAAGCTTGAGGAATTTTTAAAAATTCTAATAGTGGTATTGTCCTGATAAAAGAATAACCGGCAAATTTGAACAGAATGAAAAATGAAACAAACTATGTTATAAAATTTTTAAAAAAATTTGGATTGTCCTGGTGCATCAATATTATTTCAAAAAATTTTAGATGATTATCAAGGGGGAAGTATCTAGTGTAAATGGCTATTCAGTGCTAAAATGCTAATATCCATCGTGGGCCATCAGATCTATCACGTACGGCTCAGATTGAGAGTAGTGGAAGCCCCTCATGGAACGAGGAGAGAAATAGAGGGGGGTTTTCGCAAAACCGATTAAGTGACAATGAGTTCCACCACTATCAATCTGAGCCGCACATGATAGATCAGATGGCTCACGATGGATGTTAGCATTTTAACACTGAATAACCATTTGCACTAGATATTTCCCCATTATCAAGTATCAAGAATTTTAAAAAATTCTGAAAATTCTACTATCCTAATAAAAACCTTACCGGCAAATTTTAACCAAATGAAAAATGGTTCAAATCACATTATAAATTTTTGAAGGTTTTTGTGGATGATCCTGATTAATCATCAATGTTTTCATAAAATTTTCATATGATTATAATGCTTCAATGATTTTTAAAAATTCTGAAAGTGCTATATCTCGATAAAAGCCTAATAATCAATGCATACATTTGCTTGAGCAACAAAAAGGTTTAGAATTTTGAAAAATTTTCTGAGAAGGGTTATAAGGCAATGTTTAAGCTCTCGTAAAAAATTTGAACATGATCACACTTCAGTGAATTCATAAAAATTTTACAATTGTACTGTACCATTTATGTTCTTTCTTTTTTTATTTTTGAAATATAACAAATGAAGTTAAATGCTTTCATAGATTTGATTGAGAAAACAAAAAAAATTTAACATTTTTGAAACTTTTGGAGAAGGGTTTTGAGGCAAATCTTAAGCTCTCATAAAATTTTTGGATCATGATCACACTCGAGCAAATTTATAAAATTCTGAAAAGGTTACTGCCTCAGTTATGTTCATTCTATTTTTGATTTTTTAAAGATAACAAATGAAGTTCAATTATTTTAATTTTTTTTGTATGATCCTGTACTAATAAATATGCTACCATGAATTTTTCAAAGTATTATCAAGCTTGTACAATTTTATGAAAATATGATAGTGTTTCTATCGAAACTATAAAATGTCTCAAAAATTTAGTTTTTCAACAAATTTTTAGGGAAGATAACTTTTTTAAAGGTTATTGGGCCAAATCTAATAAAAAAATTCAAAAACTGAAATTACTCAAGATTTTAGTGAGATTCGGTGAAATCTCACTAAAATTTTTGAGATTACTGTAGCATTTATTTTTTCAATTTTTTTACCTAGCCAGAATTTTGGATCCCATCTTTGGCCAAAATCCGAAATCACGGTGAGATTTCTGAAATTTTGCTGAATTTTAGAAGCTTGCCTCCTAGTGTGTGTCCAAGAACCCTCCTCAGGAAAGCACGTTGCACCCTTTGTACATATTATATTTGAAGGCAAGGGATCAGCGGTCATCATTGCATCCAACTTCGAACGCAAGGACCCCCCTCCTCGGGCCAGCGTTGTGAGCTCCCCGCGGCACTATTTTCGAAAGTAAGGGAAAATGTTAGAAATCTTGGTGAAATTTTGCAAGATCTTGGATTTCGGATGTGGACGAGATTCAAAATCCTAACCGATAAAATAATTAAAAAAATTCAAATTGTTATAGTAATTTCAAAATTTTCAGAAATATCACCAAAATCTAGGGTTTTTTATTGGATTTTGACTTTTGAGGACCAAATTTGACCTAATAACCCTTAAGAATGTCATTTTCTATGAAATTAGTTGAAAAACTGAATTTTTGATATGTTTTATAATTTTGGCAAAAATACTTTCATATTTTTATAAAATTGTATAAGATTGATCATGCTCTAAAAACTTTATTTACTATTTTTAGAAGTCTAGGATTAGGGGTGAAAACGGAACGGAAATTTTCCGACCGTTCGGACCAACTAAAAGCAAGCTCTTTTTGGAAGCGAAAGCGGAATTTTTAGATGCGAAGCGGAAACGAATTTTTTTCGGAAGCGGAGAGTTAATTCCGACGGAAGCGGAAGCAGGCGGAAATTCGGGTAACTCAAAACCGAATTTCGAATCAGACGCATGCACGCGAGCCCATTTAACATCGCTAGCCAAGTTGAAGTTGGAGTTGAACCCTAGATCTCTCGAGTCCTCATTCCGGCCTCGAGTCCAGGGCCCTGCGCCTCGGCCTCCCCAGCATACCGCCTGTGCGGCGACCTGCCATGCCGCCCTACCTTGCCCAGCTGCCCGCTTCCATGGCGCCTCCGCAAGGCGTCCCTGCACGCCAGCCCTGCGCCCCACGCGCCTCCCCTGTGGCGCAGCGACTTCCGGCGCCTCCCCTGCCTTGCAGCGACCCCCAGCTCGCCTCCCACAGAGAAGTCTGGATTATGATGGAAAATTCCTCGGTTGTTTTCCTTTGTCGATAATATGTTTTGCAAATTGTAGAAAAAAATGTTTTGCATGATTGAAAAGAAATGCAGGCATAGATCACCTAATCTGATATCATGCATGTGACAAGATCGTAGCTCACATTTTTACGCAATTTCGTTGTCGTAAGGATGTCTAGTTCTGTTGGTCTTGAATCTGGCGATGGATGTGTATTAGTTTCAGCTTTCAAAGACATAACATTAACTAGTTTTACTAAGCTATTCGACTAAACTGCTAGTGAGTGCTTAATGCACCTGGAGAACTTGATTGTCTTGTTCCCATAAGCATGTTTATATTTCTATATATATATATATATATATATATGAGTTTGACAATCTTGAGTGATTATATATAATGTTTCTTTTGAGTATGATGGACTATGTGTTTGCTATTATGTTGTGATGTTGAACACTTGAACTATATCATTTGCTATTATGTTGTGATGGGAAACTATGTGCTTGCTATTAATTATGTTATGATAGATCATGTACCACGTCGTCTTTGTGGAATTTTCCGCTTCGTTTTAAATATCCGATCCGTTCGTTTAAGCCTCGTTTCGTCACTACGTTTCCGTTTCCGGTTTTCGATTTCGTTCACGATTCTGGGTATAAAATATGGAAACGAAACGAATAGCTATTTACCGACCGTTTCCGTACTGTTTTCACCCCTATCTAGGATCATACATAAAAATTTTCAAAATAAGTGAACTTCATTTGTTATCTTTAAAAATCAAAAAGCGGAATGAGCGTAATTGAGACAGTAACCTTGTCAGAATTTCATAAAAAAATTTGTGCGTGATCATGATCCAAAATTTTTATGAGATCTTAACAAAAATCTTCTCTAAAAGTTTCCAAAATTTTAAACTTTTTTATTTTCTCAATCAAATCTATGGAAGCATTGAACTTTATATGTTATCATTCAAAAAACAAAAATGGAAGGAACATAAATGATCAAGATTCTTGATGAATTTTATAAATTAAACGTGTGTCGATCATAATCTAAAATTTTTATGAGAGCTTAATAATTACTTGAGAACCCTTATCTAAAAGTTTCAAAATTCTAAATTGTTTTTGGTTCCTCAATCAAATCTATGTATTGATCATTAGGCTTTTCTTAAGCTAGTAGCATTGTAATAATTTTTAAAAATTCATTAGACTTGATCATCATCTAAAAATTTTATGAAAACATTAGTGATGCTTCAGGACCATCCAAATTTTTTTTAAAGTTTATAATATGTTTTGAAGCATTTTTCATTCGTTTGAAATTTGCCGGTCAACCTTTTTATCAAGACAAGAGACTTGTCTAAATTTTTAAAAATTCATCATGCTTGATCATCATATAAAAATTTGATGTGAATATTATTGATGCATCAAAACCATTTAAATAAATTTTAAAAACTTTCTAAGGTGGTTTGAACTATTTTTTATTTGGTTGAAATTCTGAGTCACCTTTTATCGGAATGATAATTGTTAGAATTTTAAAAAATTCCTCAGGCTTGATCCAAAAAAGTTTCAAAAGTTTATAATACGTTTTGAAGCATTTTTCATTCGTTTGAAATTTGCCGGTCAACCTTTTTATCAAGACAGTAGCACTGTCTAAATTTTTAAAAATTCATCATGCTTGATCATCATATAAAAATTTCATGAGAATATTATTGATGCATCAAAACCATTTAAATAAAATTTAAAAACTTTCTAAGGTGGTTTGAACTATTTTTATTCGGTTGAAATTTACAGGTCAGCCTTTTATCAACAGTAGCACTGTTAGAATTTTAAAAAATTCCTCAGGCTTGATCCAAAAAAGTTTCAAAAGTTTATAATATGTTTTGAAGCATTTTTCATTCGTTTGAAATTTGTCGGTCAACCTTTTTATCAAGACAGTAGCACTGTCTAAATTTTTAAAAATTCATCATGCCTGATCATCATATAAAAATTTGATGAGAATATTATTGATGCATCAAAACCATTTAAATAAATTTTAAAAACTTTCTAAGGTGGTTTGAACTATTTTTTATTCGGTTGAAATTTAATGTGACCTTTTATCGGGGATAGTATCCTTTGTTAGAATTTTAAAAAATCCTCAGGCTTGATCCAAAAAAGTTTCAAAAGTTTATAATATGTTTTGAACCATTTTCATTCGTTTGAAATTTGCCAGTCAACCTTTTTATCAAGACATTAGCACTGTCTGAATTTTTACAAATTCATCATGCTTGATCATCATATAAAAATTTTATGAGAATATTATTGATGCATGAAAACCATTTAAATAAAATTTAAAAAATTTCTAAGGTGGTTTGAACTATTTTTTATTCGGTTGAAATTTACAGGTTAGCCTTTTATCAGGATAGTAACACTGTTAGAATTTTAACAAATTCCTCAGGCTTGATCACTATTTTTTATTCGGTTGAAATTTCTGGTGTGACCTTTAATCGGATGAGAGCACTATTAGAATTTTTAAAAATTTCTCAGTCTTGATCATTATTTTTTATTCGGTTGAAATTTACTGGTTAGCCTTTTATCAGGACAATAGCACTGTTAGAATTTTTAAAAATTTCTCAAGTTTGATCATCACCTAAAATTTTTACGGAAACAATATTGATGTGTTAGGACCATCCACAAAAAGTTTCAATATGTTTTGAATTCTAAGCCTCCCAGCAAAGCCCGGCCCGACCGAGGCGTGTACCTTTGCAGCCAAGCCTGGTCTGCGCCAAATAGGCCATCGTAGTGAAGCCTACCCGTTTAAGATGTGGGCCTCCGCTTCGAAGTTTGACCCGCAAGACGTAGGCCTCCACGCGAAGCATGGCCCGCACAAGATGGGCCTCTGCGCAGCGGGAGGCGGCCCGCTGTGGGCTTGGACCTCGGCGAAGGGGACGGTGAGTCAGGAGCGGAGCCAATCGCAACGGTGAGCCGACGGAGGCCTAGCGAAAGCTAGATGCGACGTTGAGCTGATGCTGGATGCGTCGGACGAAGCTGGTCGAAGGTCATCGCAGTAGCAGGACGTGAAGCCAGTCGAAACCGGATGACATAGGCTGAGTTGGTTTAGGTTGAAACTAGAGGAGAAGCTGTTGAAATTGAAAGAAGTTATTTGATTTGTTGGAGCTGGATGAGGATGGCAATTTTTCGTAAATAATAGTTAAGTTGTAAGGGTATCAGGGAAGTGGGATTTTCGTGAAGCTCATTCGGCAGAAGCATCGTTTTCTTGCTTCTCGCGTGAGTGCAAATTGGGTTGGAGCTTCTTCTCTCCGTCTGGCTAAAAAAACACCGTTTGTTTTGGCTTATGGCTTATAGAGGTCTAGAAACCAAATAAGTCAAACATAAACAAACTCAGCCACAGTGGACGAACGAAGGTAGCTGTCGGATGAGACGGAGCTAGTTGGCGATCGACACCGGATGAAGGTGGACGCTGGACACGACGGAGCTGCATTTGACGAGGCTGCAATGACTCGAGGTAGGACTGGTCGAGCTATTCCTGAGGATCAAGCGGCCCTAGAGGCGAGAAGGGCGCCGCTCCTGCCCTCAAACTATGGGGCCCCACCCGTACATGTACTAGTATTAGTATATTGTATATACAATGATATTGTCGGAGATTGAATATTCTCCATAGACGACCGTCGCACCCCGGCGGCCCCGGGCATGTCCTCGCTCGGGCCTCGTTCCCTAGGAAAAGTCTTGAACGCCGACCTTGAGCCGCCCTCAAATCCTGCCGTGCTCGCCCCCAAGCGTGTTTGCTCGGCGGTCCTCGACCTAGCGACTCGGTCCGACTGAAGGGGCCTCGAGCTTCGTCTAAAAAGTGAGGCAGTCTGCCAGGCGGCTCGGCATTAGCTCGCGTGGCGGCTCGGTCTGCCTCCCACAGAAGGCCTGCCTAGCGCGGTTTTCGCGTCAAATCATTCGCCCTCTGCACCGCGTCGCGTTATGCGGCGAAGCGAACGGCCGCGCCACGTCCCGGCGATAGAACGCCTTCAGAATAAATGCTTTATCTTTGTAATCCCTATAAATACCACCTCGCTAGCGAAGGATTGGGGGTTCGGTTCATTTTCACATCCACCTCCACTTGTGCTGTGATGCCTGTAATCCATCCTCACATATTCAAAGAATCCTTTGGGCGTAGGGTTGTTATCTCTGCGAGAGGCGAACCGAGTGCAAAAAAGAGGCTCCTTGCTCGTTATGCGATTGTCTTAGCCACCTCGTTTCCCTAAGCATGAGCCCTCAAAAGCTATACCCCGCCAAAAAGGGGCCTTAGGTTGATCCTTCATTCAACAAGTAAGCTCGACGGGGACCGGTTCGAACCGTCGGCAGTGGCGCGTCATTGGGGATCGACTAAGTCCGTTCGCGAGGAATCCTTGAGGATGCTGAACTCTCAGGACAATCAAGATCTCTGCGTCTTCGACGACGTGTACTACGCCAGCGATGGCATGGCTGGTGTGGCTGATCCGAAGGGCCACACCGAAACCGAGAGTCTTTCCTGTGGGCTGCGGAGCAGGCGTTTCGCCGCGCGGCGATACCTCGCTAGCGAGGAAGAATCTGGCGGCTCCGCGATGTGCGGGCATCCCGAAGCCGCCCGAGCGCGCCAAGAAACCAAAGGCGCTGGCGACACCGCATTGTCGCCCGCGCGATCCTTGTGCTCCCGCAGCGTCAACATGGCGGGAAGAGAAGAAATCCACGAGTCCGATCCCGAGGACCTCCAAGACCACTGGCCATGAGGTCGAAAACCGCCGGAGTTGCCCCGGCGGGACTCTGTGACCGCCCACTTGCCAAACTTGGGCGGGTGGCGGACGCTGAGAGACTTAGCTCATGAGGATTCAAGTGAGTATCACTCCCGAGCATGTGCGCAACCGCTTCAAAGGTGCCTGATCGCTCCTCGGGCGCCGAGCGGCTGCGCCATGGCGGCGGCCGTGCGTTTCCTCAATTTCTCGGCCGGGCGGACTGGCGGCCATGGGGGCGATCGTGGTGAAAACTCAGAAGGCTACGCCACGACATAGGCCTCCTAGGGCCCCTGGCGAAGAAGGGCACCTGGAGTGTTTCCCGAGGCCATAAGCAACATTCCCCTGGTCGCTCCCGTCAAAGCGCCTCCCTAAGTCTTGCTCGGGAGGGCCGCGGGAAGCAAGAGCGGGGTCGTGAGGGCGTTTGAGCGTTTCGGGACAGCCATACGGGCTCGAGGCCGCCCTCCCGCTTCCTTGAGCCCGCAGTGCTCCACCTCGAGGTTACCCTTCGGCGCGGCCGCGGGCGTGTTCTCCGTCTCGCCCGAAGCACGAAAGATCCTCGAGGCAATGGCGTCACGGTTGCCGTGTTTCGGAGGGGTCGCCACGACGGCCCGGCCTTTGGTGCGGGCACCGGCATCCTCCGCGGCGTCTCGTGGCGAAGCAAGTTCAAGCCCGGCCACATCGGCGGTTCAGCGGAACTCGAACCCGAGGCGAAGTTTCTTCGATCTACTCCACCGCCATTTTGGCGGTGGAGGATGAGGGGTTATGACTAACTACCTCCCCACGGTCCTCGGCGGTCCTACCAAGACATGGCTCTTTGGCCAGAAGGAGGGTTCAATCCGCTCGTGGAGGCAGCTCTGCGAGGCCCTCCGAGCAAACTTCTAGAGCTGCTATACTCGTCCGGGCAACGCGCGCGACCTTGAGCGGCTAATCCAAACGGAGAAGAGTCGCCGGGACTTTGTTCAAAGGTTCATCAGGGTAAGGAACTCCATCCCGAGCATCTCGAGACGAAATTTGTTATACAGGCCTTCAAGTTCGGGGTCCACGACGTCCGTTTCACGCAAGACTTGGAGATCCACCCCGACCTATCGCCAGCAATATTACGTATGGCCGACCGCTATGCAAATGCCAATGAAGATGCTCGACGAAGGCAAGCTACACGCCTCGGTAGGGCCTAAAGGGCTCCTCGAGCAAGAAGCACTCAGGCTCCGTCAAGAAGAAAATCAAGAAGAAAAAAGAATTCGCGAGGGCGGGCGTGGTGGTCTGCTGTCGAGCGCCGAGCCCGCCCAGACTCCGCTGGCTTCGGAGGCTCGAGGCTTGGCGAGGCCGCGCGTCATGGCACGCGACAAAGTAGTGGCGACCAAGACCTCGGCGACCAAGGTCGCGACGACCCGAGATCGCGGTGGCCAAGGTCGTGAAGAGAAATGCCCCTTGAGCACCGCTCTGCCCGTTCCATTAGGCGGTCGGTCATGACCTTCGCAATTGTAGGACTGGGCATACCGCTGGAGAAGTTCTTGGCGAGAGCCCCATGCCTGTTGCCGAGGAAAAAGGAGGCGGCGACAAGGGCAAAGGTCCGACGGGACGGGGAGCGACATGGGCTACCAGGAGCCCCACAACTACATAGCCGTCATATTCGGGGGCTCCTCGGCATACAAGTCCCACAGGGACCTGAAGGAGGCGGCGCGGGAGGTTTGCCACATTGCCCATGGCAAGCCGCCCATCTGCAACTTAGGTGAGTGCAGTATCAATCGTTTTCTCCAAGGGCGATTGTCCCTTGGAATGACCAGACCACGAAGCTCTGCTGGTCGTGAGCAGACCATCGACGAACGCGAAGTTGGTCGTGTTACGATCGGCAGTGGGAGCTCCTTGGATCTCATTTACCTTTCTGATCTGGGCGAGATGCTGAGTCCTCGTTCCAAGATCACGAGCATAGCCGTCCCATTCTTGAGGATTGTCACGGGCACCTCGACAAGCCCCTTGGCGAATCGTCCGCTTTCGTGGCGTTGGCGGCATCAACAACTTCGGTGAGCTAATCAACTTCAAGTCGTGGACTTCAAAGTCGACCTACTCGCGCCATCCTCGGCGAGCCGACCCTCTTCAAGTTCATGGCATACGCACCACGCCTACGATTGCACGAAGGTTCTCGGGCCAAAGGTGTCATCACCGTCAAAAGCGACCATAGAGGCCCTCGAATCTGTGGCAGAAATCGACATCGACATGGTCAGGCGGTTGCCTCGGTAGCAGCAAAACCAAGGGCAGCAGACTCCGACCCAAAGTTACCCTCGGCCGGAGGAGAAACCAAAGCGGTCCCTCTAAATGAGGCCGACCGACCAAGGTCTTCCATCACAGGATCTTCCTAGATCCCAAATAGGAACTCGAGCTCATCACTTTCCTCCGGAGGAAGCGGACGTGTTGCTTTGAGGAACCGTCCAGAGCATGCCGGGTCTCAAGGGAAGTGATTGAGCCTGAGCTAACCGTTCGGCCCGATAAAAAACTTGTGCGCCCGAAGCTCGGGCGATTTTCCCGGAGAAGCGGCGATCATCACGGGATGAACTCGACAAACTCCTTAAAGTGGCCGTCGAAGTCGAGCATTGGAGTGGTAGTAAACCAGTCATTGTCAAGAAAAGGCGGAAGTGGCGCATGTGTGTAACCACACCGGCACAACGCCTTTGCCCAGAAGGACAACTTTCATTGCCTTGGCGCATTGACCAGCTAGTCGATGCGACGGTGGAGTCCTAGGTGATGAGTTTCTTGGATGCCTACTCGGGCTATCATCAGATTAGCCTATCCCCTGGGGACGAAGAGAAGACCTCCTTCATCACGCCATTTGGCATGTTACGCTATCGACCATGTCTTTCGATGCTCAGGAACGCGGTAGCGACCTTCCAGCGCCTAATGCAGAAGACCTTCCAAGACCAGATAGGGAGGAACCTGGAGGTGTATGTAGATGATATCGTAGTTAAGAGTAAGCTCGCCTCTGGTCATATATCCGACCTGAAGGAAACCTTTTGTAACCTCAATAGGCATCGAATAAAGCTCAATCCTGAAAAATACGTCTTCGGGGTCAAGGCGGGCAAGGTGCTCGGCTATCTCATCGGGCCGCAGGGCATCGGTCCCAACCCGGAGAAAATTGAAGCCATCGAAAGGATGCGACCTGCAAGCTCTGTAAAGGAAGTCCAGACCCTGACCGGACACATGGCGGCCCTGAGTCGCTTCATTTCCCGGTCAGGAGAGCGCAGTCTACCTTTCTTCAAGGCACTCGCGAGCACGAGGCTTCACCTAGACGGAGGAAGCTAACCGCTCCTTTGAGGAGTTGAAGCGATGACTGTCGGCCCGACCTTGGCCACGCAAGGTCAAGGAGGCTACTCTTGCTATACCTCATGGCGACCCCCCACATTTGTCGGTCGCGGTGTTAGCGGTCGGCGAGAAAAGGCGACAACCAATTTACTCGTCGGCCGAAGTCTTGCCGCGGACCGAAGGAGCGGTACCACTGAGGTCGAGGCTCTTGTACTTTCGCTTTCGTGGCATCGAGGAAGCTGCGCCACTACTTCCAAGCTCACAAGGTCGTCGTTCCATCTAACTTTCCGCTTAGGGACATCCTAAGGAATCCCGACGCCAGCGGCAGGATAGCAAAGTGGGCCATGGAGCTCATGAGTTTGACATCAATTTCTCCGCCCGCACGGCGGTCAAGTCCCAGATCTGGCGGACTTCGTGGCATAATGGACAAATCCTTGACCCGCCACCAAGCCCTCTGGGTGCGAGGCGACCATTGGACCATGTACTTGACGGGTCCGAGCTTTGGCCTTCGGGGTGGCGTTGTCTCATGTCCTCAAGAGATCAACTCGATCGTTGTCGGCTGCGCCGCGCGACCAACAACGGGTGAGTATGAAGCCTCTTGGTAGACTCGAGCATGCAAAAGGCGCTCGAGTCGGTATTTGTGAAGGGCGACTCACAGTTGGTGCGTCAACCAAGTCAACAAGAATATCGGTGTTCGATCGCTCAATGGTGCTTTACTTGGTTGAAGTAAGGAAGATGGGCGGTACTTGAAATTTGAAGTACTCTACATCCCGGAAGGACAATTCCTCGGCGACCATCTTTCCAAGGTCGGTTCCTCGCGGATGCCGCCCGCCCGGGCGTTAAATCGAGCATCTACACAAGCCCTCCATTCCGCCGTAGAGGCAACCCCGGATGCCATACCCGGGCGCCGTCGGCTATCTGTGCAAGCCCTCCATTCCCTCTGTAGAGGAGGCAAAAGGCGTCGCGTGCGTCTCCTTCCTCGGCAGTGCAAAGCGGATAGCGCCATTACGTCCGATACCTTGCCCACAGACCTTTGCCGAGGAAGAGGCGGCGTTCTGGCTTATAAGGCAATCCTCCGCTTACAGATTAGTCGAGGCGCCTTATACATAAAGGGCGCTTGAGTCCTCTCCAAGTGCATATCTCGGGAAGAGGGCGATTTCCTTCTTAGAGATATCCATGAGGGAATGGGCGATTTCCTTCTTAGAGATATCCATGAGAGATTTCCTTCTTAGCTCACTCATCCTTCAGGACCCTTGTGAGCAAAGCATTCAGGTTGGGATACTATTGGCCGGCGACTCTAGGCGGCGGCTCGGTGCTCGTGGCGACTTGTTTGGCGATGTCGATTACCATGCCTGCAAGACCCACCGGCGCCGTCTGTGGCAGAGACTATCCCACTCTCATGGCCATTCTCGACCTGGGGACCTGACATTCTCGGGCCTTTTCCCCGTGGTCGAAAGGGTTGCAAGTACTTGCTCGTAGCCATCGACACTTTCTCTAAGTGGATAGAGGCCGAGCTGTATCAACCATTTCACTCAAGCGACCAAGAGATTTTTCATGACAGCGTGGTGGCGGAGGTACCCAACCACCTCATCACGGACAACGACACCCAGTTCTGGCGAGTTGTGCTCCAAGCCTACTGCGAAGACATAGGAACAAAGGTCTGCTTCGCCTCTGTAGCTCATCCGCAGAGCAACGGAGCAGCCGAGTGTGCAAACGGCCAGCTTCTCCAAGGGATCAAGAAAAGGGTCTTCAAAGACCTCGCCCGTCACGGCGGGTCGTGGGTGGACGAGCTCCCCTCCGTCCTCTGGTCTGTGCGCACCACGGCGAGCCGAGCTACGGGCGAAACGCCTTTCCAGCTCGTCTACGGTGCCGAGGCCGTCCTGCCCGCCGAGGTCGTGCTCGGGTCCGAAAGAGTACACCTGGCCGATAGCATCCACCAAGGGCGCGAGCGTCGCCTCGACCTTGACCTTGCCGAAGAAGCACGCGAAGGGGCGTTGCTCCGATCCGCCGTCTACCAGCAAGCTCTTCGAAGGCACGCGGCCAAGTCAATTTGGCCACGAGCCCTGCAGGTCGGGGATCTCGTCCTTCGTCGAATCCAGGACACGTCGAAGGCCAACAAGCTCTCTCCAAGGTGGGAAGGCCCATACACGGTCATCTCAATAACACGCCCGGGGGCTGCCCGCCTGGCGATGGAGGATGGTTGCGTGCTCACAAACTCATGGAACATCGACCAGCTACGCAAGTTCACTGTCTAACTCAAATTTACTTTTATGTCTAGCGCTAGCTCCGTGATCTTTCTTTTGAAAAACGGCAAGTCTAGTTGCCTCACTCGCTCAATGTCTATTACCTTCAAGATTTTGTGAATAAATGCAAGGTCACTGCCCGTTGGTAAGCCGACCTAGTCTCGCACAAGGGCATACTTTTCTCACAATCTTGGCGATGAGGCGCGTAGGTCGAGCAAGACCCATGGCGCCAAGTTTTCCTTTGTTCTAAGATTGGGCCGGCGCGCGTACGACTGCCCAGGGTACCACGACCAACACCCTACCACTAAAACTCACCACCAGAGGCTCCAGTCTCGATAAGCCGGCCATGGTCCGCAGTAGCTCTTCGCTGCATGATACAAGACGCATACGGACACCCTCTCGGTTGGTCCAGAGAATTAGTCCGGATTGCGTGTGCTTGGTCATCGCGCACCCTGTCGGTCTACCGCGCGTCTTTTCCTCGCCTACGACCATACTCGCAACTCAGGTGTATGCGTCCTAAGCATTAAGGAATTCTAGGCCCTACGCATGCTTTTCCAACTCTCCTGCGAACGAGCCTGTGCTCGCAACTTAGGTGCACGACCTTCATTCGCAGCGGGGGCTTGGGGGGGCGAGTTGTCACGTTTAGCGTCATTTTTCAATAAAGAATCCTCGCTAAGTGCCTCGCCCCAGTTTAACGTTGTGACGCTGCTTCTTTCTTAAGAATTTGTCACTTGCATGAACTCGTTTTCTAGCTCGATTCGGGCTCACGCTGCACATACTTCACTCTAACTTACGCTTCTACCCACCTATACTTGGCTATCTACCCTGCGCCCGTTGTTTGTAGGAAACAGCTCAGGAACACATAAAAAGGAGCATCACAACAGGCATAGCCCATGGGCGAAAGGAAATGTACGCTTCAATGGCGTTATCAAAAGTCATCCAAAAAATCCGCAAAAAAGAAAAAGAAGAAGTCCTCTATGCGTTGGGCTTTGCTCCCTTAAGGGCCGCGGACAGCTTCCGCCTCAGGTCATCGATCTTGGTCTCAAGATCAATTACCTTCCGCCGGGCTTCGCGACCTTCGCGGGCTTCCTCGCGGAGCTGCTCGACCTCCTCGTTATCTTGCTCGGCAAGGTGGCGATGCGCTTCGCTGCCGCTCGGCTCCGCCACCCGACTCAAGAAGCCTGAGTCTTTGTTTCCTCCCATAGCTCTTGCTCGAGCTTAATGGCCTTCTCCCCAGCATCGGAGGCGACCTTCACTGCTTCAAGGGACTGTTGTTTCTCCCGCTCAAGGTCCCGCTCGAGCGCGAGGACTCTTTCTTTGCCAACGGCAGCACATTCCTTGGCTTGGCAGGAGCGCAACTTTTCTTGCTCAAGCTCTTGCTCGAGCCCAAGGTTCCTCTCCTTAGCCTCGGTGGCATCTTTCTCTGCCTGGCGGCACCAGTGCACTAGCAGGGTGTCCCGGTCCTTGAGGTCGACCCTTGTATTTGCTCAAGCAGCTATCTTGGCCTCATCTTGCGGTGGCGGTGGGCGTTCCTCGGGAATGACCATCGTCGCGTCGAAATCCTCCAAGGTCTTCTCAAGGAGCTGCGGGCAAGAAAGCTTCAGCCGCCGCCCTTAAGACCCAAAAAAGCAAGAAAATTACGACGATCGCAAAAAGAGCCGCCCTCACCTAAGCAAAGCCGGTGCTAAGATTGCTCCGGAAGTGCTTGGAGACTTCGCGCTCCTGAGGATCCTCAAGGACCGGCAGGGGGCTGGAGTCTTCCCCAGAGCCCTTCCAAAAAGGTGGGTTGGTTGAGGATGACGAATCATCCCCCCGAGCATGTGGTTCGCCCTGGGGCACCGCGCCCTCCTTCTGAGTGGCTGGATCACTCATTGTCTTCTTGCTGTCCACCCGGGTATGTTGTTCGCCTAGGGACGGCGGGCGTCCGCTTGGCGAAGGCGACTTCGCTTAGGGCGGGCATCGTCTCGCCCAGAAGCATCTTTGTTCCAGACGGGGCTCCGTGCCTTTGCCTTGGGTAGGCAATGCGCCCAGCGACCCCGCGCCTTCTTGGGCAGCTTTCACGCCCAAGTCTGCGGGATCAACCTTCTCCCCTCCTTCGGTTCTCTCCGTACTGGGGGGGCAGCAATCCCGCCCTAGGGACGCATTCCCTCTAGAGCGGGGGGGTCCACCTCGGCGGGGTCGTCGGTGACGAAGGCATCCACCGCCGCCACGCCTCCTGCCATCACGATGTCAGCGGCGCGGGTGAGCTCCCTCTCTACGACGCGATCGAGGAGCTCGTGAATCATTTTGCGGCAGCCCGAGAAAGACCTACGAGCTACGTCGCCCACGTCAGTTGAGTGGGGGCTAGCTCGGGTGAAGAATGCATGAAACAAGGACAAGCAAAATTCAAGACACACCTTCGGCCAGACCCTCGTCGCCACCCCCGGATGGGTTTGCCGCCGCTGCGACCACCATCTCGGCCTTCTTCTCCGTGGCCTGGGTGATCCTAGCCAGACGAGGGTCGACCTTCTCCATATCGACTTCCACCAGCGCCTTCTCCGGACGCCCGCGCTCCAGCGCAGGGGGTTGCGCGTCTAGGTCGGCAATCGCGAGGGCCTGGGTTTTCTTAGCTTGCTCGACCTCGGCCTTTAAATCTGCAAGCTCTCTCCTCAGTGCCTCCCGCTTGGCCTGCACCATCCCTTCAATCAGTCTTCCCTCCGCCTCGATCTGCTCCACTTGAACCCCCAGACTATAGTTCTTCAGCCAGAGCCTCAGGCGGCTTACCTCCTCCTTCCGATCGGCGTACTCCTTGTGGGGCGCCGGTGGATTCTTGGACGTAGCCGCCTACCTCTTCGACGACCGGGTGATCGCCGGTGGCGGGGCGCTCCTCTTACCCCTTGTGCCCTTGGTCCGGGGGGCTGGGATAAGCACTCCCGTGCCGCCCGCCAGGGGTGCAAGCTCGGCCACCGCCAGGTCCAGGGCGGTCTTCTCCTGTAGCAATGCATGAAGGAAGCATTAGAAGGGCTCGGGATGTTTTCCCTC
This sequence comes from Guadua angustifolia, assembly GCA_036346375.1. Classification (NCBI taxonomy): domain Eukaryota; kingdom Viridiplantae; phylum Streptophyta; class Magnoliopsida; order Poales; family Poaceae; genus Guadua; species Guadua angustifolia. The sequence goes on along the minus strand of CM070512.1, from coordinate 14,207,843 downwards.
GGGCATGAACTACGAAGCAACTTACCACGTCGCCCCGCTCGAGCACGTTTTTTGGGACCTGCCGTTTGCGCTCAAGCTCTTTGCCCTTGGGGGTGCCGAACATCTCTCCGACCCTCTTTTCCACCGACGTAGCTTGGCCATTGTCGTCGACAAGCAAAGTCAAGCCACGAACCTGCGGCGGAAGCGAGCAAAGAGTCTTCAAGGTCGTGAAGCTTACAGAGGTGCCTTCACGGTGATGTCGTCCCCGGTGATCTCGTAGAAGGGTGCTCCCTCTTCCTTAGGGGACACACATTCTCGAGGAGGTCGTGGGCGATGTCTCGCCAATCGGCCCCATGTTCGTGAGCTCACTGATCAGCATCAGGATCCGCTCCTCCCCGGGCGTGATGGGCGGGCGCTCGGCCCACCTGGTGCCGCGTCGGTATATAGATGAGCGGCCCTTTCACCTTCCGCAGTAGAACCAGAATCACCACCCATGATCGAGTCCTTGAAATTTGAAAAGGGGTACTCGTCAGGTAATGGGCCTCAAAGTGAATCTGAGCACCGGTCACGAGAGGCTTTGCCGATGCGGAACAAACTGTAGAAATGGAAGAAAAGGCTGGCCGTGGGAACAACGCCCGCGAAGGCCTCGCAAAGATGGGAGAAAATGGTCAGGATCAAGATAGAGTTGGGGTTCAGATGCGTGATCTCGCACTCGCAATACACGAGTACGGATTCCACGAACTCACTCTCGGGCATTCGAAGCCCGTTGACAGTGTATAACTCACACGAGACTATCTCGTCGTCGCGCGGCACCAGAGCCGATTCGCCTTCAGGAACCCGCCAGGAGTACGGATCAAGGTAGCCGAAATCCTGGAGCACCCGAAGCCTCTCGGCGGTAGTCTTGCTCGCACCGAACTTCGCCATGGGAGGAGTCAGAGGAAAGGGCGTCGGGGCAGCAGAAGGAGGTTTGGGAGACGAAATGCTTTCTCGAGTCTAATTGCGAGTCGTGGGAGTCGGAAGTTTGCAGAAATTGTTCCCGTCTGATATTCATAGGCGGAGAAGCCGAGCGGGCGGGAAAACCGCTCCGTCTGCCGATGGCCAACGCTTGGCGGTTCAGTTTTCGAAACTGCCCTGCAGCGGTGCGGTCCCCAAAAAGCTATCAGAACCATTCCTGTAAGGCTTCGCGGAGAAGGAACCACTGCGGCCTTTTGCCTTCGTAGCGGTAGCCCTTCGCCGCAAAGACCCTCGTTCCCGAGCGGGCGTTGCTCGGATGCTGCGGTAGCCTTCGTCGCAAAGACCCTCGTTCTCGAGCGGGCATTGCTCGGATGCTGCGGTAGCCCTTCGCCGCAAAGACTCTCGTTCCCGGGCGGGCGTTGCTCGGATGCTACGGTAGCCCTTCGCCGCAAAGACCCTCGTTCCCGAGCGGGCGTTGCTCGGATGCTGCGGTAGCCCTTCACCGCAAAGACCCTCATTTCTGAGTGGGCGTTGCTCGGATGCCGCGGTAGCCTTCGTCGCAGGGTTCCGGTCCCTTGTCAATAGACAGGAGGCTTAAGGTGGTGGCCCCAGCTAAAACGATGCCCCCCTTTAGCCTCGGGGCTAGCTGTCGGGGGTTGAATATTCTCCATAGACGACCGTCGCACCCCGGCGGCCCCGGGCATGTCCTCGCTCAGGCCTCGTTCCCTAGGAAAAGTCTTCGGGCTGCCCTCCGTCAACCGCCGTGCTCGCCCCCGAGTTTGCTTGCTCGGGGGTCCTCCACCTAGTGACTCGGTCCGACTGAAGGGACCTCGAGCTTCGTCCAAAAGCTGGGCACGGTCTACGAGGGCGGCGCGGCATTAACTACGTGGCAGCTCGAAGTTTTGCTCCCACAGGAATTGCACGCCCGCGGTCTCCGCGTCCGCCATTCGCGTCTACTGCACCCACGTCGCGTTGCGCCTACGGAAGGCGCGGAACGACCGCACCTGCGTCCCAACGAAAGAAACGCCCTGTAATAAATACTTTGTCACCTCTAATCCCCTATAAATACCTCCTCGCGCGAAGGATTGGGGGTTCGGTTCATTTTTCACATCCACCTCCACTTGTACGCAGTACTTGTAATCCATCCTCACATATTATAGCAATCACTGGACGTAGGGTTGTTATCTCTGCGCGAGAGGCCCGAACTAGGCAAAAAAGAGGCTCCTTGCTCGTTGCGATTGTCTTGGCCACCTCGTTTCCCTTGCTCGGCAGGCCCTCAGAAGCTATACCCCCGCGAAAAAGGGGCCTTAGGTTGATCCCTCATTCAACAAGTAAGCTCGGCGGGGGACCGGTTCCCGAATCGTCGACAAGTATATACTGTAATATTGTAATATGTACTTTGTGCTTTACCTGTTGCTTGATATAAATAATTTTTTTGGATACACCTTGAGTGTTTATTGGTAACACTTATATATATGGGAAGAACTAGGCTCAGACATCCGACATTGTTCATTTCATCGGACGCCTCTTGCAACATTTTTTTTCAACACTTAAAATATTTTTTCCGATGCGTGCAACATATTTTTCAACGCTTGCAACATCCGTTTACTGTGCCACAATTCATTGTTTGTTGAAGAAAAATGTTGCACGCATTGGCAAAAAAATGTTACATACGTAGAAAAAAAATGTTGCAGTGCGTCTGAAAAATTCAGACGTCCGAACTGTAGCAATTCCGTATTATTATTATTATTAATTAGAAGGGCCCCTATTTTAAATCTCGTTAAGCCCTGAAATCTCAGAGACCGCCATCGTCACGAAAGCGGAAAGTACTTGCACAACTTTTAAAGACGGTCTTCACTGAGGCGGTATCAAGCTGTTGTTGTGGCTACTAAACTAAATAGTTGGTATGAAATACCCTTTCGTCATTGAGAATATAGAAATAGAGAAGTTAAAAGAGACCAGACCATACGAGAGACAGAGAGAGAGAGAGCGCGCGCGAAAAAAGAGAGATCTCCCCCTCATATGTAGGGAACGGAAACAATCGATAAATGATTGTTTTATTTCTGTTTTTATATTTTTTATTGATAACGGAAATGAAATTAAAAATCTTGAAAACAGATACGAAAATAAATAGTGATGGAAATAGATGTGAAACGAAACGGAGCAGATACAGAAACGAAAATAGGAAATTCCACAAGAACGTAGTACATGATCACAATATACATAACCGTAAAAATAACATAACTCATTCCACTTCAAAGACGGCTACAAGAACAATGTTATGTTCACCGGTGTCGGCATATTTTGCCGAACAGGACCTTGTCAACAGACGGGGGGTCCTTCGAGGATGGAGGTTATAGTTCGGTAGAGGGCGTCTTCGCGGCTGGAAACCCTAATGACTCTCGCGCGAGGGATCCCGGAGATCAACAGATCAAAGAACACAGCGATGTACTTAGGTTCGGGCCCCCGGTGTGGGTAACAGCCCTACGTCCTGCTAGATCTTTGTTGATGTCTATCAAGCGGGTTACAATGCTTTTTCTCAGTTTGTTCTCCTTCTCTATTTTCTCGGTCAACAGACCGTCCCCTTCTCCATGCACCAGAGCTCCCTTATATAAACTGTGCTGGCTCGGGCAGGTAAGAAGGTGACGTCATACTGATCTATAACTCATTTATTACACCCATCACTATGGTCTTATCATACTGAACCACGACTTATTTATTACACCCATCACTATAGCCTTGTCCTTCAAACCCCCATTTAATGTCGCTGTATGGCTTCGCCCGGTCCGCCCGGGGTGTGACGTTCTTGCGACGGGTTAGGTGTGAGGCGTCAGAGGAATGGGCCGTCGTCGTGTCGATAGTAGAATTCTTCGCAATCAATGGCCCTGACACAGCGTGTCAGGCTCTGACACAGCATGTCGGGGAAGCAGACTTCGAGGTGAGGCCTCCATTTCATTCCTTTGGTCGTCCACGTGGAGATGATCCGGTGCGTTATCCTAACCTTGGCCGGATCGTCCGGTATGTGGAATCGGCTCCCGTGCTTGAGGAGAGCACCTAGCTAGACAACATGTGTAGAGCTTTGGTCTCCCGACCAATCACTTTCTGCTGCGATTGCTTTGTTGATGTGGATGAAAAGAGAAGAAAGAAATTTGCATCTATACATTTGCGTCGTATATATAGGAACCATGCTAGTTGTATGTAGAGATGAATTGATTGTATACGCAGAACCAAAAAAGTGATTATGCACCCTTGTATAAGGTTGTCTATAGGTGACATGGCAATTTGCTATAGGCAGACACTATAGCAAATTGCCATGTCACTATAGACAACCTTATCTTTCTGCACAATCGCTTCTTTTTCTTTCATCCACATCACAAATAAGTGACATATAGCAACTCTTATAGACAATTTGATGTCAACCTATTGTACATGCTCTAAAGGTGCTATGGGTTTTTAGGGTCAGGGTGGACCACTGTTAGTCTGGCAGAGACAACTCCGGAGACCCCCAAGCCCATGACCCATAGCTTTGCTCCTACGACATCACCGCTAGCCCATCGATCCGATGGTGGCGAGTAGACCATTTCAATATCATGACCTCCACGAGCTCGCGGCGACTACATTGCTGAGCGAGGTGATCCAGCTCCGGCTCGATTTTTGGGCATTCCTAGCCGAAACGTCTGGACACGTAGTCTTTGAGTTGATTTTAGTGGTGTTAGCTCTTGTCGGATCTTCATATGCGTAGGGACGAGTTATCGAATGTTGCGCCACTTTCGTAGTTGTTCCTTTCGGTGTAATCGATCGATCCATGTGAAATGTAGCGCCCATGACGATGTGAACATTTAGGACCGTGCGGGTGATTAATTACTTCAACACTAAATCATGCGAACGGTATGGCCATTTCGTTGCACTCTTTAAGCTTGTGGAGTTAGCACGCATAAGATAACCGAAGGCTTTTTGCCGATAGGATGGTCGGTATACATCTATTTACACATACCGGATCATCCCGATTTCTGATTCGTTGTAGCCCAAAGCGAAAGTTGTGCGCATAGGAGATGATCCGGTGAGTTATCCTAACCTTGGCCGGATCGTCCGGTCTGTAGAATCGGCTTCCGTGCTTGAGGAGAGCACCTAGCTAGACAACATGTGTAGAGCTTTGGTCTCCCGGCCAATCACTTTCTGCTGCGATTGCTTTGTTGATGTGGATGAAAGAGAAAGAGGAAAGAGAAAGAAGCTGTCTATACATTTGTAGTCGACTGTAGCACGGGAACCAAGCTGGTTGTGTGTAGTTACTGTCTATAGCAAATTGCCATGTCACCTATAGACAACCTTATACAGTGGTGCAGACAATCACTTTTTTGGTTCCCGTGCTACAATCAATTCATCTCTACACACAACCAGCTTGGTTCCCGTGCTACAGTCGACTGCAAATGTATAGATAGCTTCTTTCTCTTTTCTCTTTCTCTTTCATCCACATCAACAAATAGGTGACATGGCAACTCTTATAGACAGCTGATGTCAACCTATTGTACATGCTCTAAGGCTGCTATGGGTTTTTAGGGTCCGAGGGTGGACCCTGTTAGTGCGGCAGAGACAACTCCCGGAGAACCCCAAGCCCATGACCCATAGCCTGCTCCTACGACATATTTACATAGACAGGAGAATCCTGTACTTGCTTTTCTACCGACGGGACGATCCCATGTTCACATATTTACATAGACAGGATAATCTTGTACTTGCTTTTTTACCTACCGGACGATCTGGTATGCTAGGAAGCCTTGGCGTCCCTTCGCCTTCCGGTGCTTATATTAACCACCGGGAAGCGATTCGTGTTCACAACTTCCCCAAGCCATTCCTATTCTCTCCTTGTCGGCAATGTCGGCCTCCTCGTCCTCATCCTCCTCCGCTATGTCGGGCATGAGCAAGTCCGCCAGAAGCGGCGCGACTCGATCGCCGTCGCCGTCGGCCCGATCGTCGCGTCCGTCAGCCGGGTCCCCGATTGCGAGCGAGGAGGAGAGGAATCATCCATGTTGGCGGCGGCTGGCAGCGGCAATAGCGAATAGCGGAGGCGGCAACAACAGCGGCGGCGGCGGCAGCGGCAGCTGCGACCACGAGAAGCCGGGCGAGGAGGAGGAGGAGCAGGAGGAGCAGGAGGAGGAGCCGAAGTTGGCGGCGGGGAGCGACAACGACGGCGTTAGCGAGGAGGACGCCAGCGACTACATCCCCGTCTTGTACCGCTTCGACGCCTCCTCCTCCTCCGGCTCCTCCTCCGGCGACGTCTTGCTCTCGTCGGACGAAGACAACGATGATGATGATGATTTCTGGATGTAGATAAAGTAGTTTAGATAGGTATCTAGTTGGCGCATAATTCTGATGTACTACTGGCGCCCCTTTTGGATTTACATTTTGTTAATGTTATGTGTATTGCATTGTTCCCATGGTAATAGAATTGAAATTTCAGAAAATGACACTCGAATTCTCCCCTCAATTCGCGGTCTCCCCAAACGAGACCTCTCTCAGTAGTACAAAGCGGAAGATCCCAGTAATAGAATTGAAATTTCAGAAATGCGACCTCTCCCAGTAGTACAAAGCGGAAGATCTTGTCTAGTCAAATCTTTAAGTGGCAAATGGACAAAAAGCCTTGAAATCGACCTCTCGATGGTACAAAGTGATCTGTCTAGTCAAATTTGACTAGAGCGGGATCATCCTCTGTACCATCGAGAGGTCGATTAAACTTTTTATCCATTGCCATAAAGATTTGACCTTTGAATATGATGCCACTTGAGCCAATGAAATATGGTACCGTATGAGTCAATGAAATGTAGGTCCAGTGGCAAACATGTTTAAAGTGGCAAATAACCAAATCTCCGCCAAACTATGGACGGACCATCCGGTCTGTGGAATCGTCTGCCTGATGTACGACGCCGCCTGTAGAAATCGTTGGAACTGCCTGTGGAAATCTTGTGCACCGCCTGTGGAAATTCCTAACCCCTAAAATCTCTAGGCGGGAGAGCGAATTGGCGGCAAAGCCAAATTTCCCCCATCGACGCCTCCATGCCGCCGCCCTCGGTGACATCCCCTCGGGCTCGCGCCTCCAACAACCGTTCCGACGCGCTCGGTGACCTCTCCGCGGGCTCGTGCCTACGACTACCGTCCGCCGCGCCGTCGCCCCCTTCGTCCACGTCGCCTCGCTCGGTGACCTCTCCAGGCCTCGCTCCTCCGATGAACTTTCCGCCGGGTCATCAACTGCCGAAGCCCCAATTCCTCTGCCGACGCCGCCCCGCCGCCTCGCTCGGCCTAGCAAGGCAAGTGCATCCGACCACCCTTATATCTTGTTATCTTTGTGAAAAAAGTTTCGGAAGATATGTTTAAAGTAGATGGTGATTGATAGAGCAATTCTTGCTCGTAAGTTCGATATAGTCTCGCACGAACATAGAGCAATTCTTTTGAGATATCATAAGTAGTTATTAATAAAATCGAAGTTGAAGTTGGAGTTACCAAAGTTTGTGGAGTCGGTTTCGATGGACGTATGAATACTCTATGGATAGTTTCATAGCCCTGCACTTGTGACTACAAAAGATGATGGTGATTGTCAGGCAAATAGCGGGAGCAGTCTCAGTTCTTCAATGGGTCTGAAGTTTAGTAAAGCGCTGCGCGAGGTACATCAACCAACTGGCGATGGTGGTGTTCTGACACTTCACATGGCGGCTTTGAATGGTCATTTTGATTGCATGCAATTGTTGATTGACTTAGGTGCAAATGTCTCATTGCCTCATTTTCCCTCTGACACTACGGCAAATTTCATAGGAGCCGGCGATACTCCTTTGCATTATGCAACGGTGGGGAAGTGCTGAGTGTTGCCGATTATACATTGAAAGGTGCTAGCAGGCTGACACTCAACTGCATTGGGTGGCTTCCCATTGATGTTGCTAGGATATTTGGATGTCGTTGCTTGGAGCCATTACTTTCTCCAAATTCACACTCAAGTATCCCTGTATTTCAGCCATCAAGTTATTTGTTTTGCAGCTATTGCAAGCAGCCCAATGGAAGGATACATATGGCTGGATATTGCACATGCATGGGAAACCATGGGAGACAGTATATATTGGTACAGTTAGTGGTGCATCACAAGATTATACCATACAATGGCGGAGATTGGTGCAAGAAGGAAGTTTATGATTCTCATACTAGATTGGCATTTTTGATGCAGTTGCTTGTCATTGAGCAAGAATTTCCATGGGATCCTGGTGACGAAAACTATTTGCTTTTCAAGTTCAACTTTCTGAAAATGATTTTGGCAATGGCAAGAACAACTGGTATAGCTAGCATGGGCTTGATATTAAGTAAGACTTGCAGTTACCATGGATCTATAGTTTGCAGTCATCGGCTTGGGGGCAAGCCGCATTTCAACAGGAGGAATGTCATGGATCGCAAGGGCTTGGATGGGTTACAGCGTAGATGGGCTTGGATGGTTAGTTGGGGATATAAAAGAGACAATGAGAATCACGAGACAAGGATCGAGACGAAGAAAAGGCATATTACTCTTCCTCTCATTCTCTCGCTCTCTGGCTTCTTCTTCCCGTCTAAATCATCCTCTGTTCTTCCCCAATCCTCCCGGATACTTGGTAATTTGTACTCGAGAGATAGCAGGACCATAACAATTTAGTAGCTTTTCAATGGCTTCTCTTGCCTTACGAGAATGAGCAGTTTTGTTGCGAATTAGTAGTATTTTTGGACTAATTACTAGTCCAAAATTTACGTTAATGCCAAAGATGCTAATTACTTTTGAAATGGCAATTGGAATGATATTAACTCCTATTTATTTATTATCTATGTTACGCCGGATGTTCTATGGATACAAGCTATTTCATGTTCCAAACGCAAATTTAGTTAGCCGATGCTTATTCCTCACATACCGTCATTGTTTCTTCTCCAGAAAAAGTTGACGACCCGTAGGCCTTCTACCTCCACGCGCACTGTATGTAAATATTAATAGGCTCAAATTGATGTCATTGCAATCTGTTTTGTAGTAAGATGGGAGATAAAGAATTGCTCGCCAACAAGGCGCTTAAGAGGAGCACGCTTGTAGAGATCGGTGGTAATACGCCCGGCGCAAGAGGAGGGCGATTGGGAAGGCGACAAGACTTGGCGAGAAGGATGATGCACCACGCTTTGGAAAGAACACCGAGCCCATCGTTGTCCTTGGCAGCGATGGTTCCTCGTCATCGTACAAGAGCCCTAGCCAGTTCCATGCCCACGACGGAGCGGCGGCGTGGGAAATCGACTCAACTACGATCCCAATGAAGAGGTATTAAGAAGAGTGAGCTTGTTTTATTTGTAGCTTGGCGTGGACATAATTGCATTTCCTTATGTTTGCGTATTCCTCGTGTTTATTTCTATGAAGAGGCGGAAGCGATCACGCCGACTAGCTGCAGTTCAAGAGGTAATTGAAGATACCTCGGGCATGTTCCGTGGATTCTCTGCTGCAACAACCACGACCTCGCATAAGCGAAGCACGGGGAACAAGTAGGAACAAGTTACGGCAGGGACTTGGTATATCACGGAGGTCGGTCCTTTAGGAGAGCCCCTAGCACCTCGTGAGGCACTATCCAAGTTCAGAAATAGCTGCGGCTGTCTTGTCAAGGATAATATCTCCATCACGATTGATAAGCTGGACAAAGGTGGCCGGCGCAACAAAAGCGCACACATGGACCGAAATGCAGAAAATCATAAGGTTCCCACGAGTATGAGGCCATCGCTAAGAAGAATGCCTTGGGCGTGATGGGGAAGAGCTTTGGGCGGAGGTATGAGTTGAACAAGTACTTTGTGAAGGCGGAGCGGACACCATTCGAGAAATATGGAAAAATCACCGTGGGTGAATGGGCGGAGTTTGTCCCAAGAAGACCTAAGCGAAGCCGTAGCATTGAGCGAGGTGTACGGTTGCCCTCATGAAGAAGTACTTGCCATTACCTGAGCACAGGTGGGTATGCCCCTAAGATTGTTGAGTGGAGGAGTAAAGAAGAAGAGGAAGCCCGTCTTTGGGATAGAGAACCCATTGATGAGTCACATGGCGGCGAGGCGAAGTGGGTCCTAACTCGCCAACCCAACAGCAAGAAGGGTCGCAAAAGCACGGTGGACCCTGTGGTCCTGGAAGTTTTGGCCAAGCTGCAGAAGATCTCGCACGAGCAAGCGGAGGGATCTTTCGTGCCAGACAGGGAGAACGACGACCTAACGACGGCGTTGGAAACCAAGGAATACCCAGGTTGCACTCGTGGCGTCGAAAGTCGAGTGGGCTTCAAGCATGGGTTCCCGGAATATCAAGACCAATACAAGTCGCGTCAAAGATATAAGAGGACCATGGCTGATACAATAAGACAACTAGCCCAACAAGAGTTTTTAAGACTGTGGGAAGAGAAGGAGGCGGAAAGGGCGTTACAAGCGCGGTCGGATGACAACCCGAGCCCGGCCCGCATCCGGAGTAGCGTCGGGTCCGCGCCAATCCCAACGCCTCGATATCCTGTGGATGATATCATAGAGGCAACCAAGTGCAAGCTCTGTGCACATCTGAAGCAAGGGGGCTTGGTCGTCGAGCTTGCGGAGGGCATGGCATATCCGGGCACTGTGATACACAACCAACTTTGTCCGATTGGTCACGCAAAGGTGCAAGTGGACATCGTGCTTGTTCCGTGCCTTGGCTTGTGGAAGCTACCATTCAACACCCACGATGGCGTAGAGACCATCCAAGATGCGGTTGGGTCATTTATTGTATGGCCCAAGGAAGATATTGCATTGATACAAGAGAGGTCGAGACACCGGCACCAAGTCAAGGCGTCCTACCTCTTCCAAAATTGCCTACACCACAAACCGCATCTTCTCCTTGCTGGCGCCTTCACCACAATACAGCATCTTCTCCGCCGTCGGCGCCTTCACCACAATGGCGCATCTTCTCGCCTTGGCGCCTTCCCTCTGGCGCCCATCTCGTTGCGGTGCCTTCACCACAGTAGCATCTCCGTCGTCGGCGCCTTGTGCATCGCATGCATCACCTCCGTTGCCCCAACCATCTGGCGTGCCTCATCTTCGGCGATGTTGTTGGTTGCAAAGAAAAACAAAGAAGTAGATTGCAATCAACGGAGTACCACCAAGTCAAACAGAAGTGCCAACTCCACTCGGGTACAGACCATGCCTTCACTAGAGACTTATGAGCAAGGCAAGCCATTTCTCCCCATGGAGCAGATCAACAAAGGACCATGGGAGTTGAAGAGATTCCATGACTGGTACTTGAGGGCATCTCGTCTTGGGGTGAAGGGCATTCAAGCCGCCGTCCCTCCAGATATCTACAAACACGAGGATACTCGCTACGTCTGGATCGATTTTGGTGACTTGCAACAGATGTTCCATTTTGGAAAACTCGACATCAACATGATCGGGTGTGGTGCACGTAAGTTGGCCATTGACCTACTCCTACATTATTATATCGGCTCTTGCGTTAGCAAGTGTCGATATAACAAATTATGACAACATATCATTATATTGCATTACGATAGCATAATAAAAAAAACCCCAAATGTATAGCGGTTGAGTGCCAAGTTGAGTTCCTCTTTATAGTAATGGCTTGTTAGATCATTCAAAATTGGCGAGAATCCATATAATTTTCACTAAATCGTAAGTTGGCGATTTTAGTGGTGTTTTCCTTTAAATAAAGTTAACTTCTACCAAATTGTCGAACAAGATACATTTTGCCAAAATCGATATTTGCCAAAATGTCATGTTTTCGACATTGACATATAAATTGGCGCATTGACCATTGTCTTACGTGTAGAATGCAATATACCGATGCTAAAAATATGGGAAAACATGTCGGGTTCCTTGACCCCTACGGATTAGCCAAATAGAGCTTAAGAGTTGTACTCAATGAAAAGGCGTTGAAGGATAAGGGATGGCGAAAGCAGAGATAGAAGCAAAGCGGCAGATCCACGACCGAGATCGCCAAGTAGATGTGGGGCTATACATATCAAAAGCAATGCTCGGATGCAAGACAATGGCGTCATAATGGCTCCTACAATTTTAAGTAATCTTCTCATTCGTCAATCGTTGCTAAAAGTTTAGTTTGCACCAAAATCACTCGTGAAACTTACATAAGTTTTCGTTGCTTTATGCTGTACCCGAAGTAGAGCAGATATATGGTCCTTGACTCATCCAGAACCCCACCGGAATCTTACAATGAATTCACTCGCGTCTTAAATGCGTAAGAAATATATACACACAAACATACATAACATAACGTGATTTGTTTTATGATATGATAGTTACTTGTTGTTGTTGACATTCGAGTAGGGCTTTCAAGAATTACACAACCAAAAAGGGGGGCAACATGATCCTGCGAAGGGGTCAAATAATATGCTTTGCTATGTCCACCCATGGGTAAGAAGACACTTGTAATGCGCGCTTCAACATAATTGCACTAGTAAGGAAGGGTATTACCAACTGTACTAATTCCATACATTATTATTTGTTTTGAAGTGCCACAAGCAACCTCTAGGCAGTGTTCTTTGTGGATACTACGTCTGCGAGTTCCTCAGGATCAACGGGAGGTACAGAAGCAACCCCCAAGACGTAAGCCTATACAAATTGGTGATTCAAGATTATTTATTGTCTGATTCTCGATTTCACTATTGTTTAACCTCTTTATTGCCTACTTTATTATCGCGGTGAAGATTGCAAAGACCACTTTGGCACTCATCGATGATGACCTTTGCAATGTGCAAAAGGACATGTGCCGTTCATTAAATCGTGAAGTCATTCATCGAGAGGTAGTTTCTTTTACTCGGGAGGTGAAGTGGCGAAGCATTCAAAACTTTGTAATTGGGAGACGAGGATAGGCAGCCGTGAACACCGATGTATATATATATTTTTTGAAAACAGATGAAATTTGTGATTTATATTAGATAGAGAATATCGAGGAGTACATGGTGTAGGATCTGCACCTAGAGAGTTTTACAAGGAGAATATCGAGGAGCATATATAACCTTGTATATATACACAATGCAATAAACATTTATATGTGCTTGGTATATATAACCTTGTCATTGTTATGTATGGATTTGTCTTTGTGATTGATAGAATGTATGCATTTATTAATATTATAATATAATTAACATACCATTATTGAAAAAGATTCTCTGGATTCATGCAATTGGGCGGCTTAAGCTGCGCTGTGAAAATGCTTATTTATGCGGGTGGTAAGCCACCCATTGCACAAAATCATTTGTGCAAAGTTGCTTAAGAAATCGCTCAGTACACATAAGCATTTGTCTTGCGGGTTCTTAAGACACCCTTTGTACAAATGATATATTCAAAGTGACGGCTTAAGAACCCTTTGGACAAATGTTTATGTGTACAGGCGGGTTCTTAATACAACCGCCTGAAGAAATGCATTTTACAGGCGGTACTTAGAAACACCTGTGCAAATATAGCGATTTCCACAGACCTTTGGTTACAGGTGGGTGCAAAAACGCCTGAGAAGATGGGTTACCACCCGCCTGTACAAATATTTTCTGTAGTAGTGATAGTATAACAAATGATGTTCAATGGTTTTATAGATTTTATTGACCAAGCAAAAAAAATTTAAATTTTTTGAAAATTTTATAGTATGGTACTGAGGCAATTATTAATCTGTCATAAAAATTTTAGATCATGATCACACTCAAGAAAATTTAGAAAAATCTAACAAATTTACTGTCCTAATTATGTCCATTCTGTTTTTGATTTCATAAAGATAACAAATGAAGTTCAATTATTTTGAAATTTTTGTATATGATCCTACACTATTAAATATGGTACCATAAAATTTTGAGATCATTATTAAGCTTGTAAAATTTTATAAAAATCTAAAAGTGTTTCTGCCCAAATTTTAAAATGTCCCAAAAAATTAGTTTTTCAACAAATTTTCATGTAAGATGACTTTCTTAAAGGTTATTGGACTAATTCCGGTCAAATCTGGCCCTAAAATATCAAAATCCGGTTTCAAAACCCAAAATTACTGTAGCAAATTCAAAATTTTTCAAAATTTTAGGTTCGGCTGGTACTTCAGATTTCGCCCTGTCCCAAAATCCGAAATTTCACCGAATTTCGCCGAAAATTTTAACCCTGTGTGAATCAATCTCGATCTGCTGTACTCCGCATATCATAGTTCTTTTTTTTTAAAAAAAAATCTACATCTTTATCCCACTATTGAATTGATCTTTCTTCTGTTAACTTACAAAATTAGTAGTGTCAATTTTTGCTGGTAGGCTGACGTTTACACTGATCACTCAGGAGGTTGTGTAGCTTTTCTGGCTAACGTTGATTCAGAGAAGGACATAGTTGTCAGTTTCCGCAGCAGCCAATATGATCTTCCCGCAGCAGCCAATATGATCTTCCTGCTTGGTCGGTTAACATCCTACCTGACTGTAAGAACGTGGTGTTCAACACTGCAAAGGTATTCAACTTTCTGTTTAATGGTTTTCATAATAGAAAAAAAAACAGCCTTGTCAATGAAATTGAAATGGATACACCCTTGTCAGAGAAAGAAACAAGGAATAACAGAAAAATTGAAAAGGAGCAAAAGTATATAGCTGATATCAGATCATTCGATACTTAATGCAGGTTAATTGAGAAACACCATATTTGCAATATTTCTTATATTTTACATACTACGTACTTTACTATGGTTCCTGATGATTAGTCATCTTTAGGTGCAATCTCAAACTTTGATGGTGAACATGATCCCAGAAACATTGCAAGCATCAAAACCCGATAGGTGGAACATTTCTAGAGATAAAATTGGGATTTGGACTTTGCCCGAAATGGATCTGTAGATGGTATTAATACAACAAAAGATTATGCTGACTACCTATGGTATACAGCAAAGCTAGTCTACTGCAGGCTGTTTCATACATGCTTATTGTATAGTGAATGAATATGCAGGTATCAACCAAAGAAGGGAGGCTTTAGTATTATTCATGTTTGTTTTCTTTTGTGCAAATTGTTTTTTCCCTGCAAAGGCCTCCATGAATTCTAAGTCCAAATCTTTTGTTTTGCACAAAAGCCCTAAAAAATTATATCTAGGTACATTTTTTTACGGAGAGGCCCTCCAAACTTCTTGGATTTTTTTTCGTGATTCTTTTCTTTGACAAAAAAATCGTCTCGACGTCACGCAAATGCATCTAGTTAGGATTAAGGGAAATGCACACCTGAGAATATGGGCAGCTCTAATTTCAAAAGAGAGAGAATATGGGCAGACGCCCACCTTTGCCAAATATTCAAAAAGTTGTATGGTCCATTTTTCCAAAAATATATAAAAAATCATACTTGTTTGTACTACTTTACATGTATTACATACCTACAAAATTTCAGTGTGAAATTCATCCGTGCTTTAGAGTACCAAAAATGACAAGTTGCACACGTGACTCATTTTCGGTTTCTCTTCACTGTAGCTGAATTTGAATAATAATTTTTGTAGGTGCGCATAAAAATATAAGTACTACTCTCTCCCTTCTCAAATACATTTTGAGAGACTATGTGGTACTCCACCCATATTTTGTGATGAGTATTTGATTATGTTTGAATTTGTGTTGCTCAAGTTTGAGTTTAAATTAAGTTTATTTTGGTTTTGAGCAATTTGAGTTGAGTTGAGATGTCCGAGACCACTGGTCAGAGCCTTGACTAGTCGTGGCTTTAAGTAGTCAGGTCTTGACTGGTCGTAGTTTTAAGTGGTCGGGATTTAACTAGTTGAAGACTTAACTGGTCGTGGCCTTAAGTGGTCGAGTCTTGACTGGTCGTAGCCTTAAGTGGTCGGAGCCTTAACTAGTCGTGGCTGTAAGTGGTCAAGGCACCCTTAGGTGGTCGTGACCTTGATTGGTCATGGCTTTAAGTGGTTGGATCACCTTTCAGTTGTTGTGGCCTTAAGTGGTCATGGCTTTAAGTGGCCGGTGGCCGGGCACCCTTAAGTGGTCATGATTCAAAGTGGGATCCTTAGATGTTTTTTACTAGTTAGCGATCCTTGTTAGATTACTTTTTGCATGTTATCTTGAGCAATGCTATGTGATGTTTTTGCTTATGTAAGATGGTTGCAGGTTTTTGAAGCTAGGTCATGCAGAGGAGACAGGGGCTAAGCTAGGAGAGGTAAGGTTCAAACAGTCAAGGTGATGCCGAAAGATGGCTAAGACCGGGGAGTTGCTGCAAGCTAGGATGGCAAGTGGATGGTTAAAACCCATCATGTTGTTGAGTTGCGGTTAGCTCATGTATGAGTGAGGGGGAGTGAATTTCAACCCTTGATAATGTTTTTTGAGGGTTAAGAAGGTAATCTAGAGGTGGAGGTTACTCCTAGTGTGTTGTAAATAGAGGGTTGGAGGGATACCTCTATACCAAATCTTGGAGTAGGATTTTTGGTTTCCTTATGCTCATTTGAGTTTTGCCCACCTGAAAGTGTGGCTCTGCTTATGTTCTTGCTCAAGTTTTGACTCTTTTTTCTTGAGTTTTTGATCTCTCTTTGGTTTCTTTCCTTCTTGATCTTGTGTTGCCAATAATAAATGATTGATGGATAAATCCTCTATAGATCATATTCCAATTATCTAGGCAAGCTTTAACAAGATCTCTAAAATACTTCTTAGAAAATCAATTTTTGGCTTAGAAAGGAAGAATTCATGGTAAATCATGTTCTTGCATATTGGAGAGTTGATTCTTTGTTGTTCTTGCTTACTGTGACATGTGGAGGATCATCTTTATCATTAAATCCCCACAAGCAAGCTCAGATTGAAGGTGCATGTAAAGTTTCAAAGGATTTAGATCATCCAATCAAAAGTTATATCATTTCTTGGATTTGAAATCGAGCTGACATTCCTGTTCATCCTGATTTTATTGTTTATCCTGTAGTAGCAGACTCTAGACCGCAGTAGTGCCGTCCCACAGGCTGATTTTCTCTAAAACTTTATTCTTCCACTCATCTTTAATGAAGTGAGGTTTGGTTTAGGAGGAAAATTATTTTTGATCATTCACCTCCTCTTATCGTTATTTTCAGTCCCATAATTGGTATCAAAGTTTGGTTTTGCTCTTTCTAGATCTTGACCGGTCTTTAGAGCCATATCGACAAATAAGTATTCCACTAAACCTCCTATATTTTCTATAGTCAACTACTCTTTTTAGAAATCTCAAATAGAGTCATACATCACTGTCTAAGGTTTCTTGATCTAGCAGAAGTGAAACTCTCATATGAGGTTCCTATCGATAAGAACGTCAATGCCATAAATATGGCTGACATTGAGATAAATGTTAAGGCAAGAAACATTCTTATATAGGGACTCAACCGCAGTGAGTATGACAGGATCTCTCATCTCAGATCTATATACCAGATTTGGGTTACCCTCGATGCCTACCATGAGAGTGTCACCTAGATTAAGATGGTGAGAAAAGATCAATTTAAGCGTGACTACAACAAGTTTGAGTAGCACGCTGGAGAGTTCTTAGATGAGTGCTTTGCGCATTTTACTAAGATTTTGAGTGATCTCTATTTGAACTGTTGCAGAGGAAAGAAAAGGAGCTGGGGATGAGTGGAGCACCTATTGGCATGGTCGTGAGGACAAAGTGCAGTTCAGCCAGAAGCGAGGAAGACATTAGCGTCATGGAAGAAGCACGCATGGTGGTGATGCGGTAGGGGAAGGTAGGATTTGGCGGCAAGATGGCCAAAGACTGCTGGATTTGGTGCCGAGGCGGTGAGGATCTTTGAGATCCAGCGTTGTTGCCATCTTATTCCTCTTTGATTGCTGCCGTTTTCTTCCTTAGGACAACTAGTGAAGTTGGTGGCATGATGCCTCAATGCCGTATCTGGCGGCAGGGTGACCAAAGGCCACTGGATCGCACTGATGCGGCATGGAGAGGAAGTAGGGGTGGAGGAGGCGAGAGAGAGGACATGATAGAGGAGTGGGGAGATGGCGACTATGCTAGATGGATCATAGTTGGATACGAAGGTGAGAGGTAGTATTTGATGATAGACTAGGATGTTGGGGTTAAGGTAGTTGATAATGGACTGGGCTGTAGATATGATATTTTTTTTACAAAATGACTGCATTCATACAGTATTGCCCTAGGCATGCCAGGTCGGACTGCCCATTGTATCGAGTTTCCAGGTGATACTAATAGACCGTGCCAAGTCGAACCAACTTGGCCCAAAAATACCTGTATCATGCCATGCTTTGAGCTGTGCCGAGTCGGTCACACCGAGAGTCTGGCCCAAAAAGAACACGGTGCATTTGCTCAGAAAGAGACACATAGAGAGAGAGAGACCACGTGGTCAAGGCCATTGCCCACCGGCGCCACCAATATCAGCAGTCAAGTGGTCGAGACGGAGAGAGAGAGAGAGAGATCACGTGGTGAAGGTCATCGCTCACCGGCTCCACCAATATCAGCAGTCCACTGGTCAACCTTACTTATATTTTACTGCCCCGTCTCCCTGGCTCCGAAGCCCAAACTCCAAACGAAAGCAGAAACGAGCATCGCACAGCTATGCAGCGTTTCTCCCTCCTTTTCCTCCTCGTCGTCTTGCCTCGTGCCGCCAACGGCGACCTCCAGAACGTCGTCTGCCTCGGCCATGACAACCACACGGCCAACGGGCACTACGAAGCCAACATCCGCCGCCTTGCGGCCATCCTTCCGGCCAAGGCCTCTTCTATGCCCGGCCGCTCCGGCCACGATGTGGCTGGGAAATTCCCGGACAGTTTGTACGCCATCTCACGCTGCCGCAACGGCACCAGCCCATCATCCTGCGGGGCCTGCATCACCTTAGCCCTTCAAGAAGTGCAGAGGGCGTGCCCTTACCGCAAGGAGGTCGTGTTCTTCAACGGCAACTGCTCTCTCGAGCTCACTACTCTCCATTTCGACCTAAGCACCTTCAAGGAATTAACTTTATTCACTATCAACGACCATAAAGGTGAGTTCTTCATGTTCCTTTTTTTTCCCTGTGGTGTTTTAGCGCAGAGAAAACATGCTCCTGTTACATTATGAAACATCAGATTTGTACAGTAAGACTGAGGAATGAAAACAAAATTAAAAAGGCTAGGAAAGTTCCTATTGATCAGAATATCAAAATTTGAAAATCCTAAACCATACACCAGAACACCAAACAATGGGATCAAAGGCACATACCAAAAAGCAAATTACACTTAATCTTCAATTCTTCAGCAAGGGGAAGTCCAGGAGGTCCTCTGCACAAGTCTTCAAAAACCTTCAAACACCGCTTCTTCCCTCAAGGTTTTATTGTCCAGTCTCGTACAAACACGGGGATCTTGGACCAGGGGAGATGGATCGCTTGAGTTGAATCTGCTGAAAAAAAATACTTATGCGTAAGAACTTACCAGGAATTAGAGACGTCCATAGAACTTTTTGCCAAGATTGTTACAAGAATCCGTGGTCTCTACAACACGAGTGAGATTATCCTGATGAAATTTACAAAGGATTTTCCAGGTGATCTGAGCCACAACATAGTAAAAAAAGGTGTTTAAATGTTTCATTTTCTGAACGAAAAGCACAGCTGGTATATTCTACCCATGTTTTTGTCAGTGTGTCTCTAGGAAGTAATTTATTTTCTGCAACCCATCAGAGGAATATCTGAATTTCGAGGGGTGTGAGAACATTTCAAGCATTCTGCGCATTGTCAGGGAGAAGTACGAAGCTAAACCTGCTGTAAAGTGAGCTAGCTATGCAAGTCCTGATAGCACATATGTCCCAACAAAATTATTTCCATTAGTAATATTCAATTGAATCCTTCTCAGTAAATTGTAAAGAAAATTCCACTTATCCAACAACTGCTGCTTAGTAGTCCTAACTAGTTGCCAATTTGTTCCATCCCATCACTCTTTGACTTCGGTGTCAAGGTCATGGACAATGCTATAGAGGCATAGAGCCAATGGAAAATAATGGAGAATCGAGTTCCAATCAGCCTGGCATCTTAGCCAACTGCAAATCACATTAGCATGGAACACAGCTATCCTTGTGTAAACTAATTCCCTTGTAATTAGTGATGAATTGTGAAATTGTAAATAAATTACCTTGAATTGGCATTGCATTTTGAACTTATAAACTAATTTCCTTGAAACTAGAAATAGATTGTGAACTTTTCTACCATCCTGATAAGATGGGTAAACCTATGTAGAATTAACCACCCTTCAGACACCTAGTGCTCCTCCTCCATGTATCCATCAAAACCAACTATTCATATATGCCTCTACTCGAGAAATTCCCTGACCCTCCCCTTCTTCATGTCATGAACTGGTGTATTGCAGTATTATAGGTTGTACCATCACCGTTGTAGGAACTTCCTAGTGTAATAGTTGCTGCACTTCACATTATTCTACACATCATACTTTTTCTTGTGATGCCTTCTGTCCAAATCTTTCAAGTCAGGCCCAAAATCTGCATGTCATTGTTGCTACCAGAATACTGACTACTGAGTACATGACGAATATATGAACCTATGCTAAAGGCTGTAGCCTGTTAATCTGTTTTGTCTAGATGGATTTGATCTAACTCTTTAAAAAAAAGTGATCCAATAATTAAAATTCAAATACATGATAAAGCTTCTATGGACTGGGGTTCCAAAGTCCAAACCCTTTTGGAGCTACACAACGGGGACAGAAACAATAAGATGACAAAGATCCTTTCTCTCTATCTTACTTGGACTGGTTCTTCCAACAATATCCCAACATATTATTTTTTTTTTACTTTTGTACGTTTTACTGGCAAGATCTTAATTTAATAATATTCAGCTAAAGAGAGATCTAACATGGAAATTTAAGAATCTAAATTTGCAGAGCTCCAACGAGAGAGAGTGGGCGAGAGAGAGTATCGAAATTTAAGTATAATATAAGTGCAGTGCAACCAATTTTCTACATTATCAAGAACATGAATTGGAAACAGTAAAGAAGTAGCATGTAACCTTAAATGAACACTTTGTATGAAAGGCATCCAATCATTTGTCTTTGTCTTTCCCCAATATTGACCTCCAAAATCACCTTTGCCTCTAATATAGTTAAAATGTACCTCACAAAAACATAGTGAACATATTTCGTTGTACTTATCGTCACATCTCAGCTCATAAAAAAACTATTTCCTCATAGGAAAGATAGTCCTTGAAACACTTCCTAACACCTATCTACCTATCCTACTCTATGTAACATAGTGGACTATTACATATCAATATCAAACACACCCAAAAAGGGAAAGGAAATCAAATGAAACAGTAATGCAACCTTTCTCAACCATTGCTAATCCTAGAGGTTACACGCTTCACGTGGGCAATAGTTGATTATCGAGTCAAATATAACTTATAGAACACAGCTTGTAGCATTTTATCATGTTCAAGTGAGCTAATTTATGAAACTTATTGTGGAAATCTGTCGATCTATTAATACATAAAAGTATCATTGGTATGATCATGCTTTGTTTGTACCATGTGCTTCATATTTATTGACTGTACATTCAAATGATTTGCCTCATACATTTCCTGAAGGAAAGATTATGTTCAGTTATGCTCAAATTGAAGCTTTGTGTATTGCATTTCAGAAGGAAACATTGTGATGAGAAATTTATCTGCGGCCATGGTATTTCAAGCAATTGGATTCGCCTGGCTTTTCTTCTTGCTTCTGCAGGACTGGCGTGACAGGAAAAGAGGCTCTCTGATGTAAGTTTCTCAAATTATGTAAGTTTAATTAAGTTCGACTTGGCGAGCAATATGAAACATACTAGATTGTGAAATGTAACTTTGTAAATTCGAGCCTTCCAAAACAGTAGTCCTAGTATTTTAAACTTTTCTATATTTTTCTTGGAAAAACAAATGAATAGAGTTTAACATTTTCAATCTAAGGAATTTATA
Organism: Guadua angustifolia; assembly: GCA_036346375.1. Taxonomy (NCBI): domain Eukaryota; kingdom Viridiplantae; phylum Streptophyta; class Magnoliopsida; order Poales; family Poaceae; genus Guadua; species Guadua angustifolia. Next base: position 14,186,011 of record CM070512.1, on the reverse strand, counting down.
AGAAATGAATATGCTTAAGTAGATGAATGAGTCTACACTAGTTTCACATGACCATTAAATCTGTCCCCTTTTAACTAGGAGTATCATGGAAGCTTGTAAAGTTACTTTACTTCAGTCCCATGTAATACAGGCGTTCCAGCTCTCTTCCATCTGCAGATAAATGATTGATCAACTAGGCCACACTTTTCAGCAGAAGCGCCTTCTCTCAAGCAAATGTATACATGTATCGTGAATGGATGTTTTCCTCAAGCTCGCGAGCTTTCACTTATAGATCCTCTTTTTTTTGGGAACATATAAACAATTTGCTATATCCACTTCACCTACTATGTTTCTTATTACTGATTCTGTAGTCTGTACCATGTATGTGACTTCAACTTCCCTGAAATGGCATTCAGCTGAGAATCTTTGAACTCTTACAGGCTGCTCGTATGCAACGGGTTTATCTAACTCGTCGAAATGTCTGAATTTTTATTGCATTTGATGAACAACATTGTATTCCATCTAGTTCAAACCACACGTCGAACACCGTATGAAATCTTAAACTCGACCAAATCTGATCATCAGACCATACCATATTACGAAATCAAACGCAAACCCCTCGCCGCCCCAAGACAGTACTGAGTAAAAACTAAAACAAAATGCTAAAAAAAAATTCCAAAATGTCCATCGAATCATGACGTACTTGAGGCCAAGGCAACCACATGACCGGCGGGGCTGCCGCGTGCTTCCGTTCCCCTACCGCCGGCCGCTGCGAGTCCGGGGTCCGGCGGATGAGAGCTCCAGATCGCCGACGGCCGCGTGCTCTGGTCTGGTGCTTGGCCGGCGACGTCGCACTCGCACACGTTCGATACGCTCCATACACACTCCATTTGGCACATCGAAATCCTAGTCGATGTCTCGATGATGCGTGACCCACGTGTTAAGATAACGAGTAGTATTTTCTGGAGTAGTAATGAATAAAATGTTATATCTTAATTCAAAATTCAAAATAGCTGTGTCCTGTGGGCTAATAGAACGCGTTTCAACAGTTTGGCTCTGAAGGCCTGACCGGCCAAGAGTGGGTTGGGCTTTAAAGGCTGAGATAAGCTAGGATTACGTTGGGGTTTAGGAAGAGAGTAATCAATGATAATAACTACCCATCCAAAGGGCGGATTTTTTTTCCTGAAAGAATGCAGTTAGTTACTGAACTACTGTAGTCATCCTTAAGGTCTCCAGCTGAAAGTCTCAAAAGATTGAGGCTATGTATGGATGGATTAAAGCTAATTATTAGCTGGCTAATGGCAAGAATTAATTGTTAGCCAGCTAATAATTAGCCCATCTAAAATTAGCCCTGGGCTATTTGGATACATGGCTAATGGTTGGTCTAATTTCTTAGAAAAATCATGTCTGCCCTTCATAACAGCTGGTGATTCACATCATTTCGCGCGAGGGTATTTCAGACTTTTCCCAGCGTGTTACCTGCTATTAGCCTAAATTAGCTTCCATCCACCAGCTAATGGACTAATTATTAGCTGAGGGGTTGGCTAAAAATTAGCCTACCTATTAGTCTTCCTATTTGGATAGACTATGACTAACTTTTAGCAAGCTAACAATTAGCCCAGGGATTCAAACATGGCTTGAATATCATAATATCTATGGTAAGCTCAACTGAAATGTAGATAGTGAGACTGAAAACGTGGTACTTTTCCATGAGAAAGTACCGTATTGGTTGAACTAGGATCGGGGTGCCTCGACTAGCCGTCTCCTGCAACGCAGCATGCATTAGTGCACCTACCTGCACGGTAAGGGCAAATCAAGCTCGACAGGCACCTGTCTTCGATTTTGTTGCCGTGTTAGAAGCGTAGGAAAAAAAAAATACAAGGTTCGACGATCATATCACAATGATTTCACACCGAGTGCATCACAATTCACTCATTTCAGTTGAACGGCCGTCGACATCCACCACCCCACCTGGACCGGCCATGACCATCAAGTCCACCACGGCAAAGTTGTGGACCCCCTCCGGTATGTATACCTGGCCCCACAGAGTCCGATCGTCAACATAGCCAAGTCAAGCAAACCCCACACGAGCCAACTCCAGGGACCCACCCCCACGTCTCCTACTTTTCTTCACTAGTTCACCGCCTACGCTAATCCACCGCCACGCCACGCCACGGGCAGTCTCCCCCCATCACCCAAACACCATGGCCAAGCATCACTGCCACCTCCCCTCCTACCTCGCCACCGCCACGGCCCTCCTCTTCGTCTTCCTCATCGCACCACTCGCCGCTGGTGACCCCTCGGCCAGCTTTGTGGGACCAATGGCAACTACAGCATGAACAACACTCCAACGTGGACATGCTCTTGAAAGATTACGGAAAAGAAAATACTAGAAATTAGGAGAGAAAAGAGAATATTCTGGATCGGGGAATATTCCATGAATCTTATTATTTTTCAGAAAATTTGGAGATTAATTGAGAAACTGACATGTAAGACCCACATGTCATAGACTCAATCCACAGTAGACTAAATCCACCGAACCGGTCTAAGGTTAGGTTTGTTTGGCTGCTAACTTAGCAACAGATGTTGACATGGCATCCATGTGGCGTTGATGTGGCTTTGAGGTGGCTGACACATGGTGATGATGTGGCTACGAAGGGGCAACGATGTGGTAGCTGACGTGGCTGACATGTCAACAGCGACGATGACGAATGATGGCTTTGGAGTGAGCAAAGGCGCATCAGGGCAAAGTCAACGTGGTGAACATGCACTACAGGAAAAAACAGTAATTTCGATAGCCAAAGCCGTCCACCCTAAAGACAAAACCGTCCACCATAGATAGGATCGACAGCTGGCCGTCCACCTTAAGCCGCCGAAAGTAAGTGGTCGACCATAATATTAAATTCGACGGGCGAGCCGTCCACTCTATTAGGGTCGACAGCCAAATATAGGCCGTCCACTCTAGACTAGCTAAGGTCGACGGGCAAAAGCAGCTGTCCACTCTAAACTAGGGTGGGCAACCTTTTTTTGCTGTCGACCATAATAATATTATGGTGGACGGCCTTTTCCACGTGGCCGTCGACCCTAATACTTAGGGTGGACAGCCAGATTGAAAAGACTGTCGACCCTAAGACTTAGGGTGGACGGCCGGATTGAAAAGACTGTCGACTATACTATTAGGGTCGATGGCCACGTGAAAAATACCGTCCACCCTAATTAATCGACATTAAAAAAAATAGTCGCCCGATCCAGGTGAAAAATGTCCTCCAAAGATAACAAATACAAGCATCAGCTGTGTATTACCTTTCCCTGGAGTTGTGTCATTGTCCTAATAACATTCAAACCACAATTCTGTGCCAATGTTCTTGGGATTGCTTCGAATGCTAAAGCAGCAGCTTCATAGGGCCACTGATACAAAGAAACAAAAAGTAAATCAGTTACTCGAGCCATTAACATAATCACAGAGAACAGATAGCTAATATCAGGAAAAAAAGTACATATTCTGCGGAATGCTAAGCCCACAAACAACAAGGACAACATTACATTCAGTTACGCTGTATTGGTACATAATTTATGTGAATATACAGAAGGCCTCCACATAAACGGCTTCATCACTCATCAAATACGAGCATTAATAATTATGAAACAATACCTTTTCTACACCTTCAACTAAAGAACTCCTTTTCTTCAGTGTTGCTGATACAGTCAATTCAGTAGCACCACCTCCAGGCAGAAGTTTTGGGTTTTTCAAAATGTTCCTTGCAACAGACATGGCATCCTATGAATGAAAATGAAAAAAGGGTGAAGACAGACCTTCCTATGCAAAATAACAAGGACTAAAGGAATGGGAAAAAATACCTGAAGGTTCCTCTCAACCTCGTTCAAGACGTCCTTGCTTGCTCCCCTTAACAGGACAGTGCATGCCTTAGGATCTTTGCAGTCAACAATGAAGGAAAAGATAATAATTCAACCAAGGAAAAAAACAAGTCCAAATACAATAGACCCTGAGCACTGAGCAAACATTACCTCGGCAAATGACAGTGGGATGGTAGTTCTTGTCAATGAACGCTTCTGCAACATGGAGCATCTCACCAGCCCTCGAGGAGGCGGGAGGCGGCGGCCGGGCCAGCGCCGGGCGGAGGATCTTGCTGGGCCACTGGGAGGAGGCTCTTTGGGGAGGCGGAGGCGGCGGATGGGCCAACGGAGGAGGCGGCCCTCGGGCAAGGGGAGGCAACGGCGGGCGGAGGCGGCTGGGCCACCGGCCGGGAGGCGGGCCGGGCGGAGTGGCGGCGGTGAGGATTCGGCGAGAAAATATGTGACCAGTTTCGGCCAAGCCAGAATGGGGATTGAGTCGGGCTGGGGGCGAGGTCATGCTAGTTATGGTCGACGACCAGGTAGAATCCCGTCCACCCTAGTTAGTCCACCCTAATGAATTAAGGTCTACAGCCAACAAAATGCCGTCCACCCTAATTTCGTTTGCCACTGCCAATTGGGCCTGGTGGCGACCATTGGGTGGACGGTCAGATTTGGCGGTCGATCATAAATTATGGTGGACAGCTATTCTTTAGGCTGTCGACCCTAATGCCCCATAGTACCCCAATTCCAGGGCGGGACGTTTTGGCGCCCTTTTTTCCGTTTAGGGTCGAGGGTTATTCTTTCGGCCGTCGACCTTAATCTAGTTTTGGTCGACGGGTTATTTTGGCCGTGGACAACAAGTACTTTTCCTGTAGTGATGATGACATGGACGGCGAGACTGGTGGTGATCTCCGTCAAGTGGTGGCATGGCAAAAGCAGTAATGGCAACTTCCGGGGATGATCCGATGAAGAGGAGGCACGCACTATGTAGAAAGGGATGCAACGATCACGATTGTGGAGATGATGATGCAAAGACACATCAGCAGCGAAGGAATACAACAATGAAACTTGACAGCAGTGTGGCTTTAATATCCAAATCTTGAGGGACGACGTCACGATGCAATGGCTAATGTTAGGACTTCGGTCCGATGCTCCAACCGATACAGATCTAGGGCTCAGGCTTGGCTTTTAATCAAGGAGGAGGAGGCATGGAGGACAGAGTTTGTGGTAGACATGGGCTTAGCGTGGAGTCTAGCTCACATACATGAAGACGATGATTGACAGGTGGACCTCACCTGTCAGCATCTCATTGCGACGCACGGACGAGATGGGGTGGTAGGCGAGCTAGGCCAATGGTGCAAGGCACCGAGCTAGACTTTGTGTAGGGAAAGACAGCGGGCTTACAGACCCAACCGAGAGAGAGGGAACGGGCCAATGTGGAGAGATTGGACCAAGATGTTTTCTAGCATTTAATTTAAAATTTACTTTTTGAAAATACAGGGTAATCAAAATTAAAGAACTCAAATAAAAAAGAAAATGCACTCAAAAAAATTCACAGAAAAATATGATGAATATTTCAAAGAACAAGCAGCCCAAATAAAATAATTTTAAAAATTGTTGACTTGGGATTTAATCATATTAAATTGTTTTTATTTATGAAAAATCACATATAAGCTTTAATTACCAAGAAAATTGGTGAAAATTTTTGGAGAGCTAAACTACGCAAAAAGATTTTCAAATGGCAAAAATTGGGATATATCAATTCCCTTAATGGTTCTTACACGTACGGACAGCAAACAATACTTCAGAGAATCAGGTATTCCATACACCCACCCTCTTTAGGGTCGACACAAATATAATTGGAAAGTGAAGTTGTTATATATGGACTCACTAGGACCGGTCCTGCACCGACGCGATCGACACGCCGGAGTTGGGGCCACCGTTCCTGGCGTAGAACGCCGGCTTGGACGGGGCCTGGAGAGAGACCGTGTCGCTGCCGAGCATCATGACGACCGACGACATCACCGCCCGATCAGCCGGGTTCCCCTGAACGCACAGAAGCCCTATGTGGATACATCTCAGCACGTCGCTCTTGGAGAAACTATCGTTCATGCACGGGTCTACCATCTCCGACACAGTTCTGGCCGTCCAGTGCTCCCATATCTGTGCCATTTGCAGTAGCCGTGAGCCAAAAGTGCACTGTGTGACGTGCTCTTCTCTAGTAATGACGGTGATCAGATTTTCAGATAGTAAGCACTTACCGTAGTCAAGAGATCTTCAGATTGCCGGGAGTCGTAGCAGTCGTTGTTCTTCCTTCCCGTCACGATCTCCAGAACCATGACGCCGAAGCTGAACGTGTCTGACTTGACAGAGTAGTTCCCACGCATCACGTACTCCGGCGCCATGTATCCACTGAAACAATAAGATAAGGCCACATTAGTTACCTATTGCATGATCAAAAAGCTACTACCTGGACTTGACTATGTGTCATAGTACTGACTATGTGCCAACAACACGGTTTGTGACACCCTGGGTCTGGTCTCGACCAAAAATTCTCGCGAGGCCAAAGTCTGAAATCTTCGGGTTCATATTCATGTCCAGCAAGATGTTGCTCGCTTTGAGATCGCGATGGACTACTTTGAGCTGAGAGTCTTCATGGAGGTATTGCAGGCCTCTAGCAATCCCGTTTATGATGTTGTACCTCTTTCCCCAATCCAGTTACTAGCGTTTCTCAGTGTCTGATATTGTCGTAAACAATGTAGCAGAGATCAATGTGATGATATCAAACCTTGCAGAGAAAATAGAGGAGAGAGATGGGTTGAACATGATTCAATTAGTACCGAAAAGGATCAGGTCGAGGCTCCGGTTGGGAACGAACTCGTAGACGAGCAGCCTTTCCTGTTGCTCCAAGCAGACACCGACAAGCCTGACAAGATTCTTGTGCTTAAGTTTCGCAACCGAAGCGAGCTCATTCTTCAGTTCTTCCACTCCTTGTGTTGAGCTCTTTGACAGTCTCTTCACCGCTATTTCATCGCCGTCTGGTAGAGTGCCCTGTGAAGATCAAACAAATGCTAAGCTTAATGAGCATTTCGATGGTAATTCGAAGACATGTTTGTTCATTACCTTGTACACCGCACCAAATCCGCCTTCACCAAGCTTGTTGCTCTCTGCAAAATCCCCGGTTGCAGCTCGCAAAGTAGATATGCCGATCAGCATCGAGTCTACACTTTCAATGTCCTGTGCTTCAGTGGAATAATTGGCATCTGTTTGAAATATCAATTTCACCGAAAGTTGATAAGTTATTTCATTGTAGGTCCCTTGAAGTGTTTAAGTTGGAGAATTTTTCAGGACATACGTGTCTCCTTTGCTTTTGTTACTGGCCGCCGCCTCCTCCAGAAACAGAGGCAAGCGATAAGGTTTATGGCTGCTATACTAGGCAGCAAAATTATAAGAACCAAGCCAGGAACACTGTACCGTTTCGGAAGCCTGAATCGGATAAGCTTGCCAAGATTGTCGGCGATGAAGTTCAGACTTCCGAAACGGAATACCTGGTCAGGAACGAAGCTGACGACGATTCCGCTGATAGAGGCCATCGAGCTTGCTGAGATTGATCTTAACTCAGCCCCTACCTGGCGCGCCAACTGTTGACGTTTATCGTCGGCAATAATGAAATCGGGACTAGGCGCTGGATCCCATCAATAGGCCCGTCGTTGCGCCGACGTGGGGAGCGCCGAGGCAGGGATCTGGCTTGACGATCCTCGTTCTCATCCCTATCATGTCGGTGTGGATCTTTGCGGCCGTCCCAGCCATCATGGCTGATACCGAAACGCTCATGTTCAACCCACCTCTCTCCTCTATTTTCTCTGCAAAGTTTGATATCATCACATTGATCTCTACTACATTCTTTACGACAATGTCAGACACTGAGAAACGCGAGCAACTGGATTGGGGAAAGAGGTACAACATCATAAACGGGATTGCTAGAGGCCTGCAATACCTCCCTGAAGACTCAGCTCAAAGTAGTCCATCTCCCCTAAAAAGCTAGTTCAATAAGAGAGTGCTTCCTCACCCTTATAAATCAAGCTCATGCTCTCTCCACAACCGCACCAAATCTGCCTTCACCAAGCTTTTTGCTCTCTGCAAAATCCCCGGTTGCAGCCCGCAATTCGCAAAGTAGATATGTCGATCAGCATCGAGTCTACACTTTCAATGTCCTGTGCTTCAGTGGAATAACTGGCATCTGTTTGAAATATCAATTTCACCAAAAGTGGATAAGTTATTTCATTGTAGGTCCCTTGAAGTGTTTAAGTTGGAGAATCTTTCAGGACATACGTGTCTCCTTTGCTTTTGTTACTGGCCGCCGCCGCCGCCGCCGCCAGAAACACAGGCAAGCGATGAGGTTTATGGCTGCTATACTAGGCAGCAAAATTATGAGATCCAAGCCAGGAACACTGTACTTTGTCCCTGTAATCTATCTATACTTATACTAATTAGGCACTTTGAGGAAACCCTCACGTTAAGTAGAAAGATCTAGCCATCTATTTGTTGAGTCCGAGTTATAACGGTTTAGATTAAAAGAAAGAGTCTATGTCAAGTATACTATAAATTTAAAAAAAATTCGGCATAAAAAATTAAAGAAATTAACAATCTGACTTCCATACTATTTTCAAAATAAATCCATAAATAAATAAAATTTAAAATAATAATTAAATAAAATTAGCAAATTAAAACGATGAGTCTATCTCAAGTACAAACCAAATTAAGTAAACTAAAAGTCGAATAAAAATGAAGAAAAATTAGCAATCGACTTCCATATGATTTCCAAAGTAAATATATAAATATAAAAATTTGGAATAATAATTAAACAAAATTATCAAATTAAAACAATGAGTCTATCTCAAGTATAAGCCAAATTAAGTAAAATTTAGAATAAAAATAAAATAATCAATTAGATTTTTGTACAAATTCCAAAGTAAACCGAAAAATAAATTCAAAATAGTAATAAAATAAAAAATAAATTTTCATATGAATTCCAACCTCAAACTATAAAAATACACGCCACGTATGAAAAAATATGCAAACTCTGAATAATAATTACTCAATCCGTTCAACTTTTAGGGTTCTCTTGGCACTAAGAACAAGATAAATAACTAAAATTTAGAATAATAATTTAAAATTAGTAAATTAAAACAATGAGTCTATCGCAAGTACAAGGCCAATTAAGTAAATTTTGGAATAAAAAATAAAATAAATAATTTGATTTTCATACAAACTCTAAAGTAAACCTTAAAAATAAATTAAGAATAGTAATAAATGAAAAAAATAAATTTTCACATGAATTCTAGCCTAAAACTTAAAAAATCCACCCCAGGTACAATAAAAAATACACAAAGTCGGAATAATAATTACTGACCTTGTCCAAGTTTATAGGGTGTATTTTCTCTTTGCACATAGACTAAGATGATATCGTAAATGATTATTCAATGATATTGCACAATCTCTAATTATTATCCATACTCGCTATGCTATATTCAATACATGTATATAGAGGATATAAAGTAAAGTTACATATTTATTAGTGGTATAGATGGGAGATCACACTAATTTTGTATTGGAATATAAAATACAATGTATATTTATGCACAAGACCATTAAAAATACGTCCTATACTTTTTTAATGCAATGAGTCTATATCAAGTACAAGTCTAATTAACTAAAATTTGAAATAAAAATTATCAATTTTATTTCCATTGTAATTTCAGAGTAAACCTAAAAATAAAATTTTGAGTAATAATAAATAAAAACAGAATATGGATTTTTATACAATTCCATTATAAATAAAAAATCCACAAAAAGTACAATTGAGAAGTATACAATTAGGAATAAATTAAAGGATGCTTAAAATTTTGATTTGTATGTGAGCTACAATGCTAAATTATAAAATTATTAAAATTTGTAATATAATCTATTAACTATACTAATTATGAACTATGAGAAAAATTTTATATTAATAAAGAAAAGAAAAAAGATTTAGCATCCATCTAACGACCAAGATTATAACGGTTAACAAGTACAATCCAAATTAGCAGATCCAAGTGACTTTATCTAAGAAACTAGCCTATGCGGATGCACGGATTACCAACTAGTGTTGCTAATGCGGTATTAAAGGAAAAATCATAGAAATTAAAGCAAAAATGTCACTGACTGGAATTAAAGCAAAAAATCAAAGAAATTACAAAATGTGCTTTCACTGTAAGGAGTTGTATTTTGCTATTTTTGGGAATTTTCAGTACATGCAATATTTAAATGCTTATAACTTTTGCAATTGAGCTACAAATTTATAAATTCTTATAAAATCATGAATTTTCCATTTTTGCAAAAATATTTGAAGTTTGGTCTTTGTTCAAAACTTAAAAAAGGAAATCTATCATGTTCACTATTTAAAATTTTTGCAAATAGCCTCCAAGTTTGATGGAATAAATTTCTAGATTCTTAGAATGCAATAAGATTCCCATTTCTGCAAAAAATATTTGAACTTAGGCTTATTTTGAACTAAATTCCTAATTGGACTAATTTTTTACACATCCAAAATTCAAACACTTGTAACCATAGCAAATAAACTCCAAAATTGGTGAAGTCAGTTTATAAACCTTCCTAAAATCATGGGCCTCTGTCTCTGCAAAAAAATATTTGGATTTGAACCTTGCTTACACTTGATTCTCATTTAGGATGTTTCTATTCTTAATAAAAAATTTGAATAATCGTAACTTCTACTAATAAAACCCAAAAATCACGGAACCAATTTCTAAATCCTTATAAATTATAACCTTCTATTTCTATAGTAATTATATTTGTAGTTTAATGTTATTGACTACTTTTGCTTCTTATTATTACTTTACGTTGAATTTCATATAGACACTGACGTTCTAGAAGTTGTTGATCCCGACTCAACCAAGAATTTGACGAGGAAGGCAAGCACCCCCTTTATCATGTTAATCCTAATATTTCACTTAGCTTATGTTTGTTTTCATCAACTTATGTATGTATGTGTTTATTTTCAATAAATTGCTATATTGTGGGTATTAGCTAGTAGATCCGCCTCCACTGCTATTCTTGGAGCCATATATGAATCGCTTGAATTTTCCTTTCCCAAAGAAAAGTCATTGAGCAAAACATTTATGCATCATGTTTCTAATATAAATTATACAAATCTTCAAGTAAGCGAACTGATAAGTAATCATCATCTATGCGCGCCCCACCTTAGACCAATTTCTCTTAATTGTTGCTCCTCAGCCTATAGGCTTGTGCTTCCCTTGTTGAGGTAAGAGAAAATGATGTAATTGGTGATTTACAAAGAATTAAATTAGTTCAATATTTATTAATGTTTTGATATTTATATAAGTTTTAAAGAATAGAGATACATACGAGCACCTCCAAACCCGTTTCATTTGTGCTCGTTTCCTGCCTGCCGACTGTTGAGTGCTGACCACAAATACTACATGTGCACGTGGTGTCCCCCCCCCCGGGAAAGTTAGCAAACATCATCAGGTTCGCATTAGAGCAAGGCTAATAAGAGAGCCAACTGTAGGCTTTATCTCATTGCCATATCATATACAGCCAACCTAACAGCCCACCCATATAATAGTTAGCCATACATACATACAAAGACATTAATACTTGGCCCACATTCATCCACTCATTCTCTCACCAAGTTTCTTGGAGCCCGTGCTGCAGCCGGCTATAGATCTGTAACCCGCTTCTCTCCTCTCTCCTCCAACTCACCATAAATCTGATGTGGCAATCCTTGCAGCCTGCTTACCTCACCTTATTATACTTGCTCTTAACACGGCTTGAGTAGTCGGCAGCGTACCACACCTACCCTGAAACCTGTTCGTGCCGAATTTCAATCCAGCGATTCCATTCACGAAACGAAAGCGACTCCATTGCATCCTATAAAGATCGTGTACTTTTCAGTTTTGTTCATTCGTCAAAGCACTACCAGCTGTACTAACTCTTCATAAAAGTTTCGCACTCCTATATATTCAACTGTCTGTACAACGACACAAGCAACTGTCATGCATGTCGCATGGTAGCAAGGAACATCTCAAACCCAGACATTTCATCTGCTCATTCACATACACCTCGTTCGATACTTCGGTAACGAACAGAAAGGCCACAAAGAAGAAGAAAAAAATAATCAGTCGATGCTGTTGCTATCTTCCTTCTTCGATGGCGGTGATGGTCACGTCGTTGGGGCTGCACAACCCGGTGAAGCGCGACCGCGTGCGGACCTCCGACCCATCCTCGTCGTCGCTGGTGATCCTCAGATCGAAGTACGGCGGCCGCCTGGGGTCTGGCAGCGCCACGCCATCATTACCCAGCATCGCCGTTACGTCCGTCATCGTCGGCCGGTCCATCGCGTTGTCCTGCACGCACAGCAGCGCCACCTTGACGCACCGCATGATGCTCGTCACCTCGTTGCAGTCCCCCAGCATCGGGTCGATCAGCTCGAAGACTCTCCCTTCCCTCCACAACTGCCATGCCTGTGATAATCATTGCAGTGATGTATGTTGCTAATGCAGTTACGCTGGATACGAAAAGATTGACATAATGGTAATGGATAAGCCGTAAGCATGTTTTGTATTCAATTTTGGAATCAAACGTAGCATTAAATAAATGCGAAGGTCGTAGGAAACGTCAGGTTATTGTTGTCCTTGTCATTTTTCAACACATATCCTTACGTATCCGAGGAGATTGACGAAGTCGCCGTAGTGCTGGTGGCCACTGTTCCTTTTGCCGCTGACGATCTCGAGCAGCAACACGCCGAAGCTGAACACGTCGGACTTGACGGAAAAGATGCCCTCCGAAGCGTACTCTGGGGCCATATAACCACTACAAGCGGCATCAAACAACATCACAAAACGCGAACATTAACGATGAGCATGCTGCACACATAAAAGTCGGTCTACTGCAAGTCTGTACGCGTGTTTTTCTCACTAGGTGCCGACGACCCTGTTGGTGTTGGCCTCCGTCATGTTGGAGCCGAAGATCCTCGCCATGCCGAAATCTGAGATCTTAGGGTTCAGGTCTTTGTCCAGCAATATGTTGCTGGCCTTCAGGTCCCGGTGGATGATGCGCACTCGGGAGTGCTTGTGCAGGTAGAGGAGCCCCTGCACGATCCCTTCGATTATGTGCAGCCGTTTCTTCCAGTCTAGCAACAGCCCTCGCTGCTGGTCTACACGCCAAAAAAGTCTCAAGATCGATTAGTAAACAACAACATGGACAGGAAGACAAGTCAGCCTCGAGAGAGTCTGGCACGTTATGCACAAGTGGATTAGTGGTAACTAGAATAGTTTTCACGGCGTGATACGTCGCGTTCGTTGTTTTTTTCGTAGAAACAATTTCATTTTTTCAGTGGTGTTTTTTTTTAATCGTTGAGAAAACGTGTGAAACGGCTGAAAGGCTACAAATGCAATCACGTTTTTTCTGTATTTATCTGGGGTCCTCTCACAAAGAATCCGCGTTTGCGCTAAACCGAAAGGTCCTTTTCGTGAAAAATAGCTAGAATGATCCGAACGTAATTACCTTTTTTGGGTATTTATTTAGGTCCCTTTCACGAAAGTTTCACGATTTTTCTAAACCAAAAGGTCATTTTCATAAAAAACCGCGAGAATGACCTACACGTAATTACGTATTTTTTGAGAGACCTATACGCGAAAAAAATCAAGCCGAGCCTAACGCGCGTGGCTCGGCTCCGTGCGCGTGACGTGGGCGCCTAGGAGGCGAGGAATCCTGCGAAGTTTAATAAAGTTATGGTTGGGTTAGAACTAGTACTACCAAAGATGAAGAAGTCTAGGCTCCTGTTGGGCATGTACTCGTACACTAGAATCTTCTCCTCCTCCTGCACGCAGCAACCCACGAGCTTGACGAGGTTGGTGTGCTGCAGCTTCGCGATGAGTTGGATCTCGTTCTTGAACTCCTTGAGCCCCTGCCCTGACTGCGCCGCCAGCCTCTTCACCGCTATCTCGTCTCCGTCAGGCAACTTGCCCTAAATGACGATGCAGAGAGAGAGAGAGAGGGAGAGTTACTAGAGTTGATCAATCGCGTTTTAGTCAAAATTGTTAAATGGTAAATGGCTTCACTTGCCCTGCAAACCGGTCCGAAGCCACCTCTTCCGAGCCTGTTTTCTTCAGAGAAGTTGTCTGTCGCGTCTGCCAGCTCGGAGAAGTCGTACAGCGTGAAATCTGATCTGCTCTCTTCGATCTTCCAGAGCTTGAGCGCCTCCTCTGTTTTGGAGCGGTTCCTACAGTGTGCTTGTGGCTGTAGCAATTTCTTCTTTCCTGTATTGGGGATTTCTAGCTAATTAGACACCTTTTTTATGACTAAAAGGGATGGAGGAAATTAAGATTTTCTTGCAGTGTCATCATCTTACCAGCTCCTTTTCTCAGCCTTCTGATTAGTAGGAGGCTGCCGAGCAGGATAGAACAGAACACCGTGATTGACACACATAGAACAATGATTAGGATCTTCTTATGCGTGTTCCCTACATAATTCAGAATAAAATAAGTAACAATAATACACAGCTACCAGCATACTCCATTAATTGAGTGGTTACGACTTAATTAATTGTTAACTCATAAACTAAGAACATACCTACTAGTTTAACCAATGTGAGAAGAAAAATGTCAGGTCAAATGTGTGTCACAAAGTTATATTCGAGCTGAAATATTACATATATAATCTGCATTGGTGTGTTCTTGTACCCCGGTCACTGAATAAATCTTGCTGATACAGTTAGTAGCTAAAACAGTATGGTGTTCTGCCAAGAGTTGCACAAGAAGAAAACAACAGGCGCCGCTAGCTTTACCGGAAGAAGATATATAGTATTCTATCGGGTAAGTGGTAACTTCTTCACTTGCATAAAAATAAGTGGCAAAGGAAGGTTAGCTTTGGAAATGGCCGAGAAATGTGACGAGGTCTCTCCCTCACCGCGCTACCTTCTCTATTCCCTTTGTGATGCCTGTAATTTGGATATCACTATCGAACAGCGGTGAGTGGCCTCACTTCGAGAGACAACCGAATCGAAGACGCTTATGAATCACACTGAAAATGACTAAACCTCACTCCTTATGCCCCTAAATAAGTATCCCTTTAGGTAATGCACGCAGTCAAACTTTAACCACTATTTTAAAAAAGAATAGATGTCAAAATTATATCAATAACTTTGGCATCGATCAAAAGTACTTTCATGGTATTATAATTTATCCTTTATTAGTTTGGGGCAGACAAGGTAGCAATCTCTCTAACAACAAATACATGTCGTTTCGGACAACGATACGGACTTGAAACACAACTTTGACCACTAATTTTTATTTTAGTATATTTCTATCTTTACTAATAGGAGGCTTCCACAGAAACCTCCACATTAAACCTAGGAGGATAAAAAGCTACAAGTTTTACATTAATTTTAAAAAAAATAGCTACAAATTCTCACATTAATCGAGAAAAAGAAAAGATCTCATCCGTTAGATTTTGTGAGTTCAAGTCAGAGTGTTTGGTTTATATTAATCGAAAAAAAGAAAGGTTGTCATCGGTTGGTTGTAGATCAATCAGAGTGTACAGTTTTGACGTTACACCAAAACGACATGTATTTGTATCTGGAGGGAGGATATATCCTTTTCTTGGTAACAAATGATTTCTAAACGACTGTAACAGAAAGTATATATCCAAATAAATAACCTACTCAACTTATGGTTAGTAGAAATTGAACTCTAGTCATCATTAGAAACAGGGTGTCACACTGATAGGCTACGCTAAATAATTTATCACCATGAGCCTGTGAAACACGTCTTATTCTTGTGACATATGGTAGCACCTTTTTTTCCTTCCCCCACTTCCCTTACTCTCAAAGGCTCTCTCATCGCGACACTTAGCACAATCCCATCCATACCACTTTCTTTCCCTATTCCCTTCCCTCAAACTAAAAAAGTTTTTAGTTTTAAATTTCCCATCAAGCTTTTGAATAAGAAGTATTTTTAACCATTTTTGAATGTTTTTAAATCAAAACTTTTCGAACCGAAAGTTTTTAGAGTCAAAACTTTTTGAAGGATGATTTTTTTCAAATCGAAAGTTTTAGACTGAATTTCTTTGAACTGAAAGTTTTTGAACAAAAAATTTTTAACTTGAAAGTTTTCAAACTGAGAGTTTTTGAAATTTCATAATCTGAAATTTCCACATATGAATTTTTTTATTCAAAAATTTTCTAGTCAAAAGTTCTTGATTTGAATTTACCAAATTGGAAGTTACTCAAGTTGAAATTTTTTGAGTTGAAAATTTCCTTATTCGAAACTTTTTGAGTGATTCGAATTTTTCGACTTGAAAATTTCCAATTTAAAATTTCTAGAGTTGAAATTTTTGTTATTTAAAAAAAATTCGAGTTGAATTTTTTTGAATTGAAACTTCATGTTTAAAATTTTCAAGTGAAAATTTTAAATTTTTTGTGTTAGAGAGGAAGAAAGGGGTGAGAGAAGTAAGTTGGAAAGAGGAAAGGAGGAAGAGTGGTGGTGGATAGAGAATATGACACGTGTCATTCTATCCTAGGTGGATGTCCTTTGGTACCCATAATGTTCCGTCATAGTTGAACGATTGCGCACACATAAACTGTTTATGTTTCTAGCCCTCAAGCTGCTCTTTTTTTTGCAAATCTATAGCTCCTATGCTCCCGTATTTGCAAACATAGCTCCCATACCCCCTGAAACGCCATGTGTCCGTGGAAGGAAGCTGGCAGCACGGCTGAAGCCCAGTCACGGCATGTCAGCGTCGGCATGGAAGGCGGAGCCTACCCCGGGACCTGCTCCTGCCGTGACAGCATGCCCAGCATGAAAAGAACAAGCAAACTAAATCACAACGTTAAACAAGCAAGCTCTTAGTAGCTTTAGTGGACATGCCCGCATGGATCAAAGCATGCACGCCCACGGTGCAAGCCGGCTTCCCGCTCACCGATGGCATGGAAGCAGCTTCCCACGCTTCGGCAGCGCGAAAGCGTGCTTCGGGCACCAAGCTCCGTGCTCGCAGTGACTACCATGTTTGTCGCCGTCGCCTATTTCAGCGGTACACACCTGCGGCAAGGGACGTGCATAGCTTCTCAGTCCCTCCGGGCTCGCCTGTGGGGCTATTTTCACAAAAATACATATGCCGGGGCTACTTTTGACAAAAAAAAAAAGCGAACACGGCTAGTACGGCGAGCTTTCCCCCACGCATACGGCCTATAGTCAGTACCCATCCTATTACTACTCTCGTCCAAGTACGCTTAACTTCATAGTTGAGTTCTTGGTTTTTAAACCACTTCTAATAATATTTTCACACAAGGATTTTCCAAAAGGTCACACATCCTATTACTACTCTTGTCCAAGCAGGCTTAATTTCAGAGTTCTTATTAGATCTAGTACTCTAATGGTAGTATGATTATATCTAACATATAATGCGTCCCTTCTCCCCTTAACCCGTAAAGCACCCGAACACTGATTTCTAATTATTTCAAATTAGCAAACTATAGAGATAATTAGCAAAATTTAAAACTTTCAAATTTATTTTCCATACTTTTGACTATTAATTATACTTGCAATATTTGTGCCATTACTATTAATGAAACATGTAAAAACACCATAACTTTTTGAGTCGTACCTTCGATTTTTGTATTCTTCTGCTTTCCGGAATCATCACACGATGAGCTCTCCAATTATATTCTTTTGGGCACTGATTCTAATTTTCAAATACGAAATCCAAGCATTTTTGTTAAAATAGCCATAACCTTTGACTCCTAACTCGGATTGAGGCGTTCTTTGACTCGTTGGAAAGATAACGAAAGTAGCACTCAAATTTCATAAGTGTCTGAAAAATCAAATGGTTGGATCCTAACATTTTGTGCGAGTGCATGAGCGACGACGAAATTCCCAAAAAAAAGTCATTTAAGGCCTCAAAACAGCCTCTGAAGTTTTGAATCAGTTTCGGTCGTTCTTTTCAATTATTGCAAATGGAATATTAGTTCTAATTATTTCAAATGTAATATTATTTAATTTCAATTCTTTCAAATTAGAAGGCACCGGAGGTAATTAGCAATATTTAAAATTTTCTATTTTTATCACTTGTAGCGGTTTCAAATTAAAACCGTCACAGATAATATTATTAGTGACGGTTTTAGCCACAAACTGCCACAGATGCTCATATTATCAGTGACCGTTTTTTTGCTAAAATCGCCACATATACTCACAATATCAGTGGCGGTTTTTGGCTAAAACCGCCACAGTTCGATGCATTAGTGGCGGTTCCAAAGAAAAACTACCACTGATAATGTATTATTTATGATAGTTCTAAATAAAAACTGTCACAAATAGTCTTCCTACCATTTTCTTTAAAAACCGTCACTGATAATGCTATTTGTGACGGTTCCAAAAAAACCGCTACAAATAGAATGTTACTTATGTGTTGTTTTGTAGTAGTGACTAGTGAGTGGACCACCGTCGATTATTATACGCGTATATGCTATACTTGTGTGTCAGTAATGTCACATAAGGATGAAATATACCCTTTGACCCACCTCCTCCGGCCTCTGCAGCCTCCGCCGTTGTCGTCACATTTACCGTGGGCACCACAGCTGCCGGCGCATGCGTCGGCGCTCCAGAGCTCGCTGATGGTCCTGGCAGACGCACCATCATCGGGCCAACGAGAAAGGGCGCTGTCTCATACCGGAAGCTGCACCTGATTCCAAGGGCCATGGCTCCGAGAGCGTTCGTGTACAACCCGATATTATCCGCTATGCACCGGGCGAGGCAACCCCGGCACCTTGCCGGCGTCAGGTCCGGCGTGCACTGCGCCCAACTGTACACCTTGGGGACCTCCTGGTCGAAGTCGGCCTCCCCGGACGCGTATCGCCGCGTGGAGTTGTACGCGGCATAGTCGGCGGTGGCGTTCACGAGCGCGCGCGGCCACGACGCGGTTGAACCGGGCCGGCTCCGAAGTGACGTTCTTGTAGTACCAGATCGGGTACGTCAAGGCCGGCCAGGAGTCGTCGGCGGTGAAGAAGTGGATGTTGGAGTAGTAGAGCATGCACGAGTCGTAGAAGATGACGGCGTCCTTGTTGTAGGCGCACGTGTTCGGCAGGTCGCGGAAGGCCTGGGTGAGGCAGCTGAAGCAAGACGTGGTGTTCGAGTCACCGCGGCAGAGCGCGAGGGCCGAGACCTGGTCCGGGATGGCGCCAACGTCCTCGGCGGTGGCGAAGAGGTCCGCGGCGGAGGCGTTCTTGGGCAGGGTGGCGGCGATGTGGTCGAGGTTGGCCAGGTACTTGCTCTTGGCCGTGAAGTTGCCGGTCGTGCCGCAAACTGTCCACGGGTATTGATCCTGTCCCGCAGCGCGGGGTGCGAGCAGTGCGACGGCGACGATGGCCATGGACAGTACGAGATGGAGAGCCATTGTGCCTGGTGGGATGGAGGAAGATAGGAGGTCGCTTTTTGTAGCCGGGGGTAAATTAATGACCGTCCGATACGGAAATGACGACCATGGCAATTGGGAAAAAAATCCTCTGGTGTCGTGCTGCAGCACGACATTAGATGATCGCCACGTCAACAGGGATTATAATCTTGAAGCATCCACGCTTGGTTCAGCCAGGCCCCAAGCGAGCCGCTTTTCCCCGGCGCCGAACACCTCCACAGCTCCACCAAGCCAGGTCACGCAGATGGGAAACGCAAGCCGCGCCGTCTTTCCCCGCAGCAGCGCCGCCCTCCTGCCTCCTGCCCCCAGGTGCGCCGCCGTCTCCCCTGGCGCCGGAGGCCAGGTCGTGCGCTCGCACTTCCGGTTAGGGCTCCCTCAGCTTCTTATACTAAATGATTGTCTTGTGGCTTTTGATTCGATTAGTTGACAATGCGTTCTGTGCATTCAATTACGGAGATGTTTCCTGTTGGGGCCTAGTTGTTCGATTGGCAATTCTTAGATCGCTCTGTTGGTTGTTGCTCTGGCCGTAGCGAAGACGAGACGGGGCAGCAGGAAATGATATGATTTTTATGTTGTTCGGTGCTTGTTCTGTATTCTGTAGTAGCAACAGCTACATCAGGTGAGTAATGTTGAGATTAATCTTGTGCATAAAGTCTTCTCTTGGTTAAAGTTCAGAGTCCCAGTTTGTTTGGTTTGTTTTCTGTTTCGGTATTGTCTGAAACATGAAGAAGTTTGCTAGTCTTTGAAGTCTTCAGAGTCTGTGTCGGACAAGTCACTGTAGTTAGTTTTGCCTGGAAGGTTCGGAGTCTGAATTAGAGTCCAGTTTGGTTATTGAATCCGGATCGTCCTTTGTAACTAAGTTCTGATTATGGTTCTGTAACTAATTGATTGTGTTGGGTTATCTGAATCAAGAAGGTTTTGCGGCACCAAAAATATTCAGAGCGTTGATCTCTTATTGCCGTGTGTGTGTGTTAGTGTCAGGCTACTGAAAACAGGGAGATCAAGTCAGCTATTGGACTCTTCAGATTAAGCAGGACCTTTTCATCAGTATGATTGGACGGAGGGAGACGATTACGAAGAGCAAGGGCTCAATTTAGGTAATGAAGTTTGCTCTTTAATCTTGTGCCTGAGGTTGAATATAGTAATTACAATATACAGTGCTAGTTGTTTTTAGTTTACTGCGTGTGTTGTCTTTTCTGTCTGGTAACTCTGAAGTTGGCTATAAAAAGCCTGAGTTTGTAAAAGAATTCGGTTAGGGATTAATCTGAGAAGTTTCTCGTGCTCTTACTTTCCCCACTTCTTGTTGCATCTTTCCTTAATCCATTTTGCTATTTCTTCTGTATTTTTGCTTCCGATTATTGCCTGCGATTTGGATGTTTCTGTCGTGCTGCACAGGGGTCTGACAGTTAGTTCTCTACTTTGTTTTTGCTCTGTATTCTGGCGATCAGGAAAACCAACGCAAAGAACTAGTACAACAAAGTCTGTTCTGTATTGTTCAGGCTTCTTCGCCGGAGCGAAGAAGCTTTGAGAACGAGCATGAGCGAATGACGAGCTTAACGCCGACGATCGAAAAGCGGCTCGATCTATTTCGCCGGAGCGGAGAAGCTTTGAGAACGAGCCGTGAGCGAATGATGAGCGAACGTCGACGATCGGAAAAGCGGCTCGCTCGAGGCCTAGTTGAACCAAGCGTGGATGCTTCAAGATTATAATCCCTGTTGACGTGGTGATCATCTAGTGTCGTGCTGCACGGCCGCTCGCGTGCAGCATGACACCAGAGAATTTTTTTCCGGCAATTGGCAATGGAAGTCGTCGTGCGTTTTTGGCAACAAGGTTTGTCGCTTACTCGCTTACGCTGTCCATATAGCATGCTGAAACCGGCCGGAGGGTTTTGTCATACGCTGAAATTATAGGGTGTTTTCTACAAAACTACGTTCAAGCACCTCTTCTCCTTCTATGGTTTGGAACTCTTTGTGCAATTTATAACCTTGAACCGCAGAATTTTTTTTCCGACTTCTGGAGAAATTAAATTGTTTCCTAAAAAATTATTGTATTCCAAATGTAGCCTTACTTTTTGGTTGGGGGGATTTCGCCGTAAGCTGGAGAAGAGGGATGGTACAAGTGAATCATCATTGTGCTCGAGAGTGATCTATGTAAATAAAAATATGAGAGATTCAAGCTACCTCCTTCGTTTTGTGAGCAAGAAAATCATACAGTTCAGCCCCTACCAGTTCGATCAGCCACTGGCAATGCCTGCGGCGCTATCTTTCGATCCGCCGGGTCAACGTACCATATGGAAGTCTCATAAGATGGCTTGGAGACTAGTTAGTGGAATTAATAATCAGTTTCGATTCACACCATCCGCCGGAATGGCCGGGGAAACCGTGGAACTATACATAAAAGCCCCGAAGCGGTGATTTTTCTATGTCATTGTGATGAGGCCGCAGACGTAGTGCGCACAATAGAGGTGGGCATCGTGCCGGGTCGGGCTGGCCCGGCATAGGCCTATTGTGCTTCGGGTCGGAATCGTGTCTGGCCGAAACGGCCCGTCGTGCCCGCCGTGCCGGACCGGGCCGGCTCGACTCATCTTCGGCGAGCCCAAGCACAGTCCATTTGCGCTTCAGGTTCGCCTTGCATCGTGTCGGCCAGTTCGCCCATTTATACTATTGCGATGAGACGAAAAGGACTGGAGACACATGAAGTTGATTGTAAAAAATACGCCTTATAAACTATTAGTAGTATTATCGCAAAATAGAAAGATGTTATTTAATTCTTGGTTCAAATGTGAATGTATCATTATCATGTGAATGTTGCATTTTGCTATCACTAGAAATCTCCTTTCCGGGTCAAAGTGTAGGTGAAGTTTGGTTAGACTTCATTTATACCCCAACATTTCAGCTTTTTCAAGCTTTAATAGTTCAGAAATTCTAATGTTCTTCAGTACTTAGACCTCTGGTCCTTATGCCTCTTTTCAGTTAAGATTTGAGTCTGATCATTTCCAAGATCTAAGCTTGGGAGTTCTTAGAGCAAAGAAAGAATATCTTTGCTCCAGCCAATGTGTGTCGTTCGCGTCGGGGCGGCACCTGCACGCCCAAATGGTCGGCCGCCGCGTCGCCCATCGTGCAGCGTTTTGGGCCCGCACGACCGAAGCTCAAGATCGGGCGGCCGCAAGACCCTCTAACGTGTCGGGCGGGCTTGGACCGTCTGCCGTGCCCTCCGTGCCTCGGGCCGGCCCACTAAGGCACGGCCCATATGCCCAGGTCTACGCACGCACGAGGTCAAAAGCCTCAAAAGGCAGCGACAAAATCATCCCCATATATACTACGACTACGACTACTGAGTACTGACATCGGAGTCGAAGAAATTGTTAGAATAATTGGGCTAGGGTCCATTTATAATTAAATCAATAAATCCCAAGGCCCATGTGCAATACTAGGAGTTATGAAGACTTTAATCCTATATGGGTAATTGAGAGGTGATTGACCAAACTTAAATTGCCGGTCATGTGTCCATATGTTGTGAGATTGAAAAAGGGGATTGGTTGGTGCCACACGGTAGCGTCTTGCCGAGCCGAGCCGAGCCGAGCGTGGCGTGGCGTGGCGAGGTCGGGCCGGGCCGGCCGAGCCGACGTGATGGGCGAGTTTTTGTGTTAAGAGTAATTAATTTGAGCATTTTATGACCGAACGGTGATCGTTATTAGTGTGAGACGTGGTTGATGGTCGGTTCATAATCGACGCCGCCATTTGTATGGCGATGTGTTAATGGCTCTTTTGATGGCACCCATTACATCACCGAGACATCCAGTACATCTTCTCCTAGCGTCCTATCTTGAGAGATCAACCCCAGATACATTCCTCCTCTCCGAGCTCTGCTACTGCTGCTGTTTTCGAGTGTTTCCGTCTCTGTTCACTGTGTGCACAGGCGAGCAGAGAAAGCAGGCCTCCGAAACCTTGCCCGCTGCGAGTTTCTGCTCGGGAAAAAGCTGGCAATCAGGTTTTTGGGGAGCGCACCGCGCGACTGCTCCGATTCAATCGACTACATCCTCTACTTCCTAAAGTCCGTTCGAGGGACTGCACTGCGAACTTCTATGCTGCATAAACTAAGATCGACTACATCGAATAGCTGCGATCAGAATGTCGACTGGTCCGCAGAACAGCGCCACCATTGCCTCCGGTAATGGTCTCACTACTGGGTACTTTCTTAAACTCTTCTTTTGTATGTTCTATTTTCTAAAAATCTGCGAGCTAGGCATGATAGTTTGTTCAAATTTTGATATGTCTAGCAAAACCATTAACACTATATTATTGTTCGTCTTGATCACATATGTCATGATTTGTTATACATCTTTATGGAGGCTTTGCTGCTGCGCTAAAACCCAATATGTTTGAGGGCGCAAATTATAAAAGATGGCGTGCAAAAATGATCCTGTGGTTGACAGCCATGAACGTGTATCATGTTGCAAGCGGAAAGCCTA
Organism: Guadua angustifolia; assembly: GCA_036346375.1. Lineage (NCBI taxonomy): Eukaryota > Viridiplantae > Streptophyta > Magnoliopsida > Poales > Poaceae > Guadua > Guadua angustifolia. Next base: position 14,162,220 of record CM070512.1, on the reverse strand, counting down.
AGCCTGGAGAAACGCAACTCACTCCCGAAAAGGAGCAAGCGTTTGAGGCTGCGGATAACTTGTTTCGTGGTGCAATCATTAGCGTTCTTGGTGAGAACATTGTGGATGCATATATGCACTTATCCACCGGCAAGGAAATGTGGGATGCGCTTGAGGCCAAGTTTGGGGTCTCTGATGCAGGCAGTGAACTGTACGTCATGGAGCATTTCCATGACTACAGAATGGTTGATAATCGTTTTGTAGTAGAACTGGCTCATGAGATTCAGTCGCTTGCAAAAGAACTCGAAAACTTCCCATGTGTGTTACCTGACAAGTTTGTGGCAGGTTGCATAATTGCTAAGCTGCCGCATTCTTGGAAGGATTTTGCTACTTCTCTGAAGCACAAGAGACAAGAATTCAGCGTTGCTGATCTGATTGGTTCTCTTGATGTTGAGGAGAAGGCGAGAGCAAAAGACACGCGTGTGAAGGGACATGAGGGAAATTCTAGTGCCAATGTGGTGCAGAGGAAGAATTTTCAATCCCAAAGAAAGGCAAAACAAGCCCGAGAACAAAAACAATGCCATTAGGACTACCGGTTTTAAGAAGAACAACAACAAGAAAGGAGGCTTCTTTGTGTGCGGAAGTTCTGACCATTGGGCCAAGGACTATCCAGAACGCAAGGATAAGCAGAAAAAATCAGCAAATGTTGTTGTTGCCAATACTGATGTTGGAACGTCGGGTATGGTAATTTACCCTCGATTCTTCAAGATGTCATTTACGATTGGTCGATTGACACCGAGGCAAATATTCATGTGTGTGCTGATATTTCCTTGTTTTCTTCTTATCAGGATGCAAGGACTTCCTCCATCTTGATGGGGAACGGATCACATGCTTATGTTCATGGTGTTGGCACGGTTGATCTAAAGTTTACATCGGGAAAGATCGTGCAGTTGAGAAACGTGCAGCATGTCCCATCTACTTAGGGGTGAAAACGGATCGGATACGGACGGATAATAGCTCTACCATATTTGTTTTCATATTTTTTCTCGGATGCGGATACGGATACGAATAATCCGGATACGAATACGGATACGGATAGTATCGAATATGGATACAGATCGAATACGAATCGAATCGGATACGGTTTCGAATATTTATCGGAACATGATAACCCCTTAAATTGTACATAAAAAATCAACAGAAACACATAACTAATTGATTTGTTCAAAATATTATTGAAAATTGAACAAATATATGCATTTTCATTCACTTAGACAATAGTTAGATACCATATCGCAAACAAAATTATGTAAGGTTTAGTTAATCACACATATATGATTAGTTCATTATACACATAGATTAAAATACAAAATAAAGGTAATCTTTGCTCAGAGATACAAATAGAAGCAAACACATAACATACTAAATGTTTGATAATACTTAGATATCATATCTCTAGAAAAAGTATATAACAATTACATGTAATGACTCAAGATTTATAATCTTAATTGAATTATGTTTAAATTAACAAATTATGTATTCATGAGTTTTATGCATTTTAGCTACTTATTTAATATATTTTCCTATCGAGAATAGGAGTTTTTGAATTTTTGAGAAAAATGAAAATCTGATAAAATCTTGAAAATAATTTTTAAATGTTATATTGTTACTAGAACTTTCTCAAAAAAATTTCATAATATTTAGAGTTGGTTTGCTAATTTGAATAATTAAAACATTCTTTAGAGATTAACTAAATTAGAAAATAATTCTGAAATTAAGAAACCTATTTGGGCCAAAAGAGTAATCTTGGCCCAGCCCATATGCTATCCGGATATCCGACCCACTATTATCCGGATTATCCGAATCCGTATCCGACGGATAATGAGCTACCGAATCCGTATCCGTATCCGATAAAAAATATCCGTATCCGTATCCGATCCGATACTATCCAAAAAATATCCGATCCGACAGAATCCGTATCCGAAAATATCCGGATCGGTCGGAAAATATCCGAACCGTTTTCAACCCTATCAAGAAGAACTTGTTTGAATCCAATAAATGTGTTGTCTCTAAGTTTGGAACATTTGTTGGTAAAGGCTATGAGAGCGGAGGCTTGTTCCGCTTATCTTTGTCAGATTTGTGTAATAACGTTGTTAACCATGTGTGTGATGATGAGGCCAATGTTTGGCATTCCCGGCTTTGTCATATTAATCTTGGTTGCATGAAGCGCTTAGCCAGTATGAGTTTAATTCCAAAGTTAATGTCTGTCAAAAGTTCTAAGTGCCAAACGTGTGTGCAATCTAAGCAAACTCGCAAGCCTCACAAGGCAGCAGAGGCGAGAAGCTTGGCACCGTTAGAACTAATTCACTCGGATTTGTGCGAGATGAATGGTGTGTTGACAAAAGGCGGAAAGAAATATTTCATGACGTTGATAGATGATTCTACTAGATTTTGCTACATGTATTTATTGAAGTCAAAAGATGAGGCGTTTCACTATTTTAAAATCTATAAAGCTGAAGTAGAAAATCAACTTGAGAGAAGGATTAAGCGGGTTAGGTCCGATCGTGGTGGAGAATATTTTTCAAATGAGTTCAATTTATTCTGCGAGAAACATGGCATAATCCATGAGAGGACGCCTCCCAATTCACCGCAATCAAACGGGGTTGCGGAGAGGAAGAACCGCACTCTAACTGAGATGGTTAACGCCATGTTAGATACAGCGGGACTTTCCAAGGAATTGTGGGGTGAGGCTATATTGACGGCATGTCATGTCCTAAACAGAGTTCCTACAAAGAATAAAGAGATAACCCCGTTTGAGGAATGGGAAAAGAAAAGATTGAATCTCTCCTACTTACGAACTTGGGGTTGTCTGGCTAAGGTCAGTGTGCCAATCCCAAAGAAGCATAAGCTTGGACCATAGACTGTGGATTGTGTTTTTCTTGGCTATGCTTTTCATAGTGTTGGGTATAGATTTTTAATAGTAAAATCTGGTATTCCTGATATGCATGAAGGCACCATAATGGAATCCAGAGATGTCACATTTTTTGAGGATGTATTTCCAATGAAAGAAACACCTAGCATTTCTAGCGAAGAACCTATCATTTCTCCTGAACCTACTATTCCCGTAATGCACAATGAACCCTCACTTGTGGAAAATCCTATAGATGAAGGCAATGAAGTAACTCGCAAGAGTAAGAGACAAAGGACTGCAAAATCTTTTGGTGATGAATTTATTGTATATCTAGTGGATGACACTCCAAAAACCATTGCTGAGGCTTATTCATCTCAGGACGCTGACTATTGGAAGGAAGCGGTTCGGAGTGAGATGGATTCTATCATGACTAATGGAACTTGGGAGATCGTGGATCGTCCTTACGGGTGTATACCTGTAGGATGTAAGTGGGTGTTTAAAAAGAAGCTTAAGCCTGATGGTACGATTGATAAGTACAAAGCGAGGCTTGTTGCAAAGGGTTATACCCAGAAAGAAGGTGAAGACTTCTTCGATACTTATTCACCAGTTGCCAGACTGACTACTATTCGAGTACTACTATCACTGGCTACCTCTCACGGTCTGATTGTCCATCAAATGGACGTTAAGACGGCTTTCCTTAATGGAGAGTTGGAGGAGGAAATTTACATAGAACAGCCAGATGGATTTATAGTAAAGGGTCATGAAGGGAAGGTGTGTAAATTGTTGAAGTCCTTATACGGCCTTAAGCAGGCACCTAAATAGTGGAATGAGAAGTTCGACAAAACTTTGACATCTGTCGGCTTTATTGTGAATGAAGCTGACAGATGCGTGTATTACCGCTATGGTGGGGGAGAGGGAGTGATCTTGTGTTTGTATGTTGATGACATACTGATATTTGGAACGAACCTTAATTTAATTAAAGAGGTCAAGGACTTTTTGTCTGAAAGCTTTGAAATGAAGGATTTGGGAGAAGCGGACGTCATCTTAAACATTAAGTTGTTAAGAGAAGATGATGGTGGGGTCACACTTGTGCAATCCCATTATGTGGAAAAGGTCTTGAGTCGCTTTGGTTTTAGTGACTGCAAGCCTGCTCCAACGTCATATGATCCTAGTGTGCTATTACGAAAAAATCAGAGTATAGCAATGGATCAATTGAGATATTCTCGATCATTGTCTCGCCGATGTATCTAGCTAGTGCTACGAGGCGGATATCTCGTTTGTTGTGAGCAAACTCACCGGTTTGTTTCAAATCGGAGATGATCACCGGCGTGTTTCTAGAAAGAGTATTGCGCTACCTAAAAGGACAACAATCTATGGAATTCACTACACGGGTATCCAAGGGTACTGGAGGGTTCTGATGATTCTAACCGGATATCGATGTCGATGAGATAAAAGCCACAAGTGGATATGTGTTCACTTTGGGAGGTGGCGCTGTTTCATGGAAGTCTTGCAAGTGACCACCTTAACGAGGTCAACAATGGAAGCGTAACTCACAAAGATTAGACACCGCCATCGTTGAAGTCGATCGTGCGTGAGCTTGTGATGGACTTCTTTGGTGGTTGAGAAACCGTACTGCTATTCTTTTAAACTGTGACAATCAGACTGTGATTGTCAAGGTCAACAGTTCTAAGGATAACATGAAGTCATCAAGACACGTCAAGAGACGGTTGAAGTCTGTCAGGAAAATGAAAAATTCGAGTGATAGCATTGAACTATGTCCGACGGCTAAAACTCCGTAGATCCCTTTACTAAGGGACTATCACGAATGTGATAGATGAAGCATCGAGGAGATGGGCTTGAGACCCACATGAGTCACGCCTTAGTGGTAACATCCTATGTGATCGGAGATCCCGTGAAGTAGGGTGGTGAAACAAGCTATTGGTGGTCGGGAGGAGAGTATTCTTGTAGATATCCCACTCGCTGGAGATGCATTACTCTCCTATTCTCGTATGGCAAAGTTGGTTATACCTTAATGTGTTCCGAGTGGCATACAAAGCGTAGATGTTGTCCTCTGTAACATCTTATGAGGAATACACCTATATGAGCCCGATCGCTAGTCACAGCCTATGAGACTGGGTGATCTCTAGAAGCTCATGAAAGGCCAAGGAGTATGACTTATACGCCCAAACCGAGGGGATGCTTATGGCGACTTAGTACCAATAAAGGACTTTGGTGAAACTTATTCACACAAAGCCCGACAATTCAAGCCATAGTCCATTGTTCGGGCCAGGATGAGTGTAGCCTTTGTCCTAGGTGGATGTTCAACTTAACAGTCTCCATCAAACACCGGTATATCAAACAGTAGTGGAACTGAGAGTATTTCACATATGCCTTGGAATTTGGTGGGGATTGTTAGAATAATTGGGCTAGGGTCCATTTATAATTAAATCAATAAATCCCAAGGCCCATGTGCAATACTAGGAGTTATGAGGACTTTAATCCCATATGGGTAATTGAGAGGTGATTGACCAAACTTAAATTGCCGTGTCATGTGTCCATATGTTGTGAGGTTGAAAGGGGATTGGTCGTGCACACGCAGCGCGCCGAGCCGAGCCGAGCCAAACCGCGCCGTCGTGGCGTAGGCGAGGCGAGGCGCGGCGCGGCGCAGCCTTGAGCGAGATAGGCCGTGCCAGCCGACGTGATGTGCTAGGCGAGTTTTTGCTGTTAAGAGTAATTAATTTGAGCGTTTTATGACCAGTAACTGCTGACCGTTACTAGTAACGGACGTGGTTGATGGCTGGTTCATAACTAACGTAAGTTACTTGTAACTGATGTGTTAATGGCTCTTTTGATGGCACCCATTACATCACCGAGACATCCAGTACATCTTCTCCTAGCGTCCTATCTTGAGTGATCAACCCCAGATACATTCCTCCTCTCCGAGCTCGCCATCGCTTTGTTTGAAAGTGTTCCGTCTTCATTCATCATACGCGACAAAGCGAAAGCAGAGAGAGCAGGCCTCCGAAACCTTGCCCGCTGCGAGTTCCTGCTCGGGAAAAAGCCGGCAATCAGGTTTTTGGGGAGCGCACTACGCGACTGTTCCGATTCAATCGACTACATCCTCTACTTCCTAAAGTCTGTTCGGGACTGCACTGCGAACTTCTACGCTGCATCAACTAAGATCGACTACATCGAATAGCTGCGATCGCAGTGTCGATCGGGTTCATAGAATAGCCACCATTGCCTCTGGTAATGGTCCCGCTACTGGGTACTTTCTTAAACTCTTCTTTTGTATGTTCTATTTTCTACAAATTTGCGAGCTAGGCATGATAGTTTGTTCAAACTTTGATATGTCTAGCAAAACCATTAACACTATATTATTGTTCATCTTGATCACATATGTCATGATTTATTATACAACTTTATGGATTAAAAATTATCGGAAAAACCTACTAATTCCAACAATCCAAAAACCTGAACGTAGGTCTTTTTCGGCTACTGGCTTTGCTGCTGCGCTAAAACCCAATGTGTTTGAGGGCGCAAATTATAAAAGATGGCGTGCAAAAATGATCCTGTGGTTGACAGCCATGAACGTGTATCATGTTGCAAGCGGAAAGCCTAAGCCTGGAGAAACGCAACTCACTCCCGAAAAGGAACAAGCGTTTGAGGCTGCGGATAACTTGTTTCGTGGTGCAATCATTAGCGTTCTTGGTGAGAACATTGTGGATGCATATATGCACTTATCCACCGGCAAGGAAATGTGGGATAACTTGTTTCGTGACGTTTGGATCATTTTGGCTTTTTTTCACAAAAAAGATATTTCAATTTAGCGCAATCGCGGATACGCTTATGTCCTTTCAATCGTTTCTTGTGTTTCCTCGACGGTTTTAAAAAAACAACGAAAAAAAGAAATTGCTTCTGCGAGCCTCCCGTGCATTTGAGCCAAGCCGGACCTTTCAATTTAGCGTAATCGCGGATCCTTCGTGAGAGAACCCTATATAGATACAAAAAAGTGGTTACGTTGTACCCTTTCAGCCGCTTCGCGCGTTTTCTCAACGATTTAAAAAAAAAAACTACGTCGAAAAATTCAAAATTATTTCTTGAAAAAACAACGTGCTCTGTGTATTACGTCGCGAAATATTTGAGAGACGGACCTTTTGGTTTAGAAAAATCACGAATCTCTCGTGAAAGGGCCCTAAATAAATACCGAAAAAATAACGTAGGCCAACCGACTCGGCTCGTTTTGTTTTTCCCGCATGTAGGTTCCTCAAAAAATGTGTAATTACATGTAGGCCCTTTTGATTTAGTGCAATACCCAAAAATACCCCAAAAAACGTAGTGACGTTTGGATCATTCCGCTATTTTTCATGAAAAGGACCTTTCGATTTAGCGCAATCGCGGATCGTTCGTGAGAGAACCCCAGATAGATGCAAAAAAAGTAGGTACATTCGTATCCTTTTAACCATTTCGCCCGTTTTCTCAACGATTTAAAATAAACTACGCTGAAAAATAGGAAATTATTTTTTTGAAAATAAGCAACCCGCGCAGCGTATTACGCTGCGAAATTTTTGCGAAATGACCCTTTTGGTTTAGAGAAATCGCGAATCTTTTGTGAAAGAATCCTAAATTAATACCAAAAAAATAACGTAGGCCGGCCGGCTCGGCTCATTTTGTTTTTTTTCGCATGTATGTCCCTCAAAAAATGCGTAATTATATGTAGGACTTTTCAATTTAGCGCAATACCGAAAAATATTGAAAAAAACATAATGATGTTTGGATCATTCTGGTTATTTTTAACAGAAAGGACCTTTCGATTTAGCGCAATCGTGGATGCGTTTGTATTCTTTCAATTGATTCACGAGTTTTCTCGATAATTTTGAAAAAAACACCGACGAAAAAAAACGAAATTATTTCTGCGAAAAAAATAACACACGTGGCGTATTACGCCGCATAAACTATCCTAGATGTGTAGACAACCCGAAATTTTTGACTCGTCAAGGTTGCCACTTGGGCACTCACTCATGGAACAATGACAAATGATGCGGGCAATACCAACAAGAAGATTGGCGGGCCGGCAGTTGCGACGACACCTTTCACCAGGAGGGTGACTAACACTTGGCTGCCAAGCTCTTGTCTATGTGTTGCGTCAAAAAATATGATGATAGATTGATTAGCTTAAGTACATACAAACGCTAGGTTTAAATTGGTTCGTTGAGTGTCAGTCGATTTGATCATGCAAACGGCAAGATAGATGGAAAAATACACTCAAAGCTGATCTAATGTGATAATTGGAAAAAATCTAAACAGCTATGCAAATCTGATTAAATCAAAAGTAACGATAAGTCTATACAACCTATTAAGGCTGATTATATGTTTTTGTTAAAGGTAGACTTTTCCAAAAAAGACGATTGTTTGCACCCAAATTTGGTAAGTATAGTCAAAATCGGCAGGGTGGAGTCAACGAATCGCAATTGACGCATGATATGAAAAGACCTGAAAATATTTGGTTACGGTGAAGATTTTAAGGAAAAAACAGTCCGAATTGAGGCCGACACGGATTATACCTTGTAACATGTTGTAATAGAACTTGATCGGCCGGTAGGTATAAAAGATGAACAAGGGCTGGCGGAAAAATCAATCGATCCATCCAACAAATACTCTACTTTTATTTCCTCGTCGATTAGGATTAGTGTTTGTAATTTAGATTCTCGTAACTCAGTTTTGATCAACAAAGTTGCACATCGCCGATTGTGAATCATCCTTAGTTACGCCCCTCAGGTTTGGTCTTCTCCGTTCTTGTTATGCATTGCCTTTTTTGGGGTTGATCCACCTTTACCTTCTTACTAGCTTTCATCGGCTAGTTAGACTTACCCTATTTTTTTGCTTTGATCGGCTTTCAGCTTGCTAAATCTAAATCGATTGTCCTATATGATCGGCTTTGAGCAAATTTCTTATTCTTCCTTATCGATTGCAGGGTCAAATTGGTTGGCACGCTCTGAACTAGACCTTCGTCTAGTGTGTTGTGGCTGATAAATCCTTCGTCAAGTTTTTAGCGCCAATACACTCTTGGCATGCCTGGTGGGATGCGAAAATGTTTTCATTTGGCAAGTCGATTCCGCCATCCGACCTCAACACTGAGGCCATAATCGTTCCCACATTGGAAGATTTGACTCTAGAACAATGCAAGGAAATTGAAGATCAGAAAGCTACTTTGGAGGAGATGATGTTGGGTTGCTCCCAGAAAACCCGATGTGGCGTCATCTAGAAGACTGCTCTACCAACGTTAAATCCCCTTGGCGACACAGGGGTCACGAATAGCTCAGTAAGTCAATACGTGCCTGCACAGACTGAATTATCGACTATGATTGAACAATCTATACACCATGCTTTGATCAATCAATCATCGGCTTTGATCACTACCCTCAAGGCCTCAAGCCGATGATTGCTAATAGTGTGAAAACTATTGCCCAAGAGTTGGTTCGTCGGGAGCCTACTCAACCCACTACAAGCACTACCGATCTACCCCGTTTATTCAGTGGCGCAAAATACTCAAAACATGGTGGTCAGCTGTAACATCCCGAAATTTGCTTTAACTGTATTTATGTTATTTCGAATTATTTAGGAATATCTGAAATTATTTGGAATTTTTGGAGTTAATTCGAATTTAAGCTTTATCGTTTTAATCTTATAAAATAAAGATCATTCATTTCGCGTGTGCATAAAAATTAAAAATTAAGTTTAAAATGATAATATTTGAAAAATAAGAATGTTCCTTTTAAATGTTCTCAAAAACTTATTCATAGATTTAGTTTGTCGATTTTATAAATAATCGTACAAGTGTCTGATTAGCTAAAAGAATTCTTACAGAAAATCTATATATCAAAAAATCACGAAACCAACTTTGCTAGCTTCCAAATATTCCCTAGTATTTTAGAAGATTTTTCCAAGATTTTTAGAGCCTTTTTGCTAATTTATCTTAAACGCATTTTGACTCAGCACTATTCAAATTCAGAATTTAACCGACAGTCACGTGAATGCATGAACTCCTGTACGCGTGAATTATTCTTTCCCTGCCGTTTCAATCCTTCAATTACCAGCCGATTCATTTCCCTGCATGTTGAACTAGCAACCCATTTCCTGTACGTTTTCCAATTCTCAGCCGTTTCCAACCTTCCCATTTCTCTAGCATGCAACCGTTTCTCCATTCCTGTGCGCATGAACTAGCGACGCCATTCTCTAAAGGAAATGCCTGCTCATTTCAGCCGTTTCCTTTTCAGTTCTAGCAACGCATGCCTCCATTCATTTCCCTGTATGCGTTTCTATTTCCAGTCGTTTCCTTTCTAGTGATGCATGCATGCACGTTTCCATTTTTCAAGCAACGCCTGTTTCTCCAATTTACTAGCAACGCATGAACACTCCATCCTCCAGTCATTTCCATTCTCTAGCAACATTTTCTCATTTTTCTAGCGACACCTCTCTATTTCCTACACTTGCCTGAACTAGCAACGCCGGCGCATCCTTTGATCTCGCCTCTTCCTGCGTCGCCGTGCGCCGTCTGCCGTCGTCGTCGCCTGGACATCATCTCCTACGTCGCCACCGGCGCACTCTCCGGCCTCGTCTTTTCTGCGCTGCTGCCTGCCGCGGATCGACGTCGACCTCTGGTCTCGTCTCTTCCTGCGTCGTCGGGCGCCGCCTACCGAGACGTCGTCGCCTGGCCGCCGGTACCCTCTATTCTCCTTCGCACAAGACTCTAATTCGATCGTGATCGATCTCGCTCAGGAATTTGTTCCTATATCTAGGTGTGTTAGTGCATGTATATGATATCCATGTACATGTATATCCACAGTATTTGGGACGCATGAAAACATACATAAGTTAGTCGATCTGTTCGCATGCATCAGTTTCTACGTGTAGAAATATTCGGCTGATGAGCATGTATATGTTCGGTCGGTTCACAAGTAAAATTTTCCATATGCATGTATACGAGTACATTAGGACGCATGTTATTAGGCTTAGTTGTTATTAGGCTGTACGCGTATACGTGTATAAATTAAGATGTGCGCATGCATGAATCAATATTAGCCGTAGCATGTACATATACAATTCAATCACAATGCTCGGATTCGATTCTCTTGACTATGCTCACGTCTTGGCAGCCGCTACCGTCGACCTCGCCGTCCGGCCATTGCGATCAATGCGGACTGGCCGTCGCTGGCTTGGCCGTGCGCCATCTCTGTCCCTCTCCGTAGCCAAGCTCTCTATTTTCCTTTTCGCGTAGCCAGAACCGAAGAAAACTAAAGAAGCCGAAGCAAACAATGAAGCAAGAAGAATATGCATATACATGATGAACAGTACCATGCAAACGTATGGCTAGTTAAAATTTTGTACGTGAATTTGTAACCAAATTGCGGATTTTGTCTTTTTCGCTACAAATTCCTTATAAGTCCAAATCGCATGCAACAAATTTTGTAAATTATTAAATAACAATACCTAGCCACAGTAATTTTATGAAATTTTATAAATAAATTTATACAGTTAAAATATTCGCAGAAAGTCCAAACTTATGAATTTTGTAGCTCTTAAACTATACGTTCAAAAATGTCAAAATAAATTTTATAAATCTTAGAAAATGCTAAACTAATTATCTGGAAGTTTTCATGAAGTTTCAAATTAGTTTGATTTGTCGTATTTTTTCGAATGTATGTTTGTACGTTGTTTTGCGTGTTTATTGGTTCTTTATCTGTTACGCGTAGACGTTGAGCTGTGTGAGGACGCGGATTTCGAGGATCAAGCTCCAGACCAAGACTTGCTGCTTTACGAAGGCAAGTTATGCTTTGATCATTTTGCTCCTATGTTTTTAAAAGTTATGTTGATTTAAATTATGCATGCTAATTTAATTATAAAACGTTCAAGTAATTTAGGATTAGATATTTACCACTTGATATTGTCAACTTGTCCATAGTATTTGTATGTCACTAAATCATTGTCACCCTAGGTTGGATTTTACATACTGGTCTATACTAGTCGCCAGATTGGGGTAATTAGAACGTGATAGTTTGCTTAGACATGCTACCCGAACTAATGACACAATATTGGGAATAAAATCGAATATTGACTATTGAATTATGGAACATGTTTTGAAAGAATGTGACGTGTTATTGAAAAGATGATGGCACGTGGTGCATGGTAACCAACCGGGTGGAAAAATAGTTTAGACTGGGGCAAGTGGCAAGATGTTTAGTGGTGGGCCAGATGTGGCATTTGGGTGGTCGCATTTGGATTTGGTTTTTATTGACATGTTGACGTGATGAGTTTTTGGGAAGTCTTGCCTTGGTCAATTAAGGACTTAACCTTACGAGCCTTTGACCTGAGTCATTCATACAACCACAAGTTCCGGAATGGGACGGACCTAGTGAGTAAATTGTGAAATCTATTCTTGATCTGCATCGTGGTGGAGTGAGTCCGGGTGTATGGGCATAAAACTCACAGCGCAAGAGGGGGCCTGTTGTGGAGGTGTATCCTTCAGTGTTGAATCCTTAGCGGCGTCTTGGGTTTAGACGGATCTTTGAAAGGCTTTATTCTGATCACTCGCCTTTGTGGTGTTTGACTGTATCTTGTGGGTAAGGTGTATAACCTCTGCAGAGTGTACAAACTATTTGAATAGCCGTGTCCACGGTATTAGACATTGCTCGGGGATTACAGTCAAGGGTTAGACTTTATTAAAAATGTGGTTGGGTTTAAAGATGAAGTTGATGAAAGTATGAATTAGGATGTGGAAATGCTTTTACTTAACTTCTGGAAAAGTTGCCTGTGGCAAACTGGGCTCCACGAAGATTTATTTCCGCTGTTGTTATTTGTTTACTCTGAACTCAGCCCTACGTGGCTTAATATTGTAAGGCTGACCTTAAGGTCTTACAGTTTAATTTGAGATAAATACATTATTGTTATTATTCCGCTGTGTATGTGTGATGGTATTCATCTCTGTTGTATCTATGAGCACCAGCGTGATCCTGGATTGGTGTTTCACACTGAGTGTTCGGAATTCAAATTCCGGGCGCGACATCAGCCTAAAGACATCAACTACAGCTCCATCTTTAATGTTGACTCAGCCTTCTATTATATTATAACGCGATACTCATCCTAGCGGGGTCACACATTACCAGGCATATATTGATGCCGCCAAGTTAACATTTTGGCTAGTTTGGTGCTATCGGCTCCGTTCTATGCCTTTCCTCAATCGGTTCCATAGCCAATTAAATCTAATAGATACCCGCAACAACATGAGTTCTGTAGCATACCCACTGGTATACTCACCATAGGTGGGAGGCACTGACATCTGATAAAGATAGCTTGTGATATGACCTCAACTCAAACCAGTAGAGAGAGAGATTCATCAAAGGGGCAGGAATAAAAGAATAAGATGAGTCAAGAACTTATTATTAGTCAAATTAAATTTTCGTTAGAAAATAATTTTTAGACACACTTAGAAGACGACCAATCTATCTAGGGCCAAGACCTATAGTTAGAATGGCTCTGATACCACCTCTGCCAAGACCCAAATATATAAATCCTAACCCTCTGTGTATATCACGCTAGTCCAGGATCATGTTAGTGCACACAGGTTCAACATAGATTGATATCACAATCATACACATCGGAAAAATAATAGAAGACTTCATATATTAAATATAAACCTGTTGACTGACCTTATGGTCAACTTTATATGGTTTTACCATGTAGAGCTAAACTATAAATAACAAATTAAACTACAGTGGAAAGAAAACATAGAATAACCCCTTAGTATACCATAGGAAACTGATAAGGCTCACACCTTAAATATTCGTCTCATCTTGGTACTCCTTCTCCAAGGCTGGTATAGACTCCTCCTCAATTGATGATTTTGTTGTGGCAAGGGTGAGTACATAAAGCATTCAACAAGCTGTGCACAGAATGCAAGTCTATCATAACTATATGCAAGGCTTATTTTAATGAATGGATAGCATGATTATTTTGCATTGAAGCAGCATTTATAAATGAATACAATAAATAGATTGAAATGATAATAAAATAAATAACAGTAATAAGTAATTTGCAAGTATTTCCTAATGTAAACTTGCACAAAGCTCTAAACAATTTCCAAAACATTTCAACAGCACAAGGCCTCCCTTCCCAAGTTTTATTTTATAAAATCCAATCCATGACTGTAATTTTTGAGCATTGTCCATTACCGCAGACATGGATATCCAAATATATTTTACACTCTGCAGAGGTTACATAATTTACTCACATGACATGGTTACCATGAACTATCCGTTTGACACACTTCCATAGGTGTGCGACTAAGAAAAACATACAAAACCTTTCAGCAACTTTTATACAAACACTGACCCTCCTGACAAGCCGAAGTCACTATCCTTCCTTCACACTAAGCAAAAGAATAGAACAGGCTTATTTTTGGACCGATGTGAGGCCATTGCACAATACACCCTCCCCATAACAGCACGCGCTGTGTGGTTATCCACTTGAGGCATCACATATCAAGACTCGGTATCCTACTTAGTTAGATCCATCTTATTCTAGACATATGGTTGCATGGTTGACTCAGTTCAAAGGCTTGCAAGGTTATTGTAACATCCCAAAAGTTTCAAAAATAGTAAAATTGAAAATTTAGAATTTTAAAAATGGAAGTGAGTAAACAGTTGAACTAAAACCAAGATTTTCATTTTAAATATTATCTTTTTCTTCATTTTCTAGTTTGTCAACCAAAAGAAAAGAACAAGTTGCTACATTAAAACTTTTTGGCCAAAATAAACAAACTTTGAAAATGAGTTAAGAGGGTAATCTTACATTGAATTCCCATCTTTTCTAAGACCTTTTCAACCATAATAATTATTCTTGAATTTTGGGTTTAAAAGGAAAACCAATGAATGAAATGAGTAAATGAGTAAAAGTAAAAAGGTAAAAGATAAAAGTAAAAGGCCAGTAAAAATGCCATTAAACTATGGGAATTATTCACCACATCTTTCAGCTGTCCAAAGATTTTAATGAGCTAGGTAAAGAAGTAAAATATAAAGTAGCATGTTTCAACTTCAAGACATGACATGACAGAATTCTTCAAAAATAATCAAAGATAATCTATGGCTAAAAATTTTATCATGTCTTCCTCATAACATACTTAACCCATGGTAAAAATATCAAAAACTAATAATTACTTTTATAGCCGTTTAAAATTCTAAAATAGAGAACTTGAAAATCTGAAATCTGCAATGTCAGAAATTTTATTAAATAATGGAGTATGGTTTTGAGCTGCAAATTTTACAGAAACATCCTTAGCTCAAATTCATTTGAAAACAATGTTTCAGAAATAATAGACTTTATTTACTCTTAAAGAGAAATCAAATACAGAAACAAGGATTTGGAGCAGTCAGTCTTTTAATTGCCAAATCCAACACCTTAATGAAACTCAAACAAACATCAAACAACATGCTATAGAAATTAATTTTGTAAAATACTAGAGACCAAAATATGAATAAAAACCAATTTTACAGAATTTTGGCACACCATTTTCAGAGCTTAAAAATTCAAAAACAGATTGAAAACCAGTCTAGTTTGATGAATTACTGTTCTCAAACCACAAGAGATAATCAAGTAAAACCAAAGAAAATGGAAACTACCTCCAATGCACTGCTACCAGGATTTTTTCTCAAATTTTTCGGGTAGGTTATCATCTCTGTTGAGTCATTTCAAATCTCCCTCAGATCTTGTCCAGAAAAATGAAATCTCCTGCTTTTGCTTGCTGCCGATGGCTTCGACTCCACGCTGCTTCGGTTGTTGTCACCGCCAGTGGACCTCCTCCCAGCCTGGGCTCACCAGCCAGCCTCCTCCACCTCTCCCACACCTTCTTCCTTCTCTTTCCTCTCTCTCTCCCCGTCCTGCCCAAACGCTGCCTCAACAGAAACCCCTTGCCACGCGGTTGCAGCGACCTGAGTCTCACCAACGCCGCCCGTGCTGTCGCCTCAGCCTTGCCGTCTCCGCCTGCGCTGCCATAAAGTCACCAAAGCTCCCTCCTCACCCTTTTGCTCGCTGCTTGCTGCTCTTTGCCGTGGAGCTCGGCCAAGCAAGCACCGAGCCAGGCATCAATCACGCGAGCGCCCAGGTGAGACGGCCTGCTTCATTTCTTGCGCACATGCAGCCATTGCTCCAGATCCTGAGTTGCTTTGTCTTGCATGCAGCCGAAGCCACCTTCTTCTTCCCCAGCGCCGGCGAGCCAGGACCTTGCCACCTCCTTCTTCCCTAGCGCAACCGAGCCAGCACCTAGCCAAGCGCCCAGGTGAGCTCATTCCTCTCAGTTCTTGCGCACGGCAGCTGCATGCTCAAGCTTCTAAGTTTCCTCGCCTTGCATGCAGCCAAGCCGACGCCCAGGAGCCTCCCCAGCCGAGCCACACCAATCCCTGCAGCTCCCTCCTCCAGTTCAGCTTTCAACCGAAGCTCCAGCCAGCCATCGCCATTGTTGAGTTGAAGCTCTAGGGTTTTTAGAAGGTGAGCTCAAGTATTTAGTCACCATCTCTTGTCACAAGAAATTGCATGGCTTAGTGGTAGTGCTCCAGAGCTTGGACTCCACAGGTCTTGGGTTCGATTCCACCTCCAGCACTTTAATTTTTTTTATTTTTCTTATTTTTGCCCTACGCAATGAAACCTTTATAACTTTTGCTGTGAAACTCCGATTAATGCAAACTCAATTCCTAATCTTGAGTTACTCAGTAAAGATTCAAAATATGCAATAAAAAGTTATATGTTGCTTGCAGCAAAAACTTTTAATTAGAGTTTGAATGAAAGTCACCTTTTAGGTAATATGAAGCAATTATATGGTTCCTTGCTCCATAAATCATGAAATAAATAAGACATGTTCCTGCAACCTCAAATAACCCATTTCTATAAAAGGATTCAGATTTAAACGTATTTTGTATCAAGTATTGATTGTGCAATACCTTAATAACATGCAAAATTCAAATGGTTAGAATATGGATCAAATGGACTCAAAAATTGGTGAAACCAGTTTGGATGCAATCCTAGGTTTGCATAGATCACAAGTATACAAAAAAATTTAAATTTCACTTTGGTTTGCCCTATTTGCTCATTAGCCAAACATGCAATCGGTGAAACGAACGAATGGCCGCAACTTCTGCAAAAGAACCCCAAACTCGATGAAACCAAATGCTATAACCCTAAAATGTCACATAATTGCTGGATGTGGAAAAATGATATCATCTTGAATAATTTTGAGTTAGGCCGTATTAAGCCGCAATGAACTTTGGTATGAAAAATATCTCTAATGAAGGTGAAAAATCACGGAACTAACTTTAAAACACTCTTAGGGGTACCTTCAGCTTATCCCTGAAAAATGGTTAGATTATCCCTTAAGGTGCAGTCGTAAACCTAGAATGAAAACTGGACCGTAACTACGCAAATAGCGTGGTCATATAAGCCTTTTTGGCAACCTGTAAAATATCATGTACAAATGCTAAATAGTGAAATAATGGTTCATTAACATTCTATGATATTTATACTACCATAATATAGAAAAACATTTCATTTATAACCTTCTTTGCATATAAAACTAGTTACCGCAAATACCATAAGTGACCACAATTGCACCAAAACCATAACACTTACGCACATTTGGTGGCTTGTAAAACTACTCGGCCAAACATAAAATTTTGGGGAAATGGTCCAGAATCATACCCCAGTATAAGGATAACCAAAATATAGAATAACATCTTAATTACAACTTGCTTAACATATGAAATTCATTAGAGCAAACACACTAAATAATAACGATATCAAGATTATGGTTTAATGAATAGTTGAATTCGGAAGTCTTAAAACGAAACATTGGTAATGCAAGAACAATCACATAATCAAGTATTCTCAACCAATAACTCAAAATTCCAGATTCACCCTATAGGAATTACTTCCATACATGAACACTTAAGGCTAGGTACTATTCATGCATAATACTACAACGAGTGACTTCTTCCAAACTAAATAATTTTTGCATCTTGAATTTGAAACTACAAGTAATGAAATACATAAATATAGCCTCTTGAATTCATAAACAACTTCATGTAAACTCATAACTAAAACTTTTGTAATCAACAAGTTTAAAGCAAAACATTTACGTAAAGGGGCTTATTATACATCAAGTGCTAACGAAATCGTTATGCAAGATATTAATTAAGACCTCAAAATCAGCATGTTCTTCTTGGTAAGATTTAATTTAGCAATTTTATCTGATTTCTTTTGTCCCATTTTGATTCGTTGTTATTTGCTTTTGTCTCGGTTATTATTATTAGAAGCAGAGAAGACGGTATCTCGATTCGATTAATAACGACAACGATTACGATCCGAATTATATTCCCGACGAAGAGCAACCAGGCAAGCACCTCCTTTGACCATCTTGATCCCATATTTGCAATGATATTTTGTTTTATCAAAACTATATGCATGCGTGTATGTTTTTAAACTTGTTATATTGTGGGTGATGGTAGCTAAATCCAATTGTTGCATTCCCATTACCTTGACATTTGAATCACTGCCATTGTAACCTAGTAATGGTGTAGACAATAATTAATGTCACTTGGGTAAAACTTGCGAGATTAACATATGTATATGCTTAGACTTGCTCATTAGATTGGTTTCAACATGATGGGAGATGTTTCAACTACATTGAGCAAACTTGTTTAAATTGAACAGAACCGAGGTATGGTTTCCGTGTATCTTGGTAAAATCCAGCTCAAAACTTGTGATTTAGACGCGGGCGAGTTATTACTTAACTTGAGGCGTGAAATGGACCTCACGCGTAGTTAGGGGGAGATCCTCGCCCGGGTCGATTAAGGACCGAACTTGATGCTATCACCTAAGTGTTTGGTGCAACCACATGTGCTAGTATGGGATAGCCTAAACTCACTAGATTAGTTAGAGTTTAGCCTTGCACATTGGTAGGCCGAAGTAGTATGGATGATCCGATGTACTGGAGTCGTTCTAGGTGCTCCCTTCACCGAGGTGTCGGGGCCCAAGCATTCCAATACAACGGTGCATGCCTTGCCATGGGGAGAGTTCACGATGGGGCACCATCGGTTCAGATCTCCAAATGTGGCAAGGGTTCAACATCCTTGTCGCTGGTGCAAGGTTAAGCTTTAACTAGTTGAGCGGTTTAAATCACGATCTAGCAAATCAGATGCACGGTGAGTATCGCGAGGCATGGTTGACATGATTGCTAGAATGTGTCATGTGGGTAAAGTGTACACTCTCTGCAGAGATTAAAATCTAATTAATTAGCCGTGCTCGCGGTCATGAGCAGCTTGGGAGAATAATGTCAAGTATAGTCTTTGCTTTTGCTAAAGCTTTTGGAAATTGTGTTGGAATGAGTTGGTGGAATGGGAAGCCAATGGTGGCTGTTTTTACTTGTCATTTGCAGCCAAGGAGGGCTGTGAATTGCTGTATATGAACTCTACTTACTGTTATTTAGCTTTATATTAAATGTTCTTTACAAATTCGTTACCGTTTTATGAATCTTTTGCTTGCAAACAAAATCTGCCTTATGCTGAAATGAGACTAGTGTAGAAGCTTAATTCCTTGTTATAGCCCTGCATTTACTGTATTTCCATACACTAAAGTCTTGCGAGTACATACGTGTACTCATGGTTGCTTAATTTAAACAATATAGACAATGGGGTGGAAGAACTCTCCAACGACACGTACTCACTCCGGGTTTCGACAATCTTGTTGACGGATGAACTTGGGCTTTTCCAAGTCGGTTGCCTTTGGGTTTTATGGATGGGCATACCGCTGTCCTACTTTTGGTATATGTTTAATTTCCGCTGCAATTTACTTTTGGATATGTAATATTTGGCCGGTCGGCCACTACTTGTAATAATAAGTAGTTGTAATAGTTGTAGTTTATGTTTATGCTATTCCAACCGCTTAGATTCATGTGTATGTGTTGCGATACATCTCAAATGTGGGATATGTGGGTGCTAGGCGTTGATCTTGGGAAGTAGCACTAGACACATATCCGGTACTGAATTGTCATCAACCATCAATGCATACGATCGTGCGGCCGTCGTTCTTTGGCTATTGTTCTTGCTCCCTTGGAGAGTGCGGCGATACCAAGGTCCCGAGACGGATGGCGAATGCTATGCGTGGATGAGTTGGTCTCAATCCCGGTATGGTTGTTCGAATGGAATCAAAACTCCCATGGACGCGTAAGTGTGTACGGTGCGACTATGTGGCTCATATTTGCTTGAGTGAGGGCCATTTAGTCAATACTCCGTGCACGGGACTTTTGGGTGGCAGTGAGCATACACTTAAGTGGAGTATGGGTGTCACCTCTAAGTCCAACGCACGTGTGAGGATCGATTCATATTTTCGGGTGCCCACAGTTATATCTTTAATTGATCGAGGCAAGACTTCCAATCAATCACAAAAGCCATCTCACATCCACTCATATATCATGTCATCATATATATCAACCCATTACTATATAGGCCCACCATAACCCACAATTGTTGCCACTTGCCCTAGTCTAAATCATTTACCAACCCAGTTAATTATCAAGCATCACATGCCATCAATATCTCAATATCATTGTATGACAACACTTGACACACTCTTTTCATAAACATGTTCCATATTCCATTAATCAAGATTGGTTTTAACATTCCAAAAGGCATTATTTATCGTGGCACGGCTAATCAACTACACACGATCTAACCAACCTATATTGGCATCTAGTAGCAACTAAGAATGAACCATCCTAGGGTGACAAATAATCATGGCATGCAAATGACAATGTATGTATAATCCAATTGGGTTGAATAACTAGATCCCAAACTAAATTGAAATCAATTCTACACATAAAATAACATGAATTAATTTAAATCAACAAAGCAATTTGCAAAACTGGGTTCAACATGATCAAAGCAAAACTTGTCTTGAAAAAGATATTATTCCTGCTCTGGACTTTAGTCTTGGATCAACTCTTCACTTTTGCACGATCTGGGCACTTCAAATTCTACGTAAGCCAAGATGAGCACCAAATAAATACAAAACTAGAGAGAAAACAAATTACAAAAATTAAATAAAATTTACCATTAAATTTATCTTAATTTTACAATTTTTAGAAATTTTAATCGTCTCAATCGGAGCTCGTATGCAGAAGAACGGGCTTTTGAAATATTTGAATAAAAGATAAATTCAGAAAATAGAAAATCCAAATTTCGCAATTTATTTTTATATTGGAAAATAGATTAATGATGCAATGCTAACGAAACCCATCAATTTCCCAAATAAATTAAATTGAAAAAATTGCTTGAGGCTTTTAGGTGGGTCCCTCGGTCCATGGACACAGTCCACAGTCTCAATCAACTCATAGTGGACTAGGTGATGCGCATGGTGGCCCGATCTTCCGACAGGTAGAGGTAAGTCGATTGGTGGAGACTCGACGTAGACGATCCGGCTTCCGATCAGAACCGATCCGAACCCAGCAATCGCTACACCACGGCTCCGTTGGTTATCAACCATGCACAAACACGGTTGACCTCGCCAAGAAAGCTTATCCCTGCATGCGAATCAAGAACACAAGCAAGAACGTAGAAGAAGCAATCTGAAATTGCGAATTATATTAAGCACACGAGTTGGGGTTCCACAAACCGATGAACGGCGATGAGGGTTTGGGTGGTTATTTATACTAGGGGAGCAGGAGGGGGTCGTCCATAGCATTGGAGATCTAATACAACTCAAATTAAAAGCACCAAGCCTACTTTGACTAGAGTTTGACTCGGACTGAAAAAGCAACGTTTGGTTTTTGGTAGTTTACGGACGCATCTGAAGGAATTTTGAGGTGGGGCTAGATCCTTTGGAAATTAGACTCCTAGATCTTTCAAACGTGTACTCATGGGTCTCCAGAGCCCTCCGAAATTAAAAGTTATGGCACTTTAAAGTCAGTGCTGTTGCTGAGGCCGAACTGGACTCGAACTCGGACTGAAAAAGTGTTCTGTATTGTTTTGCATATTCCTGTTGACTCCGAAGTACAATTGACCTGAAACCAATGCCATTGGAAAGGTTGTCTCCTTATCTTTCGATACATATGTGGATCATTGAAATCGGAGTCCGTTTGTGGCCTGGGCGACGATTTTAGTGAACACTGCTCCTGGTGGCCGAGGTAGTCGACTCCGAGTTGAATTGGGACTCCGACTCCGAGATGAATTGGGACTCCAACTTGACTTGGATGCCCTCCTTGTCTCCCTCCTGGCCCTTGCTGGTTCCCAAGGCCTTCATGATCCTCTCCAAAGTTCCTAAGTACGATATAATCAATAATATCATTAGGTAGCATACCATCCTCACAAGTATATACACGAGCACTTAGGAACAAGCTCACCTGTTGATTCAATTGTCGTGCTCGTGCTCTTGTGATGGGTCCTTGCATCACAACTAGAGGAGTCTCGGGCGTATGCATAGGAGTGATGTCCTCATCATCCTCCCCCTCTTGAAGTGGAGTCGTCCTCGACTCAAGCTCATCTTCTTCTCCCATGAACGGTTTCAAATCTTGGTGGTGGAGTGTACCGCCCTCGGTTTGGCCGTCGGTTTGGGGATGACTTGTTGTTGAAAACAACAGTTTGGTCCCTAATTTATTCCATAGAGTTCTCCAAAAGTGGCTCAAAAACTTGGCATCACGATCTGAAACAATAGTAGAAGGCATACCATGCAAGCGAACGATTTCTTGAAAGAAAAGGTTAGCAATATTAACAGCATCGTCGCTCTTATGACAAGGAATAAAGTGAGCCATCTTAGAAAATCTATCAACCACCACAAAAATACTATCCCTCCCCCTCTTGATCCTAGGCAGTCCTAAAACAAAGTCCATAGATATATCCTCCCATGGAGTGCTAGGAACAGGAAGAGGCATATATAAACCATGTGGATTCAATCGTGATTTAGCCTTTTGACATGTAGTGCAGCGGGATACAAACCTCTCAATGTCTCGCCTCATCTTCGGCCAAAAGAAGTGAGCGGACAGCACGGCCTCCGTCTTCTTGGCACCAAAATGACCCATCAAACCTCCTCCATGAGCTTCCTGTATCAAAAGAAAACGAACGGATCTAACTGGAACGCATAGGCAGTTAGCTCTAAACACAAATCCATCATTTATCACATATTTGTCCCATGTTCTTCCCTCTTTGCAATGCAGGAAAAGGTTAGTGACAACAGGAGGCGAAGTACTAGGCATATCATCCAATGAAAACAAAGCATCTTTGCATATCAAAGCATAGCACGGTGCATCATTCTCATTAATTTCAGAAAGGTCAGATTTTGTAGCAAGCATAACACCACCCTTCAATTTAATTCCCTTGGACCTAGAACTGGGTTCTTTCTTGTCTTTCTTAGGTGGGAAAATATTTTTAGCCACTTGCTGATTTTCAGATTCTAGCACACTCTCCTTTCTCTCATTTTCAGCTCTCTCTTTGTCACATTGCACAATTTCAGCAGGAGTCATAGGAAGTAAAGTGATTTTTTCCCCTTGTGTATAAGAGTGTATTTGTTACTTCTACCATGATGAATTGCATCAGTATCAAATTCCCATGGACGGCCTAACAAAAGGGAACATGCTTGCATAGGCACTACATCAAAATCAGCAAAATCATGGTATGTTCCAATGGAAAATTGCACTCTCGCAGTTTGTGTTACCTTCACCTTATCGCTGTTATTGAACCATTGAATATGGTAGGGATGAGGGTGTGCATGTGTGGGCAAGCAAAGTTTCTCCACTAGATCTGAACTCACCAAGTTATTGCAGCTCCCACCATCAATTATGACATGAACACGACGGTCCTTGACGATGAGGTACATCTGAAACAAATTATGGCATTGTAGCTTGTCCGCTTGCTCCATTTGAGCGCTCAACACTCGTTGCACAATGATTGTCCTATAATTCTTGGTGGCAGCGGTCCCTAAAATTTCCTCATCATCGTCGTCCATCTCATGGTCATCCTCATTATCTGCAAGGTTAGCTACAAGAGCATATTCATCCTCAACATCACTAGCACTAATGTACCCACCTTCTTCATTTGTAATGTACGCCGATTTAATTGGGCAATCCTTCATGACATGGCCCATCCCTTGCATCGGTGGCACACAATTTCCGTTGTTCGACCCGTGGAAGCCACCGATGAGGAGCTCTTTGTTGGTTCCTGCACATGGTTAGATTTACTCACCTCGGGTAGTCGTGATGGCGGTGATGGTGCTGCTGAACGCGCCCTACTCATGGAGGGGCAGCAGATCAACGTAAAGGGGTGGAGCTGATTTGGTTGTCCTGGCGCCGTCTTTGGTGTGGGTATGTTGTCAAATTGCTCCTTGGCCTTTCTTGTTTTCCTGCAATTTTTTTACGCCAACATAGCAAGTGGAACAATCTATTGATAGAATTATATTCTTTGTAATCAATTATGTCCTGAATCTCATGCCGTAAACCCCCATAAAAATGAGCCATCTTATCCTCCTGATCCTCAACTACCTCACAACGCAACATGCCTATTTGTAGCTCTTGGTAGTACTCCTCAACAGATTTATTATTTTGATTTAAGCGTTGCAATTTCTTGTGCATATCACGTTTATAAGAAGGAGGAACAAATCTTCTACGCATAGCTTGTTTTAATCTATCCCATGTATCAGGTGCTAATCCAGCATTTACTATTTCATTCCACCAAATGATAGTAAATTCTTTAAACTCACTAGTAGCTTGTCTAACTCTATGTATCTCAAGAACAAGATGGGAGTTAAATTTTTGTTCAACTGCCATTTCCCAATCTAATAAACTTCAGCATCATAAGTACCAGAAAAAGATGGTATGGTAAATTTAACCCTAGCAAAAGAATCATCATGTCCACGACTATTACGAGGATTAAAATTGTTACCTCCCATACCTTGACGGTTGTTATTCAGGCGATGTTGTTGTCACACATCTTGTGCAGCGGCACGAGCAGCAAAGGCATCGTGGCCCTCTCCATCTACATCATCTCATGCGACAGACTCTTCTTGATCTTCCACTCTGCGAGCTCCATTGGGAGGCGGCCATCTCTCAAAATTTTCCAACCTGGTAAGAAGATTGGCGATGCTTCGCTCTATCCTCTCCAATCTTTGGTCGTTATCTTGGCCGATCCTTGCGATGTTTGCGTTGATGTCATTGAGCGCGTTGTTAAGCTCGTTCCATGTAACACACTCATCTTCCTCATTACCTGCCATTGTTAGTTGAAAGAAAGACAAAAGAAACAAAAACAACCGGTGGTATAATCCCTATCAACTACTTTGGCGGCAGAAGGTGGTTTCACTCACTCAAGCGCCTTACCACGCTCTTACAAGTGTTCTTACCAATGCAACAGGTGGTACAACCGCGGCTGGTTCGTGATACCGTGACAAGCTTGAGTGTAGCGATTGCGAATTGAACTCGAATCGATCGGAAGAAAGGTGGAGCTTGGAAGGCAAAGTATAGTAGCAAGGATTAGCAAATTTCAAAACAGATAGCAAAGCTGAATAAAGATTCAAAGTTCTTGTCACGCTTGCTGGCCTAATCGTGCTCCTAGAACTAGTTCAACCTAGCAAGGGATATATCAAAGCACAAAGGACTCAAAGGATGCAAGCAATTCGATTTTCTACTTATCTTTCTCTTCTCTCTTTTTTTGCCGGTTTGGCTCTTTCTCTCCTCTTATTTTTTTTCACTTCTTTTTTTTCACTTTTTCTTTTCTAACACAAATATATACCTCTTAATTCAGGGGAGAAACAAAAATCTCACAATTTGAAGCAATAGACGACAGAAACCGATGCGAAAGAATTGACAAAACAGGACAACAAACTTTCTACGAAACTCAGTCTTAGAGGCTTTTTAGGGTAAAAATTGCATAGGTCTAAAGACATTTGGAATTTTCAGATCGCGTCATCGCCCCTTCAAACAAAAAAAGTAGACCCAAATCGGAGTTCAGATGCAAAAGTTATGCCAGTTTTAGTGAACATCGCACAATCTAGAATTGCTCGCGAATTCAGATCTTTCTCCCAGTTAGGCTAGAATAGGATTAGGTTTGCAGGTGAAAAAGGATGGCCAGCGGTGCAGGGCAATTGACACAAGGTGGCTCGCGACCTATCTAGGGTTTGCGGAATTGGTTTTTATAATGCAGAGCAGCGGCAAGAACCAACCGAGTAGAATTCGGTTCGGTTCTAGGGTTGGCGACGATGGGATGATAATTGATGCAAAACAAGAACTAGGGCAACGGACAGGACAATTAGCAACTAGAATCGCGACCTCAAACCAGCAACAAGACGATGACTATGGATCAATACTCAACAATACGACATCGAAAACGAAATTGCAAAGCTCAAAGGGTTGTAGGACAAATGAATTGATGATGAACTTTTGTGGGGCAATTTTTCGGACTCTAGGACGATGGCAAAACAAAACTAAAGGATACAATGATACCTGATAGGAAACCGAGGCTCGATACCACTTGATGCGACTGTGGCCCGATCTTCCGATGTAGAGGTAAGTCGATTGGTGGAGACTCGACGTTGACGATCCGGCTTCCGATCGAATCGATCCGAACCCAAAGAATCGCTACACCATGGCTCGTTGGTTATCAACCATGCACAAACACGGTTGACCTCACCAAGAAGGCTTATCCCTGCATGCGAATCGAGAACACAAGTAACAACGTAGAAAAAGCAATCTAAAATTGCGAATTATATTAAGCACACGAGTTGGGGTTCCACAAACCGATGAACGGCGATACTGTTCAAAAACAGAATTGATCTAAGCAAAACCCAAGTTCTAGATGAGGGTTTGGGTGGTTATTTATACTAGGGGAGCAGGAGGGGGTCGTCCATAGCATTGGAGATCTAATACAACTCAAATTGAAAGCACCAAGCCTACTTTGACTAGAGTTTGACTCGGACTGAAAAAGCAACATTTGGTTTTTGGCAGTTTCCAGACGCATCTGAAGGAATTTTGAGGTGAGGCCAGATCCTTTGGAAATTAGACTCCGAGATCTTTCAAACGTGTACTCATGGGTCTCAAGAGCCCTCCAGAATCAAAAGTTATGGTACTTTAAAGTCAGTGCTGTTGCTGAAGCCGAACTGGACTCGAACTCGGACTGAAAAAGTGTTCTGGATTGTTTTACGTATTCCTGTTTACTTCGAAGTCCAATTGACCTAAAACTGGTGCCATTGGAAAGGTTGTCTCCTTAGCTTTCGATACATATGTGGATCATTGAAATCGGAGTCCGTTTGTGGCCTGGGCGACGATTTTAGTGAACACTGCTCCTGGTGGCCGAGGTAGTCGACTCCGAGTTGAATTGGGACTCCGACTCCGAAATGAATTGGGACTCCAACTTGACTTGGACGCCCTCCTTGCCTCCCTCCTGGCCCTTGCTGGTTCCCAAGGCCTTCATGATCCTCTCCAAAGTTCCTAAGTACGATATAATCAATAATATCATTAGGTAGCATACCATCCTCACAAGTATATACACGAGCACTTAGGAACAAGCTCACCTGTTGATTCAATTGTCGTGCTCGTGCTCTTGTGATGGGTCCTTGCATCACAACTAGAGGAGTCTCAGGCGTATGCATAGGAGTGATGTCCTCGTCACTAGGCCCACACCAATCAACCGACTAATAGTGCAACATCCAAGCAAATAGCCACATTTGCCATGGAATTGACGCGGCGCTGACATGGTGAATCAGGTGGCACCATATGTCGATCACCGTGATGTGCCACGTCGCCTCACTGGGCACATGAGCCTAGGTTCAACAGTGGCGGCTGCGGAGGGTACTCACGGCGAGGTTTGCATGAGCCCAATCTGATGACATGGTCAAATTCTCCTCTAATGACTTTGAACAGTGGCAGCAATGTCAAAAGCGATGGTGGGTTCGGCCTCCACAGTGTCGGTGTCCTTCGACAACTCCTCGACAAGCACGCGCTCCAGATGCGGTAGGCAACGACATAGAAGACGACCCAACTAAACCTTCCCCGGCAACGAATCGACAAACTTTTGCTCACGGTGACGCACTAGCAAAACCTCGGATTGTGGCAAAAACACGGTGAAATCAGGCTAAACATGCTAAGTCACTGGTTGCTTGAGTTCTAGAAGTCACAGTGCTCTCGAGTTTTTACCCTAAGAGTTCGTGCTTAGAGATGGCAACGGGTATATACCCGGCGGGTATCACCACCCTGTACCCATACCCGTGTTAATAAAATTCACCTGCTATAATACCCATACCCGTATGCGTACCCGTACCCATACTCGTGCAGGTAACGGGGACCCGACGGGTAACCCGTATCCGCATTAATGTGTAGCTAATTCAAGTTTTTTGATTTTTTTAACATGTCAACTTGATGATATGTTTCTCATTAATGGTTGATGATTATGTACTCTTGTATCGTGTTGGAGAAATGAAGAAATTTGATGGATGCATGAAGAACAAGTTGAACTTGATAACACTCACCTCATCAAGTGAGAAGCGGGTGGATCATACCCACGGGTGAATAGGACGGGTGAAAGTACCCCGTACCCGTACCCGTCATACCCGATGGGTGAAGATTTTCTCCCATTAAGGTACCCACGGGTATGATTATTGGACCAGATTTGCACCCTAATGAAGTAAATACCTATCGGGTATCAGGTTTCGGATACCCATTGCCATCCCTATTCGTACTCTGCTTGGAGGAACCTTAGTGTCCATGGTGGCGATGGAGTGGAGTCTGAGTCGAACACGCGTGAACGATGACTAAGGACCATACACATGTTGCGATGACTGAACATGATGCCCTCAGGCACAAATCAATTCGAGCCACATAAGGAATCAACAGCTATGATCATTAGGGTTCACATTAACCCCGATTGATCCTCATCCCTATGATCAAAATCCAACGGCCACGCGAACTAGGGTTCTGGATCAATTGCCAACACTCGATCATGAATCAATCGTCACGGATCTAGGCTCAAATGGTTTGGGCCAAGGCGGCTAAATCAGGCTAGGGTGGCCGAGATGGGCTAGGCCCGAACGGGGTTACACTATTGAAAGCATTTTTCAAACTTTTAGCATTTAAAATAATTCTATATATTAAAAATAATTCAAATAAAATAATAAAAATATCAAAAAAATTTAGAAAATTTTATAAAAATAAATTAAACATTGGAAACTCAAATAAAATATTTTTGATAAAATTTTATTATAATTTTAAAATATTCAAATAATATTCACAATAGGCAAAATTCAAAAATGTGAAACAATTCCAAATAATTTCCTCAAAATTCCAAAAATTCCCCAAATTCATGAAATTAACAAATGACATGATTAATTCTATAAAAACCAAAAAAGGGTTTTTATAAACCTCTCCCTTAACAGAATTGTCGAATATCTAAACATGGGATATGAGTACGCGAAGGATACGTGAAGGATATATTCTAACGACATATAGAAGTTTTAGATATCATAGGCCCAATTTTATGGGATAAGATATACGTGGAAAAGATAATTTCATATTAGGAAGGACTCGATTACTTTCCCGTTATAAGGAAACTAACTCGAGTACACTTGATATCCAAAAAAGTTTGGATATGCTGCGAAGATCATGCGACTATGGACTCCTCATTGGCTACAATCTGGTATACCAAACTGACTACAACTCGACTTGAGGCAGGGGTACCTGATAGCATCTAGGCCCCTAATTCTTTTCTCATAATTATTTATACGGTTTTGGTGTTGATGACTGAGTCAATAATCTCTAAGCTATGAAGAATATTGGATGAAGCATCAAAGAAGTCTCCTAAACAGTCAAGATTAAGGATCTTTATTGATAATTCTAGCTTGGGAGATGATTCAAGCTAAGTAGCTAGGACTTATGTCTTGTTTGGCCGTACTATAAAGGGGTATTGTGCACAAGTTAGAACTCTGGTTTATAAGGCTAAGACTAGATTAGATTGCTTGGAGTTAACATTCTTTAGTCATTCTGTCTCTTGAATTAACCCTTCTCCCTATACAAAGTCTAAATATATCCCTAGACTAAACTTCTTTTTCATTCCTTAAGTCTGGCGCAATCTTAGCCAAAATCCATTTTCGCCGAACCATTCCATTTTTAGTTCGGCGCCAAAACATACTCAGACAGAATCCTAACCGAGCGCATTCTATTCACGGTGGACCAAAAAGTTCCTATCAGAAATTCTAGTCCAGTGCAAGCCATTCACGCCGGACCCTTTATTCCTTAAGTCCGTGGTGAAAGAATTCTTTGTTTAAAGCAAAACGAGTGCACACCATTCACACCGGACCAAATTCTACTTCCTCAAAATTCAGTCCAGTGCAAAAGCAATTCTCTCAGTCAAACTCATTTATCATTTCAAAAAGTCCGTTGCTGTAAACTTCAGTAAAATCCTTCTACCACTACACCATGCCACACTTTTGCCAACACATGGTACAGTCGGCAAAAGACACCTTCCCCGACCCAAAAACTGTTGGCAAAGGTTTAGCCGACTGTACATGAACAGTAGCGGTAGAAGCAGTCGGCTTAGGCTTTGCCAACAGATAAATTGACGGCAAAGATCTAAGTTTTGTTTACGGTTTCAATCTTTGCTTTACGCTAATTTTTTGCCGATAGTAGGAGCTTTGTTTAGCAGTTAATATGAATTGCCGACACTTTACGTGTTGGCTAATCAATTTTCCCGTCATAGACCAAAGCTTGTTTTCTACACAAGTTTTGTGTCGGCAAAGGTGCCAGCACACATGACATACAAATTAAATATGCAATTTATACAGAACCAATTCCACATTATCCATCATTGAATTGACATACACACTTTACATGCAAATGGTGCCACTCACATATATAACCATATACATACACAATCACAGTTCAAATAGTCACTTCAACATGTAAATAATGCAACGCATATATCTCCACCACAGGGTTTGATAAACATAGATCCTCCAAATAAGTTAAGTTGCATACATGTCTGTCCAAAATGAGCTAAGTCTTGCTGCACAAAAGAGAGGATGTATGTTTCTCTAGCTACTAGTTAACATTTCTAATCATAAACAAAGACTACTTTCTCATCGCACAAATAGTGATGTTATAAATCGAGTCTCACCTAGTAATTAGCAGATACATGACCCAATGAGAGGGATGTATATCCTTCTCTCTACTAGTTAATAGTTCAAACCATACACACATCACTATTTTCATGTTGCACAAAAGGTGTCCCTCCAAAACTTGTGACACTCCTTGCGCCAAAAGGTTGTTACTCCGAAGAAGTTGTTGCTTGTGCACCTATCATGATCAAGAAAAGAATAATCGACATAAGCAAGATCCTAAATCTGTGATAAAATCAGAAAAGGGACAAAATCGCCTCCTCAAAATTCAATTCAGTCCAACAAAATGGTGAAATTTTGGCAATGACATGATGTGCGAGTGACAAAGCAAAACCAGCACTAGTGAAATCTAACAAATGAGAGTTCTTTTCATTAGAGAGAAGATCTCCAAAGGAGAAGATTTATGACAGAGAGTGGGAATCATTAATATAGTTCATGTATATAATGGTATAGCTATGCACTTGAGCTTGAACAAATAAGAGGTTGAGAAACAAATACTTGTTACACTTTTGCTCACCAATAATCTGAATTTAATTTTTGGGAACATCCCAGAACCTTTCGGAGATTCAAATACCTCTTTGGGCCCCTTGTGTGTCATCACTTATCAACAATACATGGCTACTTGCAGCACACCTTTGTCCATGTGTTTCACTATAAATAGTAGCCTCTATCCATGGTAGAGGTGTGCATTTTCTGTCTAATCTAAATGCAAAAGCATACCGACAGATAGTTATATTGTTAAGACAATATCACTAATTCACAACATTGATAGGAGATAATTGAAAGAAAAGGATCACTTCAAATCAAGACGAGATTATGAAACCAAACAAAAAGAGGTAATTGATATGGCCAAAGATGTTGTTTTGAAAGAAATATACATTTTATGGAGTATGAGATCTGTGAGCAGTAGGAGACAAAGGAAGATGAAAATTTAACTTAATAACTCCAGCTGCATAAAGGCTGTAGGATGATGTGCATTCTTAAACCATCAATTTGTTTAATCATTTGTACTGGCAATTTCAAGGAGCACATATCATTAAGCTGGCTTCTTTGTAGTTGGATCCTTTCCAAAAGTTGTGTGCATGTTTGCTGTAAGCTCCAAAATTTCCTCTCCACTAAGTGGAGTAGGTGCTGGCCTATGCTCCTCGGTACCATCAAATAGTTCTGTAGCAGACCTAAATATGTGGTTGTCATCTAAGAATCTACGATGGCACATGATGACATACTTGCCTCTCTTTTTTAGTTGGAGAGAACATTCATGTGAGTGGCAATCCCAACAAGCAACTTTACAAGAGGTAACAAGCGCATGCAAATAGCCTAGACCAGAAGATCTCGAGATGTTTGATAATATGGCAAAGACATAATTGGAACTTTGGAAGCACTCATCCTTAGAAGCATCATATGTCCTAACACTATCAACAAACATATCTATCATATCATTGACAAGTGGCTCAAGATAAACATCCATATCAGCCCCCGGTGCCTTAGGACCAGGAATTACTAGAGAGATGATAAAATTTGTTTGCTTTGTACACTTCCAAGGTGGCAGATTGTATGGAATCGAAATAACGGGCCAAATGCTATAAGTTGAATTGTAGGTCCTAAAAGGACTAAAGCCATCACTAGCCATAGCAAATCTAAGATTTTGACTATCTGAGGCAAACTCTGGATATGTAGAGTCAAAATCCTTTCAAAAAGGAGCATCTGCTGGATGCCTAAGCAAACCATCTTTCGTGCTTTCTTCATCATGCCACCTTGCATCAGCTGCTGTTTTGGAGGACATAAAGTACCTTTGAAGCCTTTTCTTTATTGGAAAGTACCGACGTACTTTCATAGGAACTCTATGCACACGTTTTCCATTAGGACTTTTCTTTTCTGATTTCCACCTTGAAGTGTTGCACTTTGGACAAACATTTTCTTTTCATGCTCTTTCCAAAACAATACGTAATCATTATCACAAGCATGGATATTGGTGTACCCAAGACCAAGGCATTTTACTATATTTTTGGTCGCATTGAAGTTTTAGGAAGTAATGACCCTTCAGGTAAACCATCCTTAAGTAACTCTAGTAGCATGTCAAAACTTTTATCACTCCACCCTCCAAGAAATTTTATATGCAGTAATCTAATGATGAAACGAAGCTTTGAAAAGTTTCTACAACTTGGGTACAATTCTTTGCCAGCATCTTCTACCAACCTATAGAAGGATTCCATATCCTCATCATGCTGCTCTTCATTCCCTTCTAAGTCACCCATGTCATCTAAACCCCCAGCTAAGTCTCGAAGTAAATCAGAGATGTCATCTTCTTCATTTGACTTTTGTACTTCTACTCTGTCAGGCTGCTGGATATTTGAAAAATAACTGGAGCTTGGTTCTCCATGGTTCAACCAAGTTATGTACCCTTCAGTAAACCCCTCACAAATTAAATGCTCACGAACTAAATCACCGGTTCTCCAACAACAATTTTACATGCCTTGCACGGGCATAATATCTTTCTTCCTTTAGCTGAATTACTTAAAAGCAAACTCCAAAAATTGTCAACTCCTTCTATATATTCATCAAGATGCCTAGGCATATCCATCCAATTTTATCCATGATGCACTTTGAGAACTTGAGTCTAAATATTGAAATATATGAGCAAACACACCTAGATAGCAACACAAAACCTCGATATGTCTCATTTATGCACATTCAAACAACAAACTAAATTTATAGCACATAGATTACTTCAATTGGAACCAAAGGCCGTAAGAAAACAAACATACTAATCACTAGCTATCCGATGAAGATGAGAATGTTGTCCAAGAAATGTTAATCCTTCAACCCTTGGTCCTCCCCTCTCTGAAATTAACACCGGCAACCTCAAAGCACAACTCCAACAAATCAAACATCAATTTAACTATTTATGGAACCAAAATTAGCAAATACTAATCAAACATCCATTTCTAAAATTACATAATCCTTAGTCCTTGGCACATTTTTTTTGTTGTGACAAAGTGTTGCTAGTCGTAATTACAAGGCATGCTATGATCATCTTTGCCTGTGTTTTATGCAAGTTAACCAAAGTTGGCATTGGAGCAAGATTACAACCGGTTTACATCTATAACGGAGACCTCAACATCAATTAGACCTTTCTTTGTACAAGGTATTGTGTACAAACTCAAAAATTGCATGGTTAATTATGTCTATTTTACATTCAACGTGTTAGTTTACCCATTAGCATACCGACTATAATGCCTTTCATTTATTTCATATGCATGAATAAATTATATCTTGATCACATTGTATATAGGTGGGTCTCTATATTTCAATGTGCTTACTTAAGATGGTCGCCTAGACATTGCAAAGGGTCATGGTCCATTGTGACAGTCAAGAGGGATGGTGAGTAAAATTCGTGAAATGTAACATGGTGTCACGAAGTCCGCTATTTAATGGGTTCGCTATTTTTTTCTCCTTCCCCGACAGCTCAAGCGTAAGAAATTTTCAGCACAAGGAGGTTGAAGTCGAGATTTGAGGCGGTTTGTACCTCTAGTCCGGGTGAACAAGAATGGCGTCAATCGTTTCGCCTCGCCACCCATCTCGAATCAAATTTGGGTTCATGAGACACTAGACTTGGTCGAATCGACGACGATTATGTTGTCTACCATTATTTTCAAGCATGGAAATTTGGGTTCGTGCCACCCATCAGAATCAAATTTGGCCATTATGTTGTCTACCATTATTTTCAAGCATGGAGATGTAGTGACTCATCATATCTGAAAGGATAGTGAACTTACCCTTAATAAAAGAAAGTGATGGACTTATATGGGAAACAACAGGTCTGGAGTCGGCAATGCTTGTCATTTGTGGTCAAACCCACATTTATCTTTAGATTGAACACATGTATTGTTCCTTTATCACTAGAAACACCAAATACTACAAATTATTTGAGAAAGCCAAGCTATATATTTTCGCTCTATCAAGACCTCTCCTTACCTACAAAAGAAGGCATAAATTAATCGCTATATCCCTAGCAATTAAAAAGTTAAACAAATGCTAGACTTCATTTCATTATGAGCTTGCCAATGATTAAGAGTTAGTAAATTGACAAGAGCATCTTGTGTAGTTAGAAACTCACTGTCTGTGGTCAAGAAATATATCAAAGAGCAAAGATAGGTTGGTTGTAGTTGCGACATGAGATCCATAACCATACGTAGAACTAAGTAAAAATTTTCAAGGACATTGCAAGATGATTCATAAGAATTATTTGAAATCCAAATGTATAATAAAAACTTTTTGAGAGAAAATGTATGATAACAAAAGATACTACACTTCAAATGGAAGAGTCCTACATGAAAACAAGAACTATTACTGAACGCCCCTTAGGAGACATCTAAGAATATATCAATATAACCTCCACACCACCGTATAAGTAATGTAGTTTTTTTTCTCCGGTTGATATGGAACTTCAACATACTACGTAACTCCAACCTCAACAATGTTTGTTATGCATTAAACATTTAAGGGGTTTACGAGAAAGGGTTCTCTTTAGAGTTAGAGCATGGTAATTTGCTTGTTCAAGATCTCTCGGTTTTCAATATTTCTCATAATGATGAGTATAATCAAAGCAACACAATAATGTATGAAAGCTACCGCCTACAGAGTACGTAAAATGGTTGAACACCAAAGAAGGATCACAACATAACACTTTAGATGATGTTGACATATTAAACAACTCCTTCCTTGTGATCTTTCTGGGATTCATCACACAATATGCTAACCACATCGATGCCAACAATGATAGATAACATACATTTACTTTACTCATAAAATAGTTGACACCAAATGCCAGCTCAAAGTTATGCACTTTACTTATAGGACCATTTCTTTCCTGATATGTTAGTTGACGGATGTTGGTTGAATTGGCATTGGACAAAACTTGAATGCGTCACATATATTTACTTTCCTCAGCAAATAGTTGGCATCACATTGCCAGCAAAATACCTAAATGTTATGCACTTTAATTATAGGACCACATATATGATCCTACAAATGCACCCAGAGTCCTAGACTTCTGTCACACATCAAAAAGGGTGTAAAAGTATAATGAAGAATGGTTCCTCATAGTGGAAAATCACCTAGATCAATTCAAACCACTGTGGTGTCTCACAAAGAAAAAAATTCAAACCGCTGTGCATGCATACAAAGAAAACGTTTTTTCAACTAAAGAGTTACTAGTCACTACTACAACAGTAGAACCATACAAAAGAAGTCAGTAAGAGAACATAGGTGATAAGCAATAACTCTCACACTGGACATTGGGATTAAGAAAATAACTAACCCTCCAAATGCAAATTACTAGCTAGTCATGACAGAAACAGACTATAGAAAGGACCAGCAGAATTGGGTCCAAAAGCAACCCTCACTGATTTCCATATAAGGAAACAAAACGAGGTAAGATTCAAATGAAATTTAAACTATACAATGGGAACAGAAGGATAATAGACAGAGTATCATGTTCATCTTCGCTCTGTTCTTTTCCTTATGCATTACAAAACACAAAGTGCAAACCCCCTTCTTGGAGGAATTTCATGGTTAAATTCAGTCAATCATATCTTGTGAGTGGAGAAAACCTTACTATCGCAATTATTCTATCGCAGCCTTATGCCTTCTTCCTTGTCCCAATTCTATGTTCCTTCGCATATATGATATGATACGACCAGATGAGAATATTTGTTAGAAGCTTTAACCGTAGGTAAGATATGATTCTCTCTTTTTAGGGTACATCAAGCTACCACAGTCGAAGGAATATAGGCATATGTCTGGAGACTATCAACAGTTATATTTCATCTCCCATGAATTTATACATCATGGTAGGCAGGTCATTGTGGGTTAATTAGACTATTGCAAGTTGCTACTCGATCACTGGACGAGCAAGTACAAGCATCAAGTGAAAGCCGAGAATCCTGAAGATTTCAGCATCAAGTGAATCCTGAAGATTTCCTCCTTTTCGTTAAAGCCGAGAATCCTGAAGATTTCAGCATCAAGTGAATGGAATACTAACCGTAGGGGAGGAGAGGAGCAGCGCGGAAGGGAGGAGGCCACGAGCGAAAGCACGCCGCGTGGCGGCGGGGTGACTTGGCTCCCACGGGCGGTTGGCATAGGGCGCGAGCAATGACGCGCCGCTGTGGGGAGCGACGGCCGGCGGGGGCAAGGCGCTGCAGGGGAGCGGCGGTTAGCGGCGGGGACGCGGCGGGGGCGCGAGAAGGGATCGGTGGTCGCGTGGGGCGCGGATGGCAGGGTCATGGGTGGCGGGGACGAGCGGATGGAGGAGCAGCTGCCGGCGGGACGAATGGTCAAGGAGACGAGTTGGCCGGGAAGGCCGGGCGACGGAAGGCTGGGAAAGGCCAATGGCGGGGAAGGCGGGAAATCGGGCACGGGCGGCGGGAATTGGTCTGGTGTTTTAGGGTTTTGAGGGGAAGGTCAGGAAGGCCAGCAAGAAAATTTCTGCCTGCGTGCTTTTTTTTTGGTGTATATCAATGCCGACAGAGTATTATGGAAGGGCCGACACTTAATATGTGGGTAGACCTATGCCGACATTTTATCAGTCAGGACATGAACACCAACAGATTACTTGTTGACATAAGCGACCAATCCCCACAGCTTATATGATTGAAATTGTTAGACCTTTGCCGACAGATAAATTGACGGCAATAGACCACCTTTCCCAACTAATAATTGTTGGCAAAGGTGTGTCATAGTGTAGTGTACGGTGGACCAAATTTTCGGTCTGGTGCGCATGTAAAATTCTCATCTCATCGCTGGGCCAAAACATCTAAACATCCTATGTACGACGGACCAAGTTTTTCAGTCCAGGACAAATATCCTTGATTAGTCTGGAGTATTAGGATCAATATCGAAGCTCAGTCCGTAGCAAATGTCTTAAGCTGATTTTTGATAGTCTGACATGTTTCAACGATCATTGTGGTAGGTGTAACGGCTATTTTCAGTCCAAATGCCTATATAAGCATTTCCTGAGCCATCTACCATAGAACTTTTTAATCTCCTTGACATTTTAGCAACCTTAGAGCATTCATTACACCAAGGAGACTGTGCTTAACCTTTGAACCCTAAATCTTAACACTTTCTAAGTGTTTTAGCTCCAAGCTGAGTCTAGTTGTGTTGTACTGAGTGAACCAAGAGACAGGGCTGGTACATAGTCTATTACTCTTGGATCTTAGTTATCCTAGATATCTTGGAGGCAGTGTAGGTGTGACCTGTCCAAAGGTGCTTGTGGAAGGCCACCTTGATTGCAAGAGGTTTGGAACTCACCTCACTGGAGTGGTGAAAGAGTTACTCGAGTAGAGACCAAAGCTACCACAACTAGCTTTGGAGGAGCTATACTTTGAGAGAAGTGCTCTAACGTGGAGTAGGAGAGTGGCTCCGAACCATGGGATAAATATTTGTGTCTCTTGTGCTTATTCTTGCTTTTGTGTTACCTTCCGCTGTTTTTATTGTCTTGTGCTTAATTTTCTACAATCTTGTATTTGTTAGCTACTTACTTAAGCAAGATAACCATTCCATAATTAAGTCGAAGAATTTAAAAATTTGCCTATTCACCCCCCTTTAGGCCAACTTGATCCTTCACTACCCCGACTATATAAGGCCGGGGGTAGGGACCCTTGAAGGGGGGAGAGGAGAGAGCTTCCAAGTAAGAAGACCTTTTGCGCAGAGCACTTAGGAGCCGACAAGCTATGCTTCATCAATCTCTAGCCGTAGTTTAGCCATTGCCTAAGTTCAATCCTCATTATAACTAGGACTAAATGACCTGCTTATACTCTGTTCATCAATTCCATACATCATCCATACATGAAGTAGGGTGTTACTCCAACCGGGGGACCCGAACCTATCTACATTGTGTGCCTCTAATTTTGTGCTTGGCTCTGATAACCAAAGGTACCCAAAACTCTATTTATTATCGATTTCTAACCTTCGACAGTTGGCGCACCAGGTAAGGGCCTTCAACTATTTTTTGCAGATCAAGCATGTCTTCAGTGCACACTCATATCGGATTCTCCGATGACTATCTGTGCAACAATTTTTGCTCAGTCACCACCATCAACCAAGCACTGTGATCGGATCTGAGATTGCCTTCAGAACCATGCTCTATCGATGGGGGTCAGGCGGGGATCTAGTGCATGTTGGCTTCACCAAATCCTGTTCTTTGCATCCATGCTGAGAGGTAGGTTTCATCAACTTTGACCTGATGGAGCCCAACGTCCTCATGTGCATCGATATGGAGAGTGAAAGCAAAAGCAATGCCCACGGTAGCTGAACAGATCAATGTGTGTTCATAGCTGGAGCCAACAATTGTGCTACTGTCGAAAGTTCCCAAGAGAGGAATCTAGGGGCAGACACCATAGGAGGTCAGGGACATCGGATCCCTTTGTATATGCCTCAAGATCCTACAGCAGTAAATGCTATAGCCCAGGCGATGCAAATGCTGTTGCACCGAATACCATAGATCATCGGTGAGATCTGACAACTGCGACCACAGCTGGGATCGCGGCCAACCTGTCGAGGCAGTTTGACCTTGATGATCCAATGATGCCCCACTTGCAGGCGCCAGAGCTTTAGGGCTAGTAAATCCCTCGACAGCATGGCCACAATAGAGGGCCTAGCTGGGACTTAGGAGCAGCATCCCAGTAGAGCCACAACAGTGACATCTTTAGTACCCCTGAGGCAAATGTCCAATGCGCTCACATGCTGCTGAAATCCTTTCCGCCACTAGATCCGGGCAACCCGATGACTCCAGTATTCGACCAGATGAAGGCGCTGCTCGATGCAGTGCAAACATAGATCGCTTGAGCAACAAACTCGAGGTTCAAACACCCTAGCCAGTAGGGCACCAGGAGCTAGCAGTCGGGACCATCCCACCGCAGCAGGATCAGCGGTGACTAGCTCTAACCAACGTGCTTCTAGGTCAGTTCGCTCCAACTCCCATTGGGGACGTCTCGAGGATCTTCGAGATCGAATTCCTCACGATCGATGAGATTTGCGTGACGTCCTTCATGGCCGAAGGGAGGAATGTGACTGGGAAGACCGCGAGTGATGGGAAAATGAGTACTGACCTTTGAGGGGTCAATCTCCCGTGCATCGGGCCCGATGAGGTGAATCTCCACCCTTGAGGGGCCACTTGCCTGCTTGGCACAGTTTTCCTCTTTGACAAGGTCTACGGCAAGTGACCCCTAAGGACGTTGATGAAGGATGCAAGGCCTTCACCCCCGAGCTACGTGCAATCAGGTGGCTAGACAGGTTCAAGCTAGGCCTCGTCGAGAAGTACTCAGGCAAAATCAACCCCATTGAGTGCTTGCAAATTTACACTAGAGTCATGAGAGTTGCCGAAGGAAATGAGAAGGTGATGGCTAATTACTTGCTCACTACCCTAGATGGTGCGGCGAGGTCTTGGTTGCTCAACCTCCCACCTCAATCAGTATCCTCATGGGTAGAGTTTTGGTTCGTTGCCAACTTCCAAGACTCGTATGAACACCCCAAAATGCGTAGTGACTTGCATCGGGTGATACAAAAGCCAGGTAAGTTATTGTGTGGCTTCATCTAATGCTTCAGTGACAAGGGCAATTCAATCCCTGACATCTCAGACGAGGCGGTCATAGTTGTCTTCGAGAACAATGTCAAGGATAGGGAGTCGAAAGGAAAGCTTGCCACTTGAAAGAATTGAACCACCAAGGAGCTCTTTGAGTTAGCGGATAAATACGCCATACATGCCAAGGCCTGAGACCATATCAACAACCTCAAGTCTGGTGATGCCAATCTCAAGTCATCCAAGCAGGGGCGAAGAGGAACAAAAATTGTGGGGAAAAACGCAAAGGTGACTCTACCATAGCCATGGTCGAAAGGGGCAAGACGTGCAACATTGGTGACAACAAGGGTCGAAGCTATGGAGAAAGCAAATGTTGTCCAGTCCATCACATAGACAAACATGAATTCGACGAATGCCAGGTGATCAGCAAGAAGGTTTAGGAGAAGCTCAAGACTGCCCTCGTCGAGTAGGCCAGAGAGAAGCCCCAGGACGATGAGCCCGAATACCGCGGGACTCATCACAAGCTGGCACACATCTTCAGGGGATCTACTATGTATGAGTCTAAAAGGCAATACAAGGCAGTTGAAAGGGAGGTCAATCTAGCCACACTGGCTTTCCACAGATTCCTCAAGTGGTCGAAAGTGCTAGTCACCTTCGACCAGTCGGATCACCAAACTGTGGTCCCACATCCAAGTTGATACCCCGTGGTGGTCAAGCCCACCATCGTCAACGTTAAGGTCGCTCAAACCTTAGTTCGCTAAACCTTATCTTCGTGAAGACACTAAAGCACATGGGGATTCTTCGGACAAAGATCAAAGTCAGAGTTGAGCCATTCCATGGCATAACTTCACAATCGTCTTCACTGCCCCTTGGCTAGATAGAGTTGCCCATTAGATTTGGCAGACCAGATAATTTTCACACCCAAAAGATCCACTTTGATGTGGTAGATTTTGAGACTGCCTAAAACGTGATCCTAGGCCGTCCAATGCTAACCAAGTTCATGGTTGTGGTGCACTACGTATACCAGACCGTCAAGATGCCGGTGCCAAAAGGAGTCCTTACAATTAAGGGAGACCAGTGCATTGTGGTCAGGTATGACGAGAAGAACCTAGCGGTGGTTGAACATCTCTGTGGATCGACAGCCAATGCTAACAATGAGGGAGCTAAGCACCACAAGTCCATGGGTATCAACAAAGCTCCTATCTCTGACAGTGCCGTCAAGGACTCAGTTGACGATAGCAAGAAGGACAAGAAGACTGAAGGAGGCATCAAGACAGTGTCTCTAGACATATCGGAGCCTTCCAAGGTGGTCAGGTAGGTGCTAACCTTGCCCTAAATAGGAATTTGAACTCATCACCTTTCTTCAAGCAAATTGCGATGTGTTTGCATGGTAACCGACCGATATGCCCGGGTCCCTAAGGAGGTGATCGAGCATCGACTAGCTGTGGAACCTAACACCAAGCTTGTGGTGCGAAAGCAGCGTAGATTTGCAGAAGATAGAAAGCAAGCCATGTAAGAGGAGGTCGGCAAACTCTAGAAGGCTGTCTTCATCCGAGAGGTCCGTCACCCGACGTGGCTGGCGAATACTTTCCTTGTCAAGAAACTCAATGGCATGTGGAGGATGTGCGTTGACTACACCGACCTCAATAAGGCTTGTCCTAAGATCCTTTTCCTCTTCCCACATCAATCAGATAGTGGACTCTACTGCGGGATGTGAACTGCTAAGTTTTTTAGATGCCTACTCGGGGTATCACCAAATTGGCATATCCACAGAAGATGAGAAGAAAACTGCTTTTACTACTCCCATTGGTGTATTTTGTTATATTAAGATGCCTTTTAGTTTGAAGTGTACTGGTGCTACGTATCAACGCTGTATTCAGAATTGCTTGAAGTCCCAAATCGGGTGTAATGTGGAAGCGTACGTCGATGATATTGTAGCCAAGTCAAAAACCGAAGCACCTTAATCAGTGACCTTAAGGAGACGTTTGACAAACTTAGGAAGTATCGAATGATGCTTAACCCCGAGAAGTGCACGTTCGGCATTCCGTCCGGCAACCTTCTTGGGTTCCTATTGTCTAGTCGAGGCATCAAGGCCAACTCGCCTAAAATTGAGGCCATCGAATAGATGCGTTCTCCGCGGATGCTGAGGGAAGTGCAAAAGCTCACGAGTTGCATTGCTACCCTTAGTCGTTTCATCTCTCGGATGGGTGAACGAGGACTACCTTTCTTCAAGCTACTCAAGAAGCAGGACATTTCGAGTGGACCAAGGAGGCAGAAGAAGCTTTTTGAGATCTAAAAAGGTACTTATCATCTCCGTCAGTTCTAACCTCATCTCACGAAAAAGAGGAGCTCTTTTTGTACATTTTAGCTACCCCTCAAGTAGTAAGCACAGTTTGGTGGTCAAGCGGGATTGCCTCAAGAAAAAGGCCAAAGTCTAGAAGCTGGTGTACTACGTGAGTGAGGTCTTACATGATGCCAAGCTACGATACTCTCAAGTGCAGAAGATGCTATACTCCATCCTGATGACTTCCCGAAAGCTGCGATACTACTTTTAGGCGCACAAGATTACGGATATGACGACGTATCCGTTCAAAGAGGTAATACGCAACCGAGAGGTGACAGGATGAATTGCACAGTGGGAGGTTGAACTTAACGAGTTCAAGGTCGATTTCGCATCACGAACTAGCATCAAGTCAGGTGTCTTGGCAGATTTCATCGTGGAATGGACGCATGTCAAAGAAAAAGAGCACAAGATAGTCGATGACCACTAGATTATGTTCTTCAATGGATCGCTCATACTTCAGGGCTCGGGGGCTGGCATCGTGCTTAAATCCCTAATAGGTGAGGAGCTTAAATATGCTATCCAACTTGATTTCCAAGCTTCAAACAATATTGCAGAATATGAGGGACTAGTCAATGGGCTTCGCATAGCCGTGTCACTTGGGATTAGATGATTACTCTTGAAAGGGGACTCATAGCTAGTCGTAAACCAAGTGCAGTAGGAGTATTAGTGCTCGGATGGCAACATGGTGGCATATCTGAATGAGGTTCGCAAGCTAGAGCACATGATCGAAGGCCTCGAGGTAAGGTATATTAGGAGATGTGAAAATTCCACCATTGATGAACTTGCCAGGCTCACTTCATCCCGTTCACCTACACCCACAAGAGTCTTTGTTAAGAAACTCCTTAAACCATCTATCTCCCCTATATGGGAGGTAGATGCTGCCCAACTTGGCTAGCAGCCTAGACAAGTCAACGGGGCAGAATCC
This sequence comes from Guadua angustifolia, assembly GCA_036346375.1. NCBI lineage: Eukaryota > Viridiplantae > Streptophyta > Magnoliopsida > Poales > Poaceae > Guadua > Guadua angustifolia. The sequence continues at coordinate 14,118,299 of CM070512.1, read as the reverse complement.
ACAGACATGGAAGCTATACTACTCAAATGCGAGTCGACTTGGATGACTCTATTTCAAGCCTATCTCGAAAGTCGAGAGCTCCTTGACGATGATGCAACAACCGAGAAAATTGCGTGTAAGATACTCATTGGTAGGCGGCAAGCTCTACCGAAAGGGGAGTAACAGAATCTTGATGAAGTGCATCACTCAAGAAGAGGGCAATAAAATATTGCTTAATGTTCATGGAGGCATCTACGATAACTATGCGTCTTATCGCACTCTAGTTCGAAAGGTTTTTCTGAAAGACCATATGGAGGTCTACCCATGTTGGTGATGAGTATTTGACTAAATTTGAGCTTGGTATACTCTGGTTTGAGTTTGATTTGAATTGGATTTTTAATTTGACCTTTTCTAGTGCTACCGGCCATAGTAGCGTGGTGCTACCGGTTGGTCGGTAGCACCAGACCCTAGAGTGGTGTGGAAAAACCCGAGTGGGTGTTTTTAGGGGGATCAGGAAACCTCGTGCTACTGGCCATGTCAGCCTAGCGCTACCGATAGAGCGGTAGCACCGACCCAATTGGTCAGTGTGAAATTTTTAGAGAAGGTGTTTTTAATGGTGTTGTAATAGAACGGTGCTACCGACTTGGGGGTGGTAGCACTAGTTCTTTTGAGCGTGATTAATATAAGTAATGATTTTATGATGGTTATTGCATATCTTTTTGGACATTGCTATGTGATGGCTTTTTCTTATGTTTGATGGTTGCAGGATGATGGTGTTAGGTCATGGTGAGGTGGAGGATGACCGAGACTAGGCGAGGAGCGTCAGAGGTCCTAATGGTCAAGGATCACTGGAAGATGATCGGAGACAAAGTCCGTACAAGCTAAGAAAACAAGGAATGGATGAGATGCTAGCTAGACGTTGCTCGGATCAATGAGGGCCATTGGATTGTGGTCTAGTTGATAGGATAGCAGGTTTAGTTAGTGTGCTTTAAAAACCATGCAATAAAACCCGTTATCTGTGTGTATGGGTTTTGAGTTAGCCCTTGCATGGCTGTGTGAGTGGGTTAATCATAGGCCTTGATGAAGTGCTCTAGGGTTGAGGGACTCATCCAAGGGTGGTAGGTGGCCCAAGAGTAGTATAAATAGGGGGGAAGGGGTAGACTTCTCATCTTGAAGGTTTTAGAGGTTTTGTACTTCTTTGAGCTTTTGCCCACCTTGTTGTGAGGCTTTGTAAACCCCCTTCCAGAAATGCAAATCATTTTTTCTATGCTTAATTTTTTTACGCATTTACATTATGTCTTCAATTCTGCATTTACTTTCTTGCAATTTATATTTACACAATTTGGATTTGGCTCCCTTCTACATGCTTTTGCTTCTTGTGCCAAGGATGGTGATTGATGGATGAATCTGCTTCAGATCATATCCCAATCATCTAGGTAAATCCATGTGACTTTCTTGCTGAAAACCGATTTTGTGCTCTTGGATGAATGATTCTTGAAAATCATGTTTTTTGGAAGTTTAGACTTGAGTTCTTACTTGCTATGATATATGGGATGCTATCCAAGATCATCTTGACCATCAAAACCCCACGAGCATGTCTTAGATCAAGTTCTTGAATTTTTCGTAAACTTGGTGTGTTCTTCCTTCAAAGTAAAAAAAGGTCAGAACTTTGACGTTAATCCTTGCGATTGAGAGTTAGAACAAGTTCTTGACATCCTTAGGATCACATCTACCAAGGTTCATGAATTTTTATCTAGCCGATTAAAAGATTCCTTAAATTTTGCTTTTGACTCGTGCTATTTTTCAGTGTGTTCTTCAGCTGTTCTTGAGCCTGATTCTACCGCCCCAAGCGGTGCTACCGGCCTCCGGTGCTATCGGCCACCCAGTAGTAGCACCGCCCATACAGGACAACTATCTCATTTGGTGTGTCTCCTTATGAGTGTTTTTCTTGAGGGTTTGTTTGGATTATTTTGTGTGGAGGAAAATTTTATTTTGGGATCATTCACCCCCCTCTGATCGCCATCTCGATCCATCATTTTCGACAAGGGTTCTATTGATTGACTACCCTCTAGGATGGCGGTTCTTTTGGAACCGTCAAAAATACACTTATCAGTGACAATTTTAAAGTTCAAAATGGCGGGAAGACTATATGTGGTGGTTTCTGTTTGGAACTGTCACAAGTAACTGATTATTTGTGGCGGTTTTTCTTTGGAACTGCCACAAATAATGTTGGGACTATTTGTGACGGTTTTTGGCTAGAACCAGCACAGATAATCCATTATCTATGGCAGTTTTTGTTTAAAACCACCACCGATAATTTTTGGCAGTTTTAGAGAAAAACCACCACTGATAATATCAGTATTTGTGGCGGGTTTTTTTGTTAAAATCACCACTAATATTATTATCTGTGGCGTTTTTAATTTAAAACCACCGCAAATAATATTTCTATAAATACCCTTGTAGCTTCACCATGGTCATCTTCCTCCCCAAGAACAAAACCTAACTAGCTGATTTCAGATTTGGTTTGGCAAAGATTTTTGTGCTTCTACTTCCTATAGTTGTTCCAAGGTGTGTGATTTGTTCTCCGCTCTTTATTTATAGTGATGTAGTTGCAATTTAATGCTTAGACCTAGTTTAATTAAAATTTAGATTTAGTTTGTTTTTATTTACCTAGCATTTTATAGATGATGAATTTATTACCTTGCTCCATTAGATTAAGTTGTCTACCTTTTTGGAAGATGAACTATGTAAGGACCCGAATTCACCAATTCGAATCCACTGTGTTTTACCGCACTATTCCCATGATCAACGCTAGTGCACACAGCTTAACATCGGTAAGTATCATATCATACACAACGATAAGAATAATAAGACTTCATTTATTTAATATAACTAGTGTATGATCTTATGATCACTTACATTATTCTGCCACATGGGCTAGACTGAAGTAAACTTAAACAAATGCAACGGAAAGTATAGCAAAGACGTAGATGTCCCATCAAGACACCACAAAGCATCGACAAGGATTGGCCTAGTGACTCGTGTCCACCGAAAGTCCTCCTCCAAGAATGGCGATAATTCCTCCATCGTTGTTGGTTGTTGATAGGCAAGGGTGAGTACAAAACCACTCAACAAGTTGTGCACAGAATGCATTTCTACCATAGCTATATGCAAGGCTTATTCCAAAGGAATGGCTAAGGGTTTACTTGCAGTAAAGCAGCATTTTCAAACACATACGATATGTAGATTGAAAAGACAGTAAAACAAATAATAACATTAATAATTTCAATGATTCTTAAGTAAAATCAAGTTTCCATCCTAAGTCAAGTTTCATTATCCGCATGGCATCCTGCCATCCCATTCAGTTGTCCATTTTATTAGACTAACTCTTGATTGTAATTCCCGAGCTTTTCTTAATACCGTGAGCACGGCTATCCGAATAGTTTGTACACTCTGCAGAGGTTATGCACTTTACCCACATGATACAACCATGCACCACGCAGGCGAATGATCATAACGAAGCCTTTACAAAGCATCATCTTAACTCAGTACTACCCGCTAAGATTTCAACACTAAAGGGTTACACCACCACAACAGGGCCCCCCTCTTGCGCCATGTGAGTTTCTCCGTACACCCGGACTCACACCGCCACGATAGTACTCAAGCTAAGACTTTGCAAATTAGTCAGCTAAGCTGCCCCATAACAGACATGTGGTTGCATGATTGACTCAGGTCAAAGACTCGCAAGGTGAAGTCCTTAGGATTGATTAAAACAAGACTTGCTCATACCCTTAGCCCCACCGGCCCACGCTGGCTCACTGGCCCCTTACCACTTGCTTTAATCTGAAGTGATTACCACCCGGTTGGTTTACCAAGCACCACGTGCTACTCACAAATCAATGTCGTTGTGTGACCTCCCCGCCACGACAACTCAATTTCTTTGTGTGACCACACATGACACACAAGTTAATATCATTGTTCCATATTCCATTAGTCAAGATTAATAATCAATAATTCATGTACATGTGATGTCGTGGCATGGCTAAGCAATCTAATCCGATCTAACCATCCATGTTGATTTCATTATTAACCAACTATAGTGAACCAACCTAAGGTGACAAGTGGATTATGGCGTACGGCTGACAAGGTAGGGTGTAATTCAAAAGGTATGATATCTAAATCCCAATTTAGGTTGAAATCATTTTTACGATTGAAATAACATGCAATATAGTTAAAACAAAATAGCAACTAACTAAACATGGGTGCAACATGGTCAAAGCACAACTTTCCTTGGTTAAGCTCCTGGTCGTGGTATAGAAATTGCTCTTGAGTTGCTAGCTCCTCCTCCGAAGCGTCACACAATTCAACGTCTACGCGAATCGAGAGAGAAAAGCAAATAAAAACCAAAACCAGAGAACAAACAAACTCCAAAAATCCAACAAAAATCACCATTAGGTAGATCTCAATTTTACAAATTTTTAGAAATTTGAATCACCCAAATCGGAGTTCGTATGAGGGAGAACGAGCCCTCGAAAAATTCAAATTCCTGAAAAATCCATAAAATTGGAAAATCAAAATATTCCAAATTATTTTTGAAAAGGAAAATCGTTTTTACTGTATTGGCTGACACGTGGCAAAATCTACGCCATCCAAAATCAGTCTAACGGCTATCGTGCAATCCAATGACGTCGCGAAGTGATAGCCATTGGATCTAGATCGAGCGGCTAAGGCTTACCCGAGCGGTTTACTGTACACGAGACAACGTGGCTCAATCGTGGGTGTTCACCTTCGATCGGACGGCGACGAATATCCGAGGCGATGCGCTGCTTATTCCGCGACGTGGCTTGACTGTGACAATCTGATGCTGATCCTACGGCTGGTGTTGCTTATGAACGGCGATGGCGGTGCGACGGTGCAAGGCTACCGGAGATGAAGACGACGGCTTTCCTCGCGGTGCTCCGGTGCTCTCCGGTAACCAACGATCGGCAGAGCAGATGCGGCGCGACTCGGCGAACTCGAATCCGAAACCCACACGGCGGAAGAAGTCCCCCGGCGACGACGAAACTCAGCGCAAGTCCTTCAGTACTCCGGTGAGGTCCCGCGATAGATTCGGTGCTCCTCCGGTGTTGATGCAGCAGCGAAAAGGCGGCTCGGGCTTTGGCGAACCTCGGGAGGGTACCACGGCCCTTAAATACCCCACGGCGGCGCGAGAAACTTGGAAGGTTTCCTCGGACACGGCGGCGGCGGCGCGTCCAAGTGGGACTCAGAGTCCGGGTTGAAGACGACGATCCACAGCCGTGTGATCTTGATCCGACGGCCCGGGTTGGATAGGGTTTCCGAATCGGTATTGGTTGATGAGGGTCGTGCGATTTAGATCTGACGGCCGCTAACGATTAGGGTTTCATTAAATGACGTGGCTTGATAATGGCCATTGGATCACGATCCAACGGTCCGCATTACTCCTCCCAATTCACCGACCGGTCCGCACAGTGATGGGCTTTGGCCCGTTACTGTTCTAAGGATTTTTCTCGGGTTTTTATATTTAAAATAATCCGAGGAAAATAACTTGATTTATTTAAAGCAATAAAAATACTCTAAAAAATCCAAGAAAAATCTCAAAAATACTTTGAGACATCTTGGACTTAAATAAAATATTTTTGGTAAAACTTTATTTTAAACTTTTCTATTCATAATTAATTCTTAACCAAAGACAATATATTTTAATTTGAAATAATTCCAATAAATCCCAAAAATCCAAATAAATCCAAAAATTCACAAAAATTATAAATTGCAATAAAACTCTAACTAAACAAATAAAAGCCAAAATTTGGGATGTTACAAACTATGATCAAGTATATATCAAATTTATTTATTTAAGATTATTAGATATTAATAAAAATTAAATTTTAGTTAATATGGTAGATGGGTGATCTTGAAATTGGCGTGCATTTTGAAATGATGAGTTTATTATATAGCTCATTCGGAGGATAAATTTAATTTTAGCTAGGTATCAAGATATATTAAAATGAAGTAATTAAGATTTATTTTTAATTACCATTAATTTTTTACCATTAGTGCGTGCATATACATCTTGCTCCATTAGTGGCTATTGTTAGCTAATTTTATCAATTTATTTAATTAAAATTATTGGATATTAAGAAATATTAAATTTTAGTTAATATGGTAGGTTCGTGATCTTGAAGTTGCCTTTCATTTTGAGTTGATGAATTTATTATGTAGCTCATTTAGAGGATAAATTTAATTTTAGTTAGGTATGAGCATATATTTAAATTAAATAATTAAGATTATTGGATATTAATAATTATTTACATTAATTAATTATTGTAGATAGACTGGAGTTGGATGTACAATGCTAACTGCTATAAATGAGAATACATCGATGCCGTATCTTCTTTTCTAAGAGCCGCTGAGGAGAACAAATTTTGCAAAAGAAGACGAAGTACATACATTGTCCATGCATTGATTGCAAGAATGAGAAGATGTTTTTAGACAAAGACCATATCTATTTGCACTTGATTCGGAAGGGTTTTGTACCTGGCTATACAAGTTGGACAAAGGCACGATGAAGAGATCATACTTCAATGTGATAACATCGACGATGATGGAGTCGACAATGTGGTAGCTGACATCAGTTATGGATTCGATGATGATAGGTTGGTCATCGATGACGACAATAATCTGGCTCAAATGTTATGTGATGCAGAAGAGAACTACACTAGTCAGAGAGAGTTTAATCATTTCAAGAGTTTGATGGAGGACTCGAAGAAACCTTCGTTCCTGGGTTACAAGGAGGAATACACAAAGTTGCACACCATGCTTTCACTGCTGAAATTGAAGGTAGGCAATGGTTGGTCCGACAAGAGTTTCACGGCGTTGTTACATCTCTTAGCTTAACATGTTTAGAGGGAAACGTGTTGCCTAAAACCACGATCTAGCTAAGAAGGTTGTATGTCCCTTGGGATTGAAGTAGAAAGAATACATGCATATCTAAATGATCAGATACTCTATTGCAAAGACTATGCAGACAGGCATGTATGTCCGGTGTGCAAAGCATCGCGGTACAAGCATAAGGGCGATGATTGTGAAGGCATCGATGTAAAGAAAGGAGCTCCTGCTAAAGTGGTGTGGTATTTGCCAGTAATACCTCGTTTGAAGCGTTTATTTGGAAAAAAAAGCACGCCAAATTGATGCGATGGTACTCGGAAGAGCATAAAAGGGATGGAAAACTAAAACACCCTGCTGGTTGTGTATAAAGTGAAAGAACATTATGATGTCGCTGCTTATCCAAGAGTCGAGACAACTTGGCAACAATATTGATGTATACCTACAACCATTGGTGGAAGATCTTGTGACATTGTGGAACAAAAGTGTATAGGTATAGGACGAGTACAAATGAGAGTACTTCACTCTACACGCATTGTTGTTCTTCACCACCAATGATTTACCTGCCTTATGTAACCTATCCGGTCGTACTATAAAAGGAGCTAAAGCATGTCTCTAGTGCTTGGATGAAACCGCTAGTGTGTGGCTCAACAACTTGAGGAAAACAGTGTACATTCGTCACCATAGGTTTCTTCACAGGAATCATCCGTACCACAATATGAAGAAACAATTCGATGGTACAAAGGAGAACGGTTCAGCTCCAAGGCTTCTTCCTAGGGAAGATGTTTATGATATGGTTAAGGATCTTAATGTTGTACTTGGAAATGGGAGTACTGATAATACATCGAGGTCTCATACTGAGAAGACTATGTGGAAGAAGAGATTCATATTTTGGAACTTGCCCTATCGGAAGGACTTAGAAGTTCGACATTACATCGACATCATGCATGTAGAGAAGAATGTATGTGACAACATGCTTAGTCTTTTATTGAATATTCCTAGCAAAACAAAGGATAGACTCAAGGCACGAAGGGATCTAGAAGATAAGAAAATTAGAGCCGAGCTACATCCTCAAGACAGCAGGAAAGACCGACTTTACCTTTCCCCAACTTGCTACACTCTGTCCAAGAAAGAGAATAACTCCTTCCATGATATTTTAATTTTTTCAATTATTACAGTGTCACAAGCAGCCACGAGGCACAAATTTATGTGGATACTTCGTGTGCCAATACATGCGTGAAATCTTAGATTCTATAATAATAGACAATGACGTAGAGGTTTGTCATGCTTACATCACACATTGATTCACATCACTCAATTTCTATATACTCTCTAAGATTTATTTTTCCTATTTATAACGCCTCAAGTTGCCTACGGGAGAACTGCTTCCTATTGAAGTCCAAGCCATTCAAGGACAACTCGCCTACTTCATCATGAAGGAAGTCATCAACAAAAATGGTGAGTTTTATGACAAAGACAACAGCGAGCCAGTTATCCATACTCATGTTACATATTCTGGCTAATCTTATGCTACTTTGTGTATACATCTATTACAATGTGTATGATATATCTGTTCTTTGTGTATACTGTTTCAGAGTGCATGGCTAGTGCTGCTTGAGGCTAGCCCAAAATGCTAGTTTTTTATTTTGTTGTCTGGAGTTATCATTGGCGGTTTTGGCTAGAACCGCCACAAATACTATTATCTCGTGGCGGTTTAGCTAAAACCGCCATCGATACTAGGAGTATCTGTGGTGGTTCTATTAAAAAATGACCACTGATATTAGGGTACTGTGGTGGTTTGTGGATAGAACCGCCACATATAACCGTGTATCTGTGGCGGTTTGTGGCTAGAACCGCCACAGATACACAAGTATCTGAAGGGAACGCTAGGCTACGCTAGCCGAAAACAAAAATTTTCTATGCATTCAACCAGGATACATGCGAGTAGTAGATCATGGATCATTACCCTTGGAGCACATTAGCAGCGGAAGAAGAGTGGGTGATGCGCCCTCGCGTACTCCAAAGTACAAGAGTAGATGCCGGAGTTGATCGCTCCTCTTCGCGATCACAAGACGCAACGCAGAGAGGAAGTAGACGCTTCGCCAATCGGCGCCGAGGCAGATGCAATGACGCCTACGGTATTCACACGCCTGGGGAGTCGAACGCCGCATGCGCCGTGTGTTAGCACCATGATGTATGACGGTTAGGGTTTTGGGGAAGGAGTCGACGGCTAGAGTTTTGTGGTGGAAAAAACTCATTTCCGCAGCGCCACCCCACGCCCCTTTATATAGAGCGCACGCTAATGGGATTTCTATGATAGAAGCCCATTAGGAACCTCGTCCCCACAGATACATATCCGCGAAACCCACTAATGGATCCTAATCCATTTTGGCATGTTCCAACCCGCTATGTGCGCAATTCGTTAGGTTCATGCAAACGGCCATGGCCCTAGAAACCTCTTTTTCCGCATCATCGGACAACAAGGGTTCCTAGCAGACATGTTGTCCCCCAATGCACAGAGTGATCATATTGGTGAACCTTGATATACTCATATACCGATCCTTTGCCACGCGACATCACCAAGCTCAAGGTAAGATGCGTGCCATCCTTGTGGTAGCTCAACCCATTCACTCACAATGCAATGGATATAATTCGTGATTAACACTTTAATCACTTTGGCATGGCCATGCACTTTTCCTTATCCATCCATACCGAGGGGCCCGTAGATATCTCTCCCGTTATCAAGGAGGGCAAATTCCATCTTGATCTCTTATATCTCACGCCATGTTTCATGGCATACCCGTAAGCTACCTTTATAACTCCCCGCTACTGAGAAGCGCTTGATAGCCCCAAAGTATACATTACGCATGCCGAGAATCAATAAGAATCTCGTGTCAAAGGATCGATAGGTATACCACTCAAGACTATACTCGATGGCACTTCTAAGATAACAATCTCATCGTTGTCTCTCGAGCGGGTCTATCCAACCCCATGTTCTCTAACATGTGCCCACATTATTGATTTGATATCTCCATATCTATGGTATGTGAAACATTACCATCAATCAATACATGTGCCGGTCGATCACTATTGTCCCACATAATGATATGTGACCAGGGATCGTTTAGAATAATAATATCATATAACCAATGTGTTTCACAATTAAGTCATACCCAATGAACAAAGGAGTGACATTTATTCATGGAACTGATAAGTACATGAACATAGACGTATGATACAATCATCTCACATGATCGCCTCTAGGGCATATCACTAACAGTATCAGTGGCGGTTTTTGGCTGAAACAACCATAGATAATGTTATCTGTGGCGGTTCAAAAATCGCCATTGATAATCCTAGATTATCAGTGGCACTAAATCTGTGGCGGTTCAAAAACCACCACTAATGGCAGTTATGAACTGCCACATATGAGCTTTTTCAAGGTAGTGTGAAAATGTGCGAGAGCTGCCAATTCTATGGCAAGCAAACCACCCGACCAACCCAGACCCTGCAAACTATTTCTCTGTCTTGGCCTTTCTCCATTTGGGGCTTGGACATCTTGGGACTGTTTTCAAGTGACCAAGGAGGTTACAAGTTCCTGTTCGTGGCAATTGACACGTTCACCAAGTGAATCGAAGCTGATCCCATCAGGAACATCACCTCAGAAGTGGCTAAAAAGTTCATGAGGAGCATCGTTACTCAATTCGGCATCCCTAATTGAGTAATCATAGACAACGGTAGCCTTTTGCAAAGAATTGGGTATCAAACTTTTCTTCGTCTTTGTAGCTTATTCTCAAAGTAATGGTCAGGTCGAATCTGTCAATGGCACAATCTTGCAAGGGATCAAGGCCCATGTATTCGATAGGCTCAAGGCTTATTTGACCTGATGGGTGAAAGAACTCCCCTCGGTGTTGTGGGCTGTTCGTACATCAACTAGTCGAGCCACTGATGAAACACTATTTTTCTTGGTTTACGGAGTAGAAGTAGTGCTTTCGACTGAGTTAACATTCAGGTCACCTCGTGTGGACAACTACTCGGAAAAGGAACAGGAGCAGGTGTGAACAGATGATGTAAATCTACTTGAAGAGTACAGAAATCGAGCATCCATTCAAGCGGCCAAATGTTGACGTATATTGTCGGCAATAAAGAAAAGGGGGCTAAGCGTTGGATCCAAACTCAATGGTAGCACAAGACGCAAGAATTATACAGGTTTGGGCTCTCGCGGGGGAGATAATACCCTAGTCCTGTGCTCTAGGATTATATGAATGTCTAACCTAAGCTAGTGTGTTCTGGGTTGATGATCCCACACCCCCCTTTATATAGCAGAGGGGGTGTGGTTTACATATGAGAGTCCTGGTCGAATACAAGGTGGACTCCGTATCCTAGCTCTTATCCGACTGGTATCGGTTTAGATTACAGTCGTATCCTTCCTAAATAGAATCGGTTGCTATCTTCAGAGTCTCCTTATCCTGCACACTTGGCGCGACTCGTTCCTTCCGCCAGGCGTAATTGACCCGGCCTAGCCTTATCCAGTTGGCCCTTACAACTCTAGCCCGTAGAGCCCTGGGATCCATGCTCTCCACAGTAGCCCCCGAGTGCTTTGCGACCGAATTGCCGTCTTCTTGACTGGTTTTCCCGACTGGTTTCACCTTCATCCGAGTGTTCCATGTCTAGCAAAGAGGTTGTGAAGGATTCGATAGAGCTCCACATGATTATTTCGAGTGGCTTCTGGTTCAATTTTATCAAACTGTCACGCGACTCGCCTTGGAGTATTTCTCCGTTGTGTCTGGCTCTTGGCCAAGTGATGCCTGTACACCATGGCGCACAGCTTTCGGCCTATCACGAGGCACACCATGAATTATCCGAGTGGTATCCGCTCCTTCCTTTTTGCAGCATACGGCTGATGGCCTAACATGAGGCACACCCCTGGTATTTTTGTTTTAAGTCCATCTTACGATATCTGATTCCATTCGGGATGGCGACCAGCTTTCGATCTTCATGAGGCATATCATAAGAGGATAGTATTAGTTTGGAAGGTACCCAAATTCCGTTTAACATAGTGATCTGGCTTCGGGTCCATCATGGGGCGCACCACATCCCAAGCTAAATTTGGCCCAATTATGCCTATGCACGGTGGTTACCGCTCATGGCCACTAGCCCGCCTTGAGACATACCCTAGGGCAACCTCAAGGCATGTGGAAAGTAATGCATTTTCCCGCTCAAGGTGAAAGTTAGCATCGCTCTCTATAAATATGTGACTAGGTACAAATGAGATGGTTTTTTGCGCACTATTCTTATTTGCCCCTTCGTCTTCCTGTCTTCAGTGCTTCTCTTGCAACCTCCGCCGCTAGGGTTAGCATCTCTTGCCACCCTAATCCAACACGATCGCTAGTTTCTTTGGCCTAAGAAATGTCTTCTCCTTCCCCCACAAATGCTCCTTCATCCGCCTCGACCAAGGATTGGGCCACTTCTGTGACGACGGAGAAACGACTGGAGGAACTGGTCTGCGCCGGTGTTTTCCCCCCTTTGGTAATGCTTTCGGCTCTACCTGCTGCAGGTGAATCCTGCCCCACGCTTTGCACTGAGGAGATTGTTGTCTTCGAATCTTTCTTTTTGCACGGATTTGGCCTTCCCGCCTGCGCCTTTTTTCGCGGTCTTCAAGAATTCTATGAAATTGAATTGGCTCATCTCAATCCGAATTCCATCCTTCAAATTGCCATTTTTGTTCATCTCTGCGAGGCTTTTCTTGGCATTCGCCCACATTTCGACCTTTTTCGCCATCTTTTCCTCCTCAAACCTTTCCCCAACAAGAGTTCCCCCAAAGCATCTTCAAGAATTCTATGAAATTGAATTGGCTCATCTCAATCCGAATTCCATCCTTCAAATTGCCATTTTTGTTCATCTCTGCGAGGCTTTTCTTGGCATTCACCACATTTCGACCTTTTTCGCCATCTTTTCCTCCTCAAACCTTTCCCCAACAAGAGTTCCCCAAAGCGCTTGAGGTGTTGACTCACCGAGAGACAATTTTGAGAAAAGCCTATTTTGCCATTCCCTTTAAAACCTCGAACAAGAGCTGGCACCAGGAATGGTTCTACTGTTCCAATTCTAAGCCTTCCCTGCCTGCTTTTTCCGGAGCGCCACCCAAGCCCTCGATCAATTGGACATCACTTCCCACGGGTGACGGGATGGATCAGATAGTAGATCTTATGGGGATGATTGCTGAACTGAAAGAGAATGGACTCACCGGAGTGGCCATTCGGTGGGTGCAGGTGGCGACAGCTCGACGCGTCGGGCATTGATGGTGTGGCGTGGTAGCGGTCGGTGTTATGGTGGTGCTTTTGGCAAGGCGGCGGCAAAGGCCGAGGCGAGCGCACCGAGTCAGCCGCAAGTCGCCTCCTTTAAGGCTATCAACACGAGAGCCGAGGAGCACGCTGATGGGCGCTTCAGTTCAATAGACGATGGCGCATGACTTCGGGCCGGCGAGCTACAATGCACTACGGGCGAGACCAGATGGGATTTTTTTGTTGATGAACAGTAACAGCATGCATAATTGGGTATTGATTTGATGATCTACAGGATCAACAATTCCATAGAAAAGCTTACGCGGGGTTTGTCGTAGGATGATCACTTGTAGCAGGATGAATTCGATGCAGTGTCAATTGTCGCAGGCAAATGATCACGATCGATGGCCTTGGTAGAACTTGTGTTGATAACGTGTTGTGAAACGTCGTCGTTCACCCGCGATCAATCACACAATTTGTGGACACAATCACAGGAGTAAGAACAATGGACACACAATGTAGGGGGTGAAATTCTCTTTCACTTTATTAGATTGATTCAATACAATGGGGAACACCCAATATATATAGTAGAGGAAGAGAGGAGTTCAAATTCGCCCACATAAATAAGAGATAAAGTTCTAACCAAATGCGGTTAACTTTCTTTATCTCATAACTACCACCATCATTATCCACCCAAATAGGCAAATGGCTGGTCAACATGGGACTAGAGGAGCATGATGACTCGAACCCAAAGTAGACCGCAAATCGAGCGATGGCCTAACCGAACAACCCGTTGAGTGAACCCCTGTGCGTTCTCCTATGGAGCACAGTCGCCAACTTTAATTCTCGCTATCATCACCGTGGGTTCTCGCACTCAAGGAAGTTCTGTACTAAGCAAGGGCGCCTACCAAATTTCGAGAGTTATGAGGCCTAGCCCTACACTGCTTAACTATGTATATGTGTATAGTGTATTGTATATATACTTTTATTAGGGTAATGTTAGGAGCTAAGATAGCTATAAAGGTCAAGGCATAGCTTTAAAGGCTCAATGCAAACAACTTAACTGTCAAATATCTAAATATGGGATATGGACACACGCCAAAAACTCAAGGACTACACCATATATGCTTAGATAAGCATCTGGAAGCTTCGGATATCGTGGACCCAATTCTATGAGATAAGATATATGCGGAGGGGATATCTTCATACATGGAAGGATTTGATAGTGTTCCCGTTACGAGGAAACCAACTCGAGTATGCCTGATATCTAGAGAAGTTTGGATACGCTGCGGAAATCAAGAGAATATGGATTCCTCATCAGCTACGATCTGGTATCCCAAACCGACTATAACTTGACCTGAGGAAAAGCTACCTTGACTATGTAATGCCGGGGGTGGGTATCTTAAAAAAAGCAATTCTCAGACAATAAGCACTCTAGTGCTAGACAAGCAAGAAGACCCTTCGAGCAGATCATCCAAGAGCCGACGAGCCACGCTTCGTCAACCTCAAGCCATAGCTTAGCCATCCTTTAAAGTTCAATCTCCATTGAAATTAGAGCGCGAAATCCCGCTTTGTACTCTGTTCATCGACTCCATATATTATCCATACAGGAGTAGGGTATTACTCCATCCGGGGCTCGAGCCTGTCTACATTGTGTGCCTTCAATTTCGTGCTTGACTCTACTAACCCAAAGGTACCCGAGACTACAAGTTTATTCTCGTTCCTAACCTTTGACAGTTGGTGCACCGTAGGGCCTTCAACCTGCTTTTTTGCAGACGATATGTCTTCGCGCGCGCTAACATCGAGTTTCCGGCGTCGCATAAGCTCCACCACGGATTCGAGATCACCTTCGGAACCATGCTTTATCGATGGGGATCGAGCGAAAATCTTGAGCACATCGGTTTCACCGAGTCCCGTTTTGGGGACGTAGACCGAGAGGTGTTATTCGTAGACTTTGACCCTATGGAGCCCAGCGTCCTCAAGTACATCGAGATGGAGATCGACAATGATAATGATCGCTTCAAGAAATGATCAAGAGTTTAACAGATCTATGTGTGTTCATGGCCAGAGCCAACAATGGTGCTACTGCCAAAAGCTCCCAAGAGAGATTCAGGGGTAGAAACCACAGATGGTTAGGGACACCAAATCCCCCTGTGCATGCCTCAAGATCCTGTAGTGGTGACAACTGCAGCGCGAGTGGCCACAAGCGCTGTTTCTCCCAACACTGCAGATCATCATCGAGATCTAACTGCTGTAGCCATAGTCAGGATCGTGGCCAACCTGTCAAGGAAACTCGATCTTGATAATGCAATGACGCTCCATCCGTGGGCATCGATTGTGGACAAAGAACTCTTTGGCAAGACAACCATAATGACGACCCAAATTGTGTCCCAAGAGCAACATCCCTCGTGAGTCACAAAGAATACATCTTCAAGACTTTTGAGGCAAATGTCCAGTACGCTCATATGCTGTTGAAATCTCTTTCGCCACTGGATCCACACAACCCGGTGACTCTAGTATTTGACCAGATGAAAACGCTACTCAAGCAACAAGAAGCTCGCATAACGCGAGTACCAACTCGAGGTTCGAACGCCCCACGCAAAAGGCACCAGAGATACCGCCAGACCATCTCACAATAGTCATTGAGCGGCGAGGTCGGCGGTGGTTAGTTCTAGCCATCGTGCCTCTAGGACAGTCCGTTCCAACCCCCATCAGAGATGCTCTGGGGGATCTTTGAGACCGTATCCTTTACGATCGATGGGCTTTGCGTGACGTCTTGCATGATTGAAAGGAAGAACATGACCGCGAAGATTGCAAGCGACGGAAAAATGAGTCCCTATCTTTGAGGGGCCAATCTCCAGCACGTCGGGCTCGACGAGGCGAATCTTCTCCTTGAAGGGGCTACTCGCCGCACAACGCATGTTCCCTCCTCGACAAGAAGCACAACAATGTCCACGTCAGGTGACCCCAGAGGGCGTCGATGAAGGCTGCAAGGCATTTACTCCTGAGCTACGTGCAGTCAGATGGCCGGACAAGTTTAAACCAGACCCTGTTGAGAAGTACTCGAGCAAAATCAACTCCATTGAATGGCTACAGATCTACACTACAGTCATGAGGGCTGCTGGAGGAAACGAGAAGGTAATAGACAACTATCTGCTCACTACCCTGGATGGTGTAGCAAGATCTTGGTTACTCAACCTCCGACCTCAATCAATATCGTCATGGGCGGAGTTGTGGCCCGATTCATCGCCAATTTTTAGGGTACATATGAACACCCGGGAATGCGCAGCGACTTACGTCGGGTGTGCAAAAGCCAGGAGAGTCATTGTGCAGCTTTATCGGACGCTTCAGTGATAAGTGCAATATGATCCTTGACATCTCAGACGAAGCGATCATAGTGGCCTTCGAGAACGGTGTCAAGGATAGAGAGATGAAGGGAAAACCTACCACTCGAAAGATTAGAATCACTAAGGAGCTCTTCGAGTTGGTGGACAAATACGTTATACACGCTGAGGCCCGAGATCATCTCGACGACTCCAAGTCTGACAACAACAAGCCTGAGTCATCTAAGTAAGGGGTGAAGAGGAACAAGAACTATGGAGAGAAACGCAAAAGTGACTCCACTATAGCCGCAGTCGAAAGGGGCATGGAACGCAACCTCGATAACAACAAAGGCTGAAACCGTGGAGGGAACAAGTACTACCCAGTCCATCATACGGACAAATACGACTTCAATGAATGCTAGGTGATCAGTAAAAAGGTACAAGAGAAGCTCATGGCTGTCCTTACTAAGCGCAGAATCAAGCAGGCCAAAGGAAAACCTGAGGACAACGAGCCCGAATACCACGGGGTTGATCCCAAATTGGTGCACATTTTTGGGGGATCTGCCATGTACAAGTCCAAAAGACAGTAAAGGCAGCTGAAAAGGAGGTCAACCTAGCCACACCAGCTCTCCTTAGATTTCTCAAGTGGTGGGAAGTATCGATCAATCAGATCACCCAACCGCAGTTCTACATCCAGGACGATACCCCGTGATGATCGAGCCCACCATCGTCAACATTAAGGTCACTCTAATCTTGGTCGATGGAGGTAGTTCGTTAAACCTGATCTTCATGAAAACGCTGGAGAACATAGGGATCCCTTGGATAGAAATAAAGGCCGGAGCCGAGCCGTTCCATGGCATAACTCCGCACTCATCGTCAATACCGCTTGGCCAGATCGAGTTGTTGGTCACGTTTTGCACGCCGGATAATTTCCTCACCAAAAATATTCTCTTCGATGTAGCGGATTTTGAGACCGTCTATAATGTGATCCTAAGCCACCCAATGCTAACCAAATTCATGGCAGTGGTACACTACGCATACCAGATCATCAAGATGCCAGCACCAAAAGGATTCCTTATGATCAAGGGAGACCAACGCGCTACCACAAAAGTATAAGAAGAGTTTAGAGATGGTCAACATCTTCATGGATCAAGAACTAGTGCTGACGATGAGGGAGCTAAGTGCCAAAAATCCAAGAGTAACGATCAAGCTCTCATGTCCAACAGTGCCGCCAAGGACCTGATCGACGACGGCAAGAAAGACAAGAAGATCAACGGAGGTGTCAAAATGGTGCCCTTAGACCCGTTAGAGCCCTCCAAGATGATCAAGGTGGGCACCAATCTTGACCCCAAATAGGAACTCGAGCTCGTCACCTTTCTTCGGACAAACCACGATATTTTTGCATAGCAACCGTCCGACATGTCCAGGGTCCCCAAGGAGGTGATCGAACATCGACTGGCTTGGAACCAAGCACCAAGATTGTGGTGCAGAAGCAGCACAGATTCACAAAAGATCAAAAGCAGGCCATACAAAAGGAGGTCGGCAAATTCCTGAAGGCTGGATTCATTCGAGAGGTTCGTCACCTGATGTGGCTAGCAAACTCTGTCCTCGTTAAGAAGCCCAACAGCAAGTGGAGGATGAGCATCGACTACACCAATCTCAACAAAGCCTGCCCTAAGGATCCTTTTCCTCTCCCCGACATTGACCAAATAGTGAACTCTACTACGAGTTGTGAACTACTAAGTTTTCTAGATGCCTATTTGGGGTATCACCAAATTAGCATGTCCGTAGAGGACGAGAAGAAGACTACTTTCACTACTCCCTTTGGTGTATTCTGCTATATAAAAATACCTTTTGGTTTAAAGTGTGCTGGTGCCACGTATCAACGCTGTATTCAAAACTTCTTGAAGTCCCAAATCGGGTGCAATGTAGAAGCATACGTCGATGACATCACGGAAAATAAAAAATCGGAAGCACCTTAATCGGTGGGAGATTGGCGCCAACGACACTCTTTAAAACACGTGATTCACTTTATGACACCCTGGCCCACTGTCATACACTCAGATGGACCCACATGTCATAGACACACCACTAAAAACCAACGAATTGAGTGTCACTGGACTAATTTTTCCCTTAATCGGTGATCTCGAGGAAACATTCGACAACCTTAGGAAGTATCGAATGATGCTTAACCCTGAGAAGTGTATGTTCGGCGTTCCGTCCGGCAAGCTTCTCGGCTTCCTGGTATCCAGTCGAGGCATCAAGGCAAACCCACGCAAAATCAAGAGTATCGAACAGATGCGCCCTTCGCGGACAATAAGAGAAGTGCAAAAGCTGGCGGGCTACATCGCAGCTCTTAGTCGATTCATCTCTCGGATGAGAAAGCGAGGGCTACCATTCTTCAAGCTGCTTAAGAAGAAGGACACTTTCGAGTGGACCAAGGAGGTAGAAGAAGCTTTTCAAGATTTGAAAAGGTATTTATCAACTCCATCAATTTTGATTTCACCTAACAAAAAAAAGGAAGTCTTTTTGTATATTATAACTACCCCTCAAGTAGTAAGCATAGTCCTGGTGGATTGCCCCAAGAAAAAGGCCAAAGTCCAGAAGCCAGTGTACTACATGAGCGAGGTCTTGCATGACACCAAGGTACGATACCGACAAATACAGAAGATGTTGTAACTATCCTGATAACCTCCCGAAAGCTGCGGCACTACTTCCAGGCACACAAGATTACGGTCATGATGACATACCCGCTATAGGAGGTGATATGCAATCGAGAGGCGACAGGGCGAATTGCGCAGCGTGCGGTCGAATTCAATGAGATTAAGGTCGATTTCACACATGGACCAGCGTCAGGTTAGGGGTCCTGGCTGACTTCATCATGAAATGGATGCACGTCAAGGAAAAGGAGACCAAGACGGTCGATGACCACTGGATAATATTCTTCGATGGGTCGCTCACGCTCCAAGGCTTGAGGTCCGGCATCATGCTCAAATTCTCGACAGGTGAGGAACTCAAATATGTCATCCAACTAGTGTCGACGATCGGGATCGTCGACCGCAGAAATGAAACGGGGGTTAGAGAGACTTGGGACTCGAGCAGGGCTTGGCTCAATGAAGGAAAGAACTCAACGTGTTGGGGGTCGGAGCTAGGAGACAATGAGCGGAGAGGAGATTTTATATCGTTCGAGACCTCAAGGTAATAGCTCTACTCCGGCCGGCGGCAAGGATCTTTGTTACTCTTTATATTGTGGGTGTATTACACCAAGCTCAACAATGGCGTGTCTAATGCTCGAGCTCTTTGTGTGTGTCCCTCAGTCACAAGATCCTTAGCCTTATATCCTCCCCGCCAGAATCGGACGGAGATATTCCCGTAGTGGCCTTCATGTGTATTGAGGGCTTCAGAAGAATCGCTTCCGACTTGTCACAAGACCGCTTACTCCCCACGATCCCACGCCTTGGCAACCGCCGTAAACGCACGCCCCGAACCCTAGGGACTCCGACACTAATGAGAGTCGATCCGAGCTCAAGGTCGCGGCGAGGCTGGCTTCAGGTCGAACGCGCTTCTAGGTCGAAGCGCCCCAAAGATACGCCTGTGTCATGGTCGGGCCTTCCGAGCTGGGAGCTCGCCGACCGTGGTGCCGACTGCCACGGACGCCCAAATTTTGTCGCCTAGCCCCGAGGCTTAAGGTCGTGGCTGACACTGGCCGACCTTGAGCCTCCACAGACGGGGCTGATTTTAACCTTCATGCTTGAGGTCGAGGTCGAAGGAAACATAACGCCATTCGCGGATTTAATGACACCGTGCCTCTTGATCTCCAAACCCCAAAGATAACCGACAATGAACTGTCATGACGCCTAATTCCGCCACATAGCCTTGAATTGTTCTCGTCAGATCACCCGACCGCGTGTCTTATCGAGACGCCTCGACCGCGCACGAGCACTCGGTCCTATAAAGCTTATGCGTCGCCGCCACTTCTAACTCGCTTCTTCAGAGTCTCGCCCTCTTACTTGAGCCCTCCTTCTTCTTCCGACCAAAGCTCCCCCTCAACCGCCATGGCCAAGCTCGGAAAAAGCACTCTGACGATGACGAGGATGAAAGAGCTCAAAAGCCTGGGGCTATTGGATCCATGGTCATTGTGACTACCGGACGGGGAGACCGAGCCGCAGCCACGGACGACAAACTCACAAGACGGAGCAAAGACATGCTTCTGCCCATGGATGCCGGAGAGCGAAGTTCCTCGCAGACGTTTCACCGCCTCGCGAGATCAAGTTGATCAACTGCACCCAACTCCATCCTTCTCGCATTTCTCCCACCAGGCGAGGGGTTCCTTGAATCCTTCCCACCCTCGTTGTTTTTTTCACTTTTCTCCCTTTTCCGCACCGAAGGACCCCGTGGTCGGATGCCTTTACTTCCGCAAAGGGCGGATTCCGTGGTCCTTCCCCAAACGTGTTATCGCTGACTTTGGCCGTGGTCCCAACGATGGTTCTACCCAAATGGGGTGAGAGCTGCTGGAGTTTGAGGGCACCCTCTCACGGGAAGAAGGAGACCCCGAGTTCTGGGTGACTGAAGACGCACCAAGAGGCCATCGCGACCATCCATATTCAAGGCCACACGAGGCTCCTCACCAGCAGTGCCATCGCCAATGACTTCCGAGAGGTTTCCGTGTTCCTCGCGAGGAGGGAGCACCCTTCTACGAGATCCAAGGTCGCTGGCGACATGACTCACGAGGGACGACGGAAGTTGCATTGCCTCAAGACTTGCTCGCGATTTGCCCCGGTTCCTCTTGATGACTTGGTCTCTTCGCAGCCGAGGGAGTCCCCGGATCGCCGCCCGGATGAACGAAATGTTCGGGAAGGACGTGAACGACAACACCCTCGACAAGCCCGTGCCGAGGAACGTGCTGCGCCGCAAGGACGAGGTAGGCCACCCCGACCACTTGTTCGACTCAAGTGCCCGTGAGGCCCCTCCTGAACCACACATGCTCGTAGGATCACCAAGAACTAACCGAGACGTCCAGGAGAATGCTCCCGCTGCCCGGCGAGGACAAGGGCAAGAAGGGGAAGAAGAGGCCTCTCGCGCCCGGAGCAGACTGCCAGGAGGTGAAGAAACCTCACGTCGAGTGGGGTGACCGCGCCACGGTAAGGATTCCCATGGCCGAGCCCCTAGGTCCTTTGCTCGTGCTCATTCATCTTCTCGATCCGCTTCCTCTTAGCAAAGAATCAGAGCTGCAATCGCCGCTAGGACTTTGAGCCTCAAATGACCTGGGGGCGCCCAAGCTCTGCCTCTGTGCCCATCGCCGCAGACGACGTAGACCCGGCGGGAGCCCCGAGGTCCCAGGTCGGGGGCGCGAAGTTGGTGCCCTCGCAAAGACGGGCAAGCAAGACCTACGCTGCCCCTAAGGTGGAGGCTAGTGACTCATGTAAGTTTACCGCTTTTCGGTTCACTCCGCCCCCTTTGTGTTTTTCTGGCTTAGTGTCTGTTTGATCAAGAGACTGAGCGCCAAGGCCAAACTTGCCCATTTTGACGATGGCTATTGTCCAGCATAGTCCGAGTCCGAGTCCAAGGAGGAGGAGGACTCCTTCGTCGGGCTCCACGCCTCGAGCCGGGGCGCCACCTATTCTGCAGCTCCCCGAGCCGAGCCCCGGTCGGCGAGTTCTACCAAGGGCTCGACGACTCCTCCGAGGAGATCCAGCCTGTAGCTAGCGAGGACTACGACACCGGTGAGGCCCATGACTCAGCCACTGTTGCCGATCCTCCCGAGGCCGACGCGGGGGAGGGCACTCAAAGCACCATGGTCGCACCCGTGGTGACGCCCTAGGATCTCCCGACCACGGTCGCTCCGGGCGACGAGGTCGTGACGCCACTGACCGCCGAAGATGGCCACACCGCGAAGGCACCGCAGCCCTGCCCAACTGTGGCTGCGTCGGGCGCTGCGGTCATTGCACCCCGGGCCACGGAGATCGAGCGCACCGCGGGAGATCGCGCGGTGGATCCGGCTATCGCTCCCCCGGTACCAGAGGCGAGCGAAGCCCTGACCACGGAGGTCGGGACCAATGCGGCCGTCGCCTCTGACCCTGCTGACGAGTTGAACCCGCCAAGGGAGGAGACAAAACACCATGCCGCCACCGGCGTGGAGACTGAGGGTCTTGGCTCAGCGCTGGCTGGGTGGCTGCGGTTGGTTCGCTAGGAGCACCGGCCGACGAGGAGGAGATCTCCCACGCATCGCATTGACGAAGCGAGGAATTCACTCGCAGAAGCCTTGAGACCCGCTTCGCGAGGTAAGGACCCCATCACAAGACCTTTGCTGCATGTTAGCTTCGAAGTTCCCTTGTTTTACTCTCATTTTGCGCCACTTCCTCGTCATTATGAAGACAATTGGCAACGCTTCCCAAGGGCCGAAGGGCTTCGTGAGCATGCCGCCGTGCTCAAGGGCCTCATGGACGGGTGGAGGCACGAAGCCGAAGCGCTCCAAGTTCATCACGACCATTGAGGTCGAGCAGAAGACCAAAGAGCTCGACGACCTGCGCGAGACGATGATGGCGCAGAGGTAGCCCACGCGCCGCTCGAAAGCAGCCAGACCTCCGAGGGCGCAGCACGGCTACAAGGCCGGGAGCAAGAGCGCTGCTGCCGGCCAAGGCGCCGAGGCAGAAGCGGCCGTGGTCGGTTACCGGAGAAGGCTTTCGCGGAGAAGGCGCTTCTCGAGCTTGAGGCCAAGATCCCGGGCTCGAGAAGGAGTTGGGGCACACCGAAGGCGCCGAGATCGAAGCGGCTAAGGTCGAGGCGATGGCGGGCGCGCCGCGAGCAAAGGCCCTCCACGGGAAGGCGCCCTCGAGCCTGCCAAGGCCAAAATTCTCGAGCTTGATGAGAAGCTCGAGCAAGACCAAAGAAGGCGCCGAGGCCGAAAGGGCCAAGGTCGAGGCGCCGGAGAAGGCTTCATGGAGAAGACGCCTCCCAAGCTTGAGGCCAAGACCGGGCTCGAGGAGAAGCTTGGGCTTAGCAAAGCAATGAGGAGCGCTTGGCTCAACTCAAGACGAACGGCGCTGAAGTCATGGATGCTCCAAGGAGCCCTCCAAGACAGAGCGAGACAATGACCTTGAGGGCCAAGGTAGCCGAGCTCGAGTAGGAGAAGCTCGCCCGCGAGATGGCCGACCTGTAAAAAACGCTTTAGAACAAAATGTTCTAATAGAGCTAAATTCCATTTGGAGAACAAAGAAATCTTTGTCTTGGTTTAAATTCATAGTCGAGGACATTTGGAGTTCGCCCTTTTCGCTCTTAGTCCTAGGGTTCTTAGGTCACACGCCGATACGATATCCTCATCCAGCCCCCGTTGGGTCCAAGGTCGAGCAACGTTGGCCTTGGACACAAGACTTACGCAGGCAAACGACCACGACCTGCAGAGTGGAGGAAAAAGGTTCGCAGGGAAAGAACGTGACAAACGCGAGCTCGATAAAGAGATGGTCGCACCTAGACTAACGCTCAATCACGCACTATGACCACGCCAAGACCGCTTCAACTGGCCGAAATGCGAGGTCATATTCAACCCCGCATGTGGAAGAGCCAGACATGAAGAGATTCGCTTACGCTTTAGCTCGACCACTGGGGCGAAGGCAGCTCAGAGCACGCAGACCAAGAGCAGCAAGAAGGCACGGTCGTCGGTTTCAAAAAGTCGCGACAACAAGCGCGATAGCCAACAAAGGAAAGAAGTAAAAATCGAGAACACAAGAGCAACTTTCATTGAGAAGTAAGGTACAGAGGTTACACATAAAACTTCCGAAGCTGATCCATGTTCCACGAGCTAGAGAGCGCTCTGCCATCGGGCATCGCTAGCCAGAAGCCCCGTGAGATTTGTTGAAATGACTCTATAGGGCCCTCCCACCGCGATAACTTGTTGGTGTTGACGCAGCTCAATCCGCCTCGTGGCTAGGTCCGCAACAAGGAGCTTCCTAGGTCGACCGACCGAGACGCATGTCTCGCGAAGAGCTTATGTAATGTGCCGATCGAGTAGTGCACATGATCTTATTTCTTCGGTGAGGGTAAGGTCGAGAGACCGCTCATGCTCAAGTCGACCTGGTCCACTGCTCGACTTCGCAGAGCCCAACAGAACCTCAGGAGGCAGGTGACGCTCCAAGATCAACACGAAAAAGGGAGTGGACTCGTGGTACGAATAGACTATAAGACGGCGGGAAGTTCTTCCACCTAGGTCTTGCCGTGAGCGCTCGAGCTCATCTCGCAACTCGCTTTTGATGCCCCGACATTTGCCCGCATGCTGCTCCGCCGCCCGCTGTTCGAGGATGAGCCATCGGGTTAAGCATACCTTGATGCCGAGGTCCTGCAAAACTCCCCGAACAACTCACCGGTAAACCGAGTACCATTATCGCGATAATTTGCACGGACCCCGTGACCGTGACCACGAACAAGCTGAAGAAACGGACGGCCGCCTCGAAAGCGCTGATGGTCGAGACCGCCACTCAATCCACTTGGTAAAAGTGTCAACAAAGAACGCATCAGAACTTTACCCCGACCACCGAGGAAAAGGGCTCTAGGATGTCCAAATTTCCACGCCGAGAAGGGCCGTGCAAGCCGAATAGTCCAAGCGCAGATGAGCAGGGTTGATGCGATTTCCAAAGCGGAACCGCATGCTCGATAGGTGTGGACGATATCACGAGCATCCTAAAGCCAAGGCGCGAATATCCCATGCGGAAAGCCTTGCCAACCATTGTCCTGTACGAAGAGTGCGCTCCACAGAGGCCGGAATGGATGTCATTTAACAAGTACTTACCCTCCTCCGTAGAGATGCACTGCCGTAATGCCTAAACATTCCGCTCAGAAGCGCCCCTCGACGAAAGGTACAACTCGCCCGGGCCGCTTGATCCTCGGCCTCCTCTCAAGTGGTCAGCAAGAGGGTCGCCTTGCAAGGAAATTTTGAATTGATTTAGCCCAGGAGGGAATACCTTCGACCACAGCGAGCAAAACCTCCTGGTCGGAGATCGAAGGAGCTGCCAACGTCTCCAGGATGACATCGGGCGAGATCTCGTCATCGGAGGAGGCGAGCTTGGAGAGGAAGTAGACGCTGGAGTTGTCCCTCCTGGGAATGTGCTTGAGCTCCAAGTTCTGAAACCATTTCTCCATTTTATGACCTCAAGAAGGTACTTTTGCTATTGAGTCTCCCGAGCATTGGTACTTTTGTTGTACCGATTGACGATGAGCCGAGTCGCCTTTACGACCAACCGACGACGCCTAAGGCCTTGCAAGCCCGGAGGCCCGCCAAGAGAGCTTCGTACTCTGCCAAATTGTTGGTCGCCGCAAACCCGAAACGAACCACATACCTCAACTGGTCGCCGCGCGGGGTAAGGATGAGGACTCCAGCCCCCGAGCGCTTGAAGGACCTCGAGTCATCGAAGAACATGATCCAGTATTTTTCTTCCTCGACCAGTTCGGGCGAAGTTGCGCCTGCTCGCCGATTAATGGTCGGCGAAGGGCCGCGACTTGATGGCCGCTCGAGCTACGACCGACATCGAATGCCGCCACCCATAGTCCACTTGGCGATAAGCGGCCCGCCACCATCTCAGAAATTCCGAAGATGTCCCCGAGCGAAAATTGCTCGACTCCACCACGTATGCGCCGAAGTACGTCGGCTTATGCCGGTTATGAGGAGAGCGCATGCAGCCTTTTGTACTGTGGGTAGCGCCTTGGGCCGCAAGACTTCACGACATAATAGATCGGTGCTGTTGAGGTCCAAGGCCACCACCAAGACAAAGATCGACAAAGATGGGCGGGCAAAGAAGGTAGAGTAGCAACCTTTCGCCAAAGTTGAGGAGTCGTAAGCAAGGGTGGGGTTGATAGGTATACCTTCAACTCGCCAAAGGACCGCCGCCTTTAGAGTCCACTGAAGTCTTTGCTTGCTGGGCCTTGAAGAACTGGAAGCCCGCCACCGAGCCTCGAGATGAATTGCATGGGCGCTATGCGCGCAGGAGGCTCTCAGACCGCTTGATCGAGGTCATGGGCGCCATCTTCGATCGCCGATCTTCTCCCGATTCGCCAACCCCGAGCCCCGATCATGTAGCCGAAAGCACCTTCCCCGACACGGCTTCAACACGATTTCGGGTTGAGCTTGATCTCGACATTGCTCGATTGTTGAAGGTTTCTCGAGGTCTTGAATGTGGTCGCCGAGGGGCTCTTGACGATGATGTTGTCCACGAGACCTCAAGGTTGCACTCAACTGGGGTCGAAAGTCTTGGTCATCGACGCCGAACGTGGCCTCGTGATTGCGCAGCACTAAATGACATGGTCGTAGCAAGAGGTGCCGAACGGTGATGAATGACGCCTTGCTCGCTGCCAACCGCCATTTTGATCTCGATGGTACCTCGATAAGCATCCAAGAAGCTTAGCATCTTGGCGCTGTGGTGGAGTCGACGATCCGTCGATGCGCCGAGCGGAAGTTATCCTTCGGCAAAGCCGAGTTCAACCCCGCAGATCCACGACATTCTCCACTTTCGCCTTCTTCTTCGATCGATGACCGGCTACTGCCCACTGAGTAGTCGATCTAGCGAATGAAGCCGGCCTTCAAAAGCTTGTCAAGGTTGTCCTTGATGACCACGACCTTCTCGAGGGAGAAACGACGCAGCTTCTGGTGCACAGGTCGAGAGTCGGGTCTCACCTATAATTTATGCTCGATCACCTCCCTTGGGACGCCTGGCATGTCCGCGGGCTCCCAGGCGAATACGCTCTTGTTGGCGCGGAGGAAGGTGATGAGCTCGAGTTCCTATTTGGAACTCAACCTACCAAACGTGATGCACTTGGTCGTCGCCTCCTCGAGCGGCACAGCCTTCGCCGCTCACTGGCCGATCGCCGCCGCCGAAGCGCCATGCCGCCTGGCCTCACCAGCAAGATGCCGCAAGGCCCAGTGGCCTTGGTTTTGCATCCGGCGCCCGGAGGTCGCCTTCGCACGCTATGATGCCGTGAGGACTCGCAATTTCATACACCGATGGCTATAGTGGTTGGCTGCCATGAACTTAATCAGGCCACCACCGAGGATGGCATTGCACGGAGGTCCTCGCCACCTCAAGGTGATTAGCTCGGCATGAAGTTGGTCGAGTCGCCGAAAGTGACTCGGGCAAGACCACATGCCCCAAGGGGTAGTCGAGCTCCTGTGACAATCCCAAAAAGGGACAACAATGTTCTTGACCTTCGACCGGGAATCAGATCCCGGCCGAGTGCTCCTACCGCAAAGAAGTTTACTTGAGCTACCGCCATTGACCATGACACGCCCGACCACGGTGTTGCTAATGGTCGGGTCACGACTGTATGCGCGTCTTCGTGTCTCGGCCATACCTTGGAGGACATCTTCGGGAGAAGGTGATGGGGCTCCCACCACTTGGCAAAGGCCGCCGATGGGCTTCCCGACGGGACTCCTGTAGATGGTTCATGAGGTGGCCTTGAGCTCACACGATCGGTAAGACGATGAGCCACCAAGATGACATCGATCCCGGCCGCCGCTTCGGCTGAACTCTAGGTCGAGGTCATCGCGCCGCCCCAAAGATTCACCCGCTCTGGCTGGGCGCCTTCTTTCTAGAGCACTGCATCTCACCGACCATCGAGAAGGCCTCTAGCTTGTTTTGCTGCTTCCCTCGCAGTCCACTGTGTCGTAAGCAGCTACCCCGTGAAACAGTAAACTTCATTTCATCAGATCCCAGCGCCGCCTTGCGGATGAGCATCGACTGGCGGCCCAAAGCATCGACCTCCCGCCTGGGCTGGTTTTAGGTCCGACGAGGTCGAGGCCGACCGGGCGTAGGTCTGACCCTTCCCGAGCTTGATCTCGACTTTAAGGGACTTCGCTACCTGTCCTCACGAGACGCACCATTGCGTGGGCCCACCGCCGCTCCTCGCGGTCGTGTTTCCGCTTGGCATGGCGCCGTGGTTCGCCGCTTCTTGGAGTTGGATGGGCCACTTCTATGGGTTCAGATTAACCTTACCTTGGTCGAGTCAGGCTTCAATGGATCGATCATCCGTGATCCTGATACCGCCCGCCATACGAAAAGCTTGTTGACGCCGAGCCTCGAGGTAATCTCTGTGTCCTGCGTGAGGCACCGATCATGGACGCCGAACTTGAAAGCCTTTATGACGGCTTTGCCGAGATACTGGATCAGTTCCTCGCGGCGATAAATCACCGCACGGTCACGGTTGCTCGTTTGCCTCGATGACGCGATCCAGTCCTTTCTCCCCGCCGCCAGAGTAACTCGAAGTTAGAGCGAGGGCGCCTCGATTTGGCACCACGACCGGCGAACCAAAGCTTCGTTGAAGAGCCAGTCCATGCGCACCGCCCATCACATACCGGAGGTAATTCACATCACGAGCTCATCGCTTCCGGCCGCCAAGATGGCTACGAGTAGATGGATAGAACTCGTTGGGTTCTTGGTCCCATCGGCGCTTATATCACGACTTGAACCGAAATGCCAACAGACGCGGGCGAAGGTCATCGAGTACGCCATGTACCAGAGGTCGACAGAGCACGCCGGTGTGGTCGCGTTTTAAGGTCCGCCGCCGACCGAGTCGAGGCCGCCGGGCGTCTGACCTTTGGTGAGAATGACCATGACGCCGCGACGGAGTCACCTCGAGGTAGCGCAGATGATCCCGACCCGGGCGCTCGGGCGAACATTTGGAGAGAGGCCTCCCGATTCACCACGGCCGAGCGTGGAGCTCGTGAAGCCTTGCCGAGCCCCGACCCTACCGTTAGTGCTCGCGGACGGTGGCGTGGCGGCGCCGAGCCACGCCCCGAGATTATCGCTGGCGAGGGCTGCCGCGCGAGGCATCCAGCAGGCGCAAGGCGCAAGGATGAGTTGTCATCACTCGTGAGTGGGTCCCCGAGTGCCGACTTCGGTGTCAGCGGAGGTATGACTCGGCCAGAGCTCGATCGAGTTTTCGCCGTGGCTCGCCAAAGAGCTCCGACCGCCTCTATCGATCAACCATGATCCGTGATAGCGGAGACGCTTCTCCCAAGGAGGGAGTCTAGGATGGCCAGTAGATGCACCGGCCTTCTCCTGGTCCTCCCGTTGGAGGGCGGTTATGGCTTGGTTGATGGCGACATGGACCATTTGGATAGCGTCCTTAGGAGTCTGCGGGTCATGGACGTCCGTAGCTACTCCCGCACCATGACTGTCCGCCATCAAGACGTGCTGCTCGCGTGGCGGTGGCGAGGGTGAAAACAGGGACACGGAGTCGGAGTCCGCGCCCGAGCCCACGTTCGAGGAATGTCCATTGACGAAGCGCGCCATGCTCCCAAGATCTTGGTGTTTTCCCTGCAAATGAGCAAAGCCAATCGGGCCCCACGGTGGGCGCCAGCTGTCGACGATCGGGATCGTCGACCGCAGAAATGAAACGGGGGTTAGAGAGACTTGGGACCCGATCAGGGCTTGGCTCAACGAAGGAAAGAACTCGACGTGCTGGGGGTCGGAGCTAGGCGACAGTGAGCGTGAGAGGAGATTTTATAATGGCTCGAGCCCCTACGAAGGTAATAGCTCTATTCCAGTCGCCTTGCGGTAGTGATCTTTGTTACTCTCGAGTACAGGGGTGTATTACAGCTCAAGCTCAACAATGGCGGTGTCTAATGCTCGAGATCTCTTGTGTGTGTCCCCTCAGGCTACGCATCCTTAGCCTTATATCCACCCTGCTCGTAACGGACGGGAGATATTCCCGGGTAGTGGCCTTCATGCGTATTGAGGGCCGCAAAGAATCGCCCGACTTGTCGCAAGACGCTTTCTTTCACTCCCCACTTATCCCATCGCCTTGGCAACCGCCGAGTAAACGACGCCCCTAAACCCTAGGGACTCCAAAGACGAATGAGAGTCGATCCAAGCTCAAGGTCGTGGCGAGGTCAGGTCGGGTCGAACGCGCTTTAGGTCGAAAGGCCCCAAGATACGCCTGTGTCGTGGTCGGGCCTTCCGAGCTTGGGAGCCCTGACTGCAGTAATCGACCGGTCAAGGGACGCCCAGCTTCGCCAACTAGATTTTTAAGCTTTGAATAATGTTGCAGAATATGAGGGACTGGTCAATGGGCTCTGTATAACTACGGCACTTGGTATCAGGTGATTACTCATGAAAAGGGACTCATAGCTAGTCTTAAACCAAGTGCAGAAGGAGTACCAATGCTTCGATGACAACATGGTGGCATACCTGAACGAGGTTCGCAAGCTGGAGCACAAGCTCGAAGGGCTCGAGGTAAGGCATATCCGGTGAAGTGATAACTCCATCGCCAATGAACTTGCCACGCTCGCTTTGTCCCATTCACCTGCGCTTGCAGAAGTCTTCGTTGAGAAACTCCTTACACCATCCGTCTCTCCCGGATGAGAGACAGATGCTGCCCAACTCAACCAACAGCCTAGTCGAGTCAGCGAGGCAGAACCCATAGACAAGAAGCTGCACTACTTGAATGCGAGCTGACATGGATGACCCCATTCCAGGCCTATCTTGAAGGTTGAGAGACCCCTAACGATGATGCCTCAGTCGAGAAAATTGCACGTAAGTCCAAGCTATACGCATTGGTAGACGGCAAACTCTATCGAAAAGGGAGTAATTGAATCTTTATGAAGTGTATCTCTCAGAAAGAGGGCAATAAAATATTACTCGATGTCCATAGAGGCATCTGTGGAAACCATGCGTCCTACCGCACTCTAGTTGGAAAAGTTTTTCGGTAGGCATTCTATTAGCCGACTACCCTCCAGGATGCTTGCGAGCTGGTGAAAAAGTGCGAAAGCTACCAATTTTACAGTAAGAAAACCACCCAACTAGTCAAGGCCCTATAAACTATTCCTCTGTCTTGACCTTTCTCCATCTAGGGTTTGGATATCTTGGGACTTTTCCCTAGAGCCCAAGGAAGTTACAAGTTCTTGTTTGTGGTAATTGACATGTTCACCAAGTTGATCGAAGCCGAACCCGTCAGAAACATCACCTCAGAAGCGGCTAAGAGATTCATGAGGAGCATTGTTACTCGATTTGGTATTCCTAATCGAGTAATCACAGATAATGGTAGCCAGTTCAAGAGCAATATTTTCAGTCTTTTTGAAGAATTGGGTATCAAACTTCGTTTCACTTTCGTAGCTCATCTTCAGAGTAACGGTCAGGTCGAACATACTAATAGTATAATCTTGCAGAGGATTAAGACCCGCATATTCAATAGCCTCAAGGCTTACTCGATCCGGTGGGCAAAAGAACTCCCCTCGGTGTTATGGGCCGTTCGTACATAGACTAGTCAAGCCACTAGTGAAACACCATTTTTCTTGGTCTACGAAGCAGAAGTGGTTCTTCTAACTGGGTTAACATTCAGATGACATTGAGTAGATAGCTACTCAGAAAAGGAACAAGAGCAGATGCGAACTGATGATATAAATCTACTCAAAGAGTATAGATATTGAGCATCCATTCAAGTAGCCAAGTATTAGTAAGCCTTACACAAATATCATGGCATCAGAATCCAAGAAAGAGTGCTTGCTGTCGGGGACTTAGTACTTACAAAATGTGCAAAAACAAGACAATTGTAACAAGCTGTCACCTAAGTGAGAGGGTCCTTATGTGGTGGTCGAAGTGACTCGACCAGGATCAGTGCAGTTATCTACATCAGAAGGAGCGATGCTGGAGAATTCATGGAATATCGATCAACTGAGAAGATTTCATTCATAAGATAGAAAAGACAGTGCATTCGAGCTATCGAACGACAAAATTTAGGTAAGTAAGAATTTATTAATTTTACTAATAAAAATTATCCTATATTTTGAAGTAGGTATCCTAGGGCTACTTGTCCTTGGAGGCATCGCGCCGCCTCCCTTGCATCCAGGGGGATTGGAAAAGGAGCATCCTCGGGATAGGCATGCGCCATTTGTACAGGCCAAAAGAGGCGGCGAAGACCGGGTCGCTTGTCAACAGAGAAGGCAACCTCTCCATCATCAAAAGCCTTCGAGCATCACGATGGCTTGGAGGGCGAGCAGGCACCAGATCGATGATGCCATTTTGAGCTTCACCTTTTTCACCGGCATCAGCAGCTTCACCTCCTTCTCCTTGTGTGCCAACCGTGGCATCTACTCTCACGAAGGGAGCAGAGGCGGCATAGTCTTCTTCGATGACAATACGCAACTTGCTGGAAACCTCGTCCTCCTCCATCCAGACCACCCTCTCAACGGCCTCTCAGTCGATCTCTTCCTCCTCTTCTTCAGAGATGACGATGACGATCTGCCTCGAGGAGCCTACGGTGCGAGGCGGAGGGGGAGGAATCTCTACGGTGATCTCCAGAGGAGAGAATCCTCCGAGGACCTCTACGGATGGAGATGATGGGGGTGTGGAAGCCATGAGCATGTTTGGAAAAGCTAGTGCGTCGCAAGCAGAAGGAAAGGAATAAAAGCTAGTGCGTCGCAAGTCCCGTCTATTTATAGCTCAGGGAACGAGTTGTTCAGAAGATGCAACCCGTCTAAATTCGTGTTGGTCCCAATCCATGAGGCGTCTTTCGTACTTCCACATAAATGTGAAGAGACGCTAATTTATGACGTACCGTGTGGAATTTGAAGGGGCGCGAAGGTCGTAACAACATTCAATCATTATAATAGAGTAAAAAATCCTGAGCTCTACCAAGTATGCTCGAGGGCTCATGCGCCTGAGCATATGGTTGAGGGCTATCGTTTAGACGTTTATGATGCTCACGCTCTGCTTTCTCCTCAATGCAATCATCGAGTAGAAAGTTGGGGCCTACATCATGCATTTATCAGCGTGTTTGCTCTGCCATCGTCCTGATGCATTCATCGAGTTGATGGCCCAGAGCTACATCTCTCGATCATTCCTTTACCTGGCTCCACTTCCAGCTTGATACATCTATCGAGTAGGAGGTTCAGGGTCGCAGTAGGTATCTGTGATGCTAACACTCCACTTTTTTGCCTAATCTAGCTATCGTGCAAAGAGCTGGGGGCTACACCACACTTTTGAGCTTACAGCGAATCAACTCCCTACTCGATGGCATCATAGAGCAAGGAGTCGGGGCTACAGCTAACCCAGTACCTTGTTCCATTTTCCTGGTCGATATGGTTATCGACTGGAGCATTGTAGGTGTAGTTTCTTTATTTCTTTTGCATGCGATTTTTTGCACGCATTTACTCGATCACGTACTTAGCATGTCAGTGAACAAAACCAAAGGGTAACTATGCCTGAACCCGACAACGAGCAATTCTATCCTACGCGCATACGAGCACCAAATTATCAAACATCTAAAGCTCAGTGATTGATGGAAGATGAGGCCTCTAGTTAGTTCTACATGCGCTGCCCAGCAAATTCATATTTACTATAGAGTCTGAGTCATATGGTCGATGAAGACTTGCAAAAACCAAGTAATTGTCACTTCAACTTGTATAGCATTTATGTTATATGTGGCCTCTCTGAGTGTAGGCTTGAGGGCTTAGCTATTTGACAACAGTTTTTTAGCCTTGTGTGCAGATACGGTTAGGCATACAATCAGTAATGAAGTTTCTTATCGAGAGTCTATGAATTCTAAATCGGATTTGCACCTACTTGTGTTACTCTATTTCATTGGTTAGGAAATAGTAGGCAAAGCATAATAGAGAAGCAAATTAGTTGGCATTGTCATTAAAGACGAAGTAGCAGTGTTACAGTTGGCATGGTCAAGTCTAAGAGATGTAGCTAGCATCGTCATCACCGCTGGTGAGGGAAAGCTCCAGTTGGGCCACGAACTTCTCAACCTGGACTACGAAGGACTCGATGTGATCAGCAACCTCACTCACATCACACGCAAAGCTTTTATCTAGAAAGAAGAAGTCCAGGCCAGGATGGTAGCTCTTTGTCAAGCCAAGCACATGGGAAGTCGCAAGACAAGCAAATGAGGTCATGAGTTAGAGGGTCTCTGACTGCAGAGTGGCAAGCATTGCAACCGTAGTAGCTTTTTTGACCTCGATTACCTTCATGCTCACCTCTGCCATGTCTCGACCAACTTTGTCCTTGAGCCATGCAGCATTGGAAGCAACTTTTTCGGCCTTCAGTTTCTTCACCTCCACGTCTAGCCTCTTCGCCTCTCCTTTTTGTTTCATCTTCAGCCTTGGTAGCTTTCAGCTCGGCCCTGAGTGTCACCAATTTGGCATCTTTCATCTTAAGCACCTGCTAACAAGAAGCCATGAGCCGTTCATTCTACTGATGGGCTTGCTCACAGAAAGTCTCAACTTTGCGCAAGGTGTCCGTTGCATGTTGTAACGAGAAGTCCAGGGGCGTCAGAAAGGCAAAACGAAGGATAAAATGGAGTATGGAAAACGATTGGATGCAGTCGCATACCTGAAGTTGGGGCCTCAGAATTAACCAATATTCCAGAGGCGCTTGAGACTCGAGAATGAATCGACCTGTTGTTGTGGGCTGAGCATTGAGCAAGAGTCGGATGAAAGGATCGCTAAGAGACAATAATGCAAAGAAATGATAATATCATTCACTTGCGCCGCTAGATGCATCTCACCTGCAGGAGATTCTTTGCATGACATCTCCAAGGAAAGGAGAAAGAAGAAGGAAAAATCATGCGGAAGGAGAAGTAACTTACTGCCAAACCGAAGCCGCTTTCACATTCTTTTTTTCGCGACAAACGTTTTCATCGTAACCGCCCCGTCCTGGTCGCTTCACAATCGCCCAACCGGCAGGTGGGTGACGCCAATGATCACCGACCAACGGTGGAACCTACGCACGTCGCTGCAAACAAACTTAGCCAATGTTACTTAATAAGTTGTTTTACCTGCTCGACCGCTCTAGTTGATGGAGATTCAGCTTGGCGAGATGTCTGTGGGGAAGTCACCGATTTCTGAACATCGACCCCCCAGGCGGCCCGTTGTTCATCTAGTATTTGCTGAATTATATCAGAGGAAACTTCATAGCATCCAAGTGAATGATTAAAGGTCACTTGGTCGTATGGTCTCGACGAAAAGGTCTGAGGCCGTTTGGCTGGTCGATGGGGCACTGGAGACACTAACCTCCTTGCCTGCCTCTTGCTCTAGAGCCACCTCACCCTCACTGGGGTCAATGATAGGCATTGGATCATCTAGAGGAGGAGCGACACTGGTGAGAGCACAGCCCAGTGCCTAATCATCACCTTGAGTTGGCTCATCATGTAGACCGATCACTCCCTCGATTTTTCTTTTTCATCGTCGAACTTGGTCTCCTGAAGAAGAAGCTGGGCTAGAAAAGATGACAAATGCATGAACGATGCATTACAAGCCACAATTCAGTACTAACCTCTAGCCACGGGTTAGCGAGCGAATGCGCCTCAACGCCGCAGGGACCAGGTTCTGAGCCTTGAAACATCTTACTTAGCCTAGAGGATATGTTCACATCCGATAGATCTGGCGAAAAGCAAGTTAGTTCACCATTCATCGACTAAAGTAAAGAACACTGTCAGTGCTTACTTTCAGGATCATCCCTAGTGGCATCATCGACCCCGGAGTATTCCCATGCTAGGTGGTCTTGGCACTTCAGCGGGCTCGATCGACATGTGAGGAAATCCCTAGCAAAGTTGCACCCAGTTAGCCCAGCCTTCCTCAGCTCCTAGATCTTCCAAACGTAATGAGCAGTGCGAGCGGTTGATGGAGGGACTTTCGCTAGAGGTCAATGGGATTAAGCAGCAGAGGTCGATAAGCTAAAGGAAAGTTTACTGTGTTCGAAGAGGTGATGTAAAACCACCGTTTTTGCTAGTCCAATTGCCAAGAGGAGGTAATAGGGACAGTAATATATGCATTTGATACGCCGATGCGAAGATGAAAACCAGCACTCCCAACAACCTCATTCTTCGACGCTGGCTTCAAGTTATAGAAGTGGTAGAACAAATTGAGGCTAGGTTGGATGCCCAGATAAGCCTCACAAAGGTGAACGAACACACTGAACATCGTCATCGAATTAGGTCTCAGGTGGAAAAGTTGGATTTGGTAGAATTCAAGGACTGAGCTCAGAAATTGAGAAGGGGGAAAACTGAGCCCGCAGCGAAAAAATGCTTCAAATACAACAGTTTTGTCCTCATTGTCGGGGGTGGGGTACAACTCACCTTGTGACGACATCCAATGGAAGAACTCCCGAGGAGGAATGAAGCCATCTTTCTCCAGTTCGTTGAGATGCTTCTTTGTCATCATCGATTTTTGCCACTCTCTCTAAAGAGTTTCATCTTCGAATCCCACTTTGGCTATCTCGGGTTTCCTCTCTAGTGGCGGAGCAACTTCGGCGCTAGCTGAAGGGATGGATGCCATTGAAGAATAGGCGGGTGGATTCTTTTAAGGTGGCAGTGCTAGGGTTCAAGAAAGTACAACAGAGGCTTCGAAACTAACACGTAAGGTGAAAGAAGAGGAATGGTTGCAATTCCAGGTACTGTAATTTATAAGCCAATGCCTTTCCAAGTGAACGGTCCCCTCCTCGCAGCCCGACATCTTGATCGGTGAGAAAGGTGGAATTACGGTGCTACGGTGGTTTTAGCATTGCAAACAAGAGCAATAAATACTCAACTGCCCAATGTCTATATATTTTTATTTTCTCTAAACTCTGCTCAGAGTCGAGTCGGTGAGTTGACATCGAGTAACATGTGGTTACCCCTAAGGTCTCGAGGTGGACTAATGGTGGGGCACTTGACCCAACACATTCCTACTTGATACTTAGCGATTCCTAGCCTACTCGAATCGTTCGGCCACAAGCAAGCGAGGTATTACTCGATCAAGCAGAGTTCGGGGGCTACTGTCGAATATCTAAATATAGGATATGGACACACGCTGAAAACTCAAGGACTATATCATATATGCTTAGATAAGCATCTGGAAGCTCTGGATATCATGGGCCCAATTCTATGGGATAAGATATACGTGGAGGGGATATCTCCATACATGGAAGGATTCGATGGTGTTCCCGTTATGAGGAAACCAACTCGAGTACGCCTGATATCTGGGGAAGTTTAGATATGCTGCAAAGATCACACGTCGATGGACTCCTCATCGACTACAATCTGGTATCCCAAACCAACTACAACTCGACTTTAGGAAAGGCTACCTCGACTATATAAGGCCGGGATAAGTATCTTCAAAAAATAAGCAATTCTCAAACAACAAGCCCTCCAGAGCTAGACAAGCGAAAAGACCTTTCGAGCAGAGCATCCAAGAGCCGACGAGCCACACTTTCTCAACCTCTAGCCATAGTTTAGCCATTCTCTGAAGTTCAATCTCCATTGTATTAGAGCTAGACATTCTGCTTTATACTCTGTTCATCGACTCCATACATCATCCATACAAGAGTAGGGTATTATTCCATCTGGGAGTCCGAATCTGTCTACATTTTGTGCCTCCGATTTCATGCTTGATTTTGCTAACCTAAAGATATCCGAGACTACAAGTTTATTGCTGATTCCTAACCTTCGACATTAACCAACATCCAAAATATAAGAAAAGCTGAAGCCGCTAGCCATAGTTCCATCATTAATGCAAAATAGGTTCGCTCGCCTGCAACTTGCAATTCATGACTTCTTATGTCGACCCTCGCTTTATTCTCCAAAACAAATGCCGCCACCGTTGGATGCACATTGTTTCCTAAGGTCGACAACATTAATGGAGAAGAAGAGCACTTGAATTTTATAAATTCCCATACAACTCTCTTCTAATTTCTTCAATCTTCAATGGTTTTAGTAGAAATCCCGTCAAATACCTGTCACTGTCTACTTCACTGTTAAATTCACCTCCAACACAACAACTGAACTATCCAAAATGAAATAATCTTTCTTGTAATTTTGGTTGATTCATAGTACACCATCGCACAACAACAGTCATCACGCATGCTTAGACCACATCACGCATACCTTGTGAACCGTTTGTATGCAAGTGTCAGTGATGACAAAGAGTCATTGCAGATGGTTTTCCAACCGTCTGTGAAAAAACTCAACACAGGTGGTTTCAAATTAGAAACGTCTGTGAAAAAACTCATCACAGACGGTTCCAAATTAAAACCATATGTGATGTGGTATCATCTCAGATAGTTTCACATAGGGACCGTCTATGATGATGGGCTTATCCTAGACGGTTCTAATGAAGAACCATCTATGAAGAGGCATATATCATAGACAGTTCCAATTTGAAACTGTCTATGATGATGCCCTCATCACAGACGGTGCCGAAGTGGAACCGTTTGTGATTTGTTAGAACCGTTTGTGATGTTGATTTTCTATTTTTTACTAAATTTTAATTTATTGGCTAGCCTTAAGAATTGCTAGCCATGCCCTCTGATACAAAAGATAGTACATAGCATGACCAGCATATTATTATGACATAAAATTAAAAAATGTACTCCAATCACATGTTACACAACATATAGTTCATCCATTTCATAAATCAACTCAGATCGCACATTACAACATATGTGCAGTACATCCATTTTAGAAATCAACTCACATATGTACTAAACAATTGGATTCAGAAGTAGAAATGACAAATTCATAGCACAAGGTTCACAAATTAATCTGAATGTATGGTAAGTAACAAATTCACAACTCATGATCCGTTGAGCCCTGAGTAGCATATGCCCTTTGGATTTAAGACCTCATGCAGCAAGAAGGCACAGAGCTGTCCTAGAATAGCTAGCAGGTCAGCATGTTCCAATGCAGATTCAGCGCATTGCCAAGGCTGTCAATGAGAAAAGTAAAGTCTCGCGTGTATATAAATCAATAAGTACAGATAATTGTTGTAAGACTGACAGACCTATATGATATTGGTCTGCTGGGAACCCATGAGGAGTGCCACGTTGTGACAAATATAGAATCCACATAGGTCAATGTCCTTTGGTTGCTAGTGGCACTGCCAAAACATAATAGGTTAATTAGTTCCGAAGGTATTATTATGGAGTGTGAAGGATTATTGTGTACTATCGGATACTGAAAACTTAAAAGTATGCGTTAGAGTGGCTAGGCCCTTCTTATGTGGTCCTCCCCTCAATTTGTAGACACCAAACGACGTGTCGAGAAAATCCCTGATTGGCTTCAAATCGGCCCTTTTTGGAATCAACGTAAATTACCCAGTTTTGTCTTGGTCTAATTACGTGTAGAACCCAGTGATACCTACACAGGTATGTCATTATGGTCACCGAACCTAATTTCGATGTGAGATATGTAGTAGAAATCAACGAGTATAGCATCTGGATGAAGCACTTACCCCGGGTTGTAGGGTAAAAGTATGAATTTTTTGTTCGAATGAGCCAACAATACTTTTTCCACGTACTCGTGGATGACTTCTTTATTTTCGTCCATAGTTTGCTTGAACACCATGTGTGGGTCGATGAAACCCACCGGTTGTTCCCTTGCTATTGCTTCTAGGATCATGTATCTACATATACAAATCAAGGATGATATATATATATATATATATATGAAATTTATCGGTGCGTCAAAAATATAGACAGTGATTGCACACACTTACATTGGCTGGCATGTTATGAGAGAGACGTCGAGCGCTTTGAGGTTGCACATATCGAACAAGTCGGTGAAGCCGACCACGAAAACGCCATCTAAAGATCGGTGTTAGAAATACTCCTCCTTGAAGCTCACCGAGATACTCGTTATCCGTTGTGCCACCGGCTTGTTGGCTTGTTGCATGTATCATTCTTGCAATCTAACGCAGGCTAATGAAAGTGTCTCCTTACGCTCATCCAGTATGAACGGTTGCCCCAGCTCCAATTGCCACACCAATGGGGGCAAACAGAAAGTCACGGGCTAACGTAGTCCATTTCGATTTGCCCTTGTCTCTGCGTTCCCTTCTACCAAACTTCATCTTCATAGGAGATGACTGGGCCCTTACTACAGTAACAGTCTGTGCAGGATGGCACACGATAGCCTATTTGGCGGGCTCCTTTTGTGCATGGCATGGCTCCGATAGTGCTGGTAGCTCCGACACATCATGTAGTACCTCTGGGACTGCTTATAGATTTGGTGCTCCTAGGTGGGCATCGAAGGAGATGTCCTTCTTGGGCAACTGGATGAATGTGCCGATGGCATCCCCTAGTGTGACGATCTCGTCGTTTGGGAGTATGCCCAATGTGACGGCCTTGAAAATTTCATGTACACCGTTGACATGGACCTTCACGTAGCCCAGCTCTACAGTACGACCGTGCACTAATGTCCCTACACCGAATGCATACGCTTGTCCCCAAGCAGCTTGTAAGGGAATAGAGCCATTGGCAAGCCTCACTTACAGATTGCACGGCGTGACCACCTACATAAGGGTACATAAATAATTAGCTAACACGTCCAACATTAAAGTCTATGTAAGGAGCATTGCAGACATGTTACCCGGGTGTCATCAGGAGGAAATCTGGCTTCATCCATATCCGTCTCAGTAAGGCAAAAAAGCGCAGCCATCTGACGCTATTGGTTGGGCTGAATCTGCTACTGGTTTTGGGCTTGCACGTTCCGTGCATGCCTCTCCTTATCCACCCTTTGCTCCATCCTTTCCTCGAGGCTTCGTAGCTGAATATCGAACTACGCTCTAAGCCTTTCCTCAACCCTTTCCTCAATCAGGGCTACTAAGTGTTCTTCATGCTCGACTTTGCTTCTCTTTCTACTCCGGTACGTGGCCGAGTCCTTTGGGAATCCTAATTTCCAAGGAATGAAAACACCTAGACCTCTAGTGCGACTCGGGTGCTCCTTATTTCCCAAGGCTATGGAGAGTATGTCTTTCTCTCTGTTCGAAGTGAAAGAGCTCTGGGAAGATTCTATGCTCAACAATATTAGGCGTTGGGACACTTCCTCATCAGCAGGGTTTGCAAAGGACACACCACTAGAAGAAGTGTGACATGACCTCGCTCTTACCCAATTTCAAACATGTGGGTCCACGATCGAGGCAAATGGCGGTTCGACCTCCTTCTGGACTGCCTCATCATCCTCCCTCGTTCATTGCACCATCTTACTTGCGTACCCAGTTGAGCCGAGTCTATATGGGTGTGTGTTTTTTGACTAGACGGTCTTGTGAGCCATGTTTTGAAGCACGAACTCTTCCATCATCTTCAACTCAACAAATTGTCCCCAAACGTCTTCAGAGATGAACCCGTACTTCTGAAACGGAGTCATTTCCTTATTGACGTAATTATCAACGAGGACGCTCTTGAAGTTCTTCCACGTCTTTCCCGCCACTAGCAACGCGTACCATCACAGTGCAGGCATAGCGTCTTGTGGAAGCTTGAACGACATGAATATTTTTGTCACCAGGCTATCACCCTCCTCATCTATCAGCATCTTCCAGGATGGATAGGTGATAGGGACCCTTTCACGCCCAACGATCCCGCACACACATGGTCCGGAAAGCTACCACAGCCTTTGGAGACGCGTTAGGGGCCCTATCATGCGGATCAATCGCTGTGATGGTGTATCGGCTTTAAGGCCTTTTACTAAGCTCTCTTGTACCATGCCTGTTTCCTTCTACATTGGGGGCGTCATCAAATCCCTTCGGTGGCGAGGATTGAGGGGACGTCATCTTGTATGATGCAAGGTTAAGAGTAGGTAATTTAAGAGAGGCAAATTTAAGAAAAGGTAAGTTAAGAGTTATTTTGCACATGCAAGGTTAAGAGAATCAACATTGCTTTCAACATCAAAATTGAATGAAGATTGTATTATATTGCTCTCAGATAAGGGTTGGTTGAAGATTTTAAACCTTCAATCGCAATCATGAATGGGCTAACAATTAATTCAGTGAATAAGGTCTTGAATCCTTACCATATTAATATTCAGATTAAGAACTTGCTAACTGAATCAACAATAAACTACTAGTTCATTAACAAGATGATTCTAAAGCAATACAACAGCACTAAAACGGATCCACTCAATCAGGCTTTAAGCACACCAGTAGCAATTAATATAACAAAGTGTATTTAACTAATCATCTAAATAGCACATGTACTGATGTAACAATCTCAATCTATGCATAGATCAAAAATTAAACCAGAATATTGTGACTGATAGCATAATCAAGATTAAACCAGCAGCTAGTATATATGATGAAGTGCTGACAGAAAGGTAATAACGAGGGAGGGAGGAGGGCATCACCGAGGGAGAGGGGAGACACCACTGAGGGGGAGGGGATATACCACCGAGGGGGTGGACCCGGACGAGGGGGGAGGGCGCGGCCGGGAGTTGCCGCTAGGGGGGAAGGCGCCGTCGAGGGAGGAGGGCTCCACCAAGCTAGGGTGAGGGCGCAGCCGAGGGGGGAGGGCACCGCCGAGGGAGAGGGCTCACGATAGCTATGGTTGCAACAAACTAAGTGTGCGCGGGACTTGGTGAATAGCAAATGTGGAACTTAGTGAACGGTGATGATTTTATCCTCAGAACCATCTAGGATGGGATAAAGTCATACCAGATGGTTCAAGCCTAAAATTGTCTGGGATGAGGCATTTTATTATTTTTTGTCGTACAAACATATATGTCATGTATTAAAATTAATCATTATACATACATCTCATTTAGTATAATATACATACACTTGATTAATTTTAATCAATACATCTCAAGAATTATAATTAATGCAAATCTCATTAATTAATACATCTCATTAATTATAATACAGAACATTTGGTATATACATGAAGACCTCATGACAACTCCACTTGTTTATTTTTTGTAAAAAATTAGCCCTTCGCGATGATCAACACGTGTAGCTAGCTTCCTCAGATTGGTCTTCTTGGATTGAAACGCCGGTACCAATAGGAGGCAACTCGTCAAACTAATTGTATTCTTTCTCATCTACCACATTCTCGACTCCGACAATCCTCCTTTTTCCCTGAAGAACAACGTGGCACTGCTTGTTGGACGGGTCAGTTACGTAGAAAACTTGAACAACTTGGTTGGCGAGAATAAATGGTTCATCTTGGTATCCGACACGTTCAAGGTCCATAGTTGTAACGCCATACTTATCAACCTTCAAGTGCTATAATTTAACCCAACAGCACTGAAATAAGGGAATCTTGAATAGTACAAAGTCGAGCTCCTAAATTTTCTCAATGAACCCATAGTATGAGCTCCTCATCGATCCAAATGGTATTCAAATAGATCGCTAGAACACCGTTGTTTTCGTTTGTGCTCTTCATGTCCTGATCTCTCGTGTAAAATGTGTACCCATTTAAATCATATCCTTGTTAGTGATATGCCCTAGAGGCGATCATGTGAGATAATTGTATCGTACGTCTATGTTCATGTACTTAATAAGTTCCATGAATAAATGTCACTCCTTTGTTCATTGAGTATGACTTAATTGTGAAACATATTGGTTATATGATATTATTCTAAACGATCACCGGTCACATATCATTATGTGGGACGATAGTGATCGACCAAAGACATGTATTGATTGATGGTAATGTTTCACATACCATAGATATGGAGATATCAAATCAATAATGTGGGCACATGTTAGAGAACATGCGGTTGATAGACCCACCCGAGACACCGATGAGATTGTTATTTTAGAAGTGCCATCGAGTGTAGTCTTGAGTGGTATACCTATACAATCATTTGACCCGAGATTCTTATTGATTCTCAAAGATGTAATTGTATACTTTGGGGCTTTCAAACGCTTCTCCGTGAAAGTGGGGAGTTATAAAGATAGCTTACGAGTATGCCATGAAACATGACGTGAGATATAAGAGATCAAGATGGAATTTGCCCTCCTTGATAACGGAGAGATATCTCCGCCCCTGTGGATGGATATGAAAAGTGCATGGTTATGCCAAAGTGATTAAAGTGTT
Organism: Guadua angustifolia; assembly: GCA_036346375.1. Classification (NCBI taxonomy): domain Eukaryota; kingdom Viridiplantae; phylum Streptophyta; class Magnoliopsida; order Poales; family Poaceae; genus Guadua; species Guadua angustifolia. The sequence continues at coordinate 14,074,049 of CM070512.1, read as the reverse complement.
AATCACTTAATTATATCCATTACATTAACGAGTGAATGGGTCGAGCTATCACAAGGATGGCACGATCTTGCCTTGAGCTTGACCGGTATCGCGGGCAAAAGGATTGATATATGAGTATATCAAGGTTCACCGATACGATCACTCAGTATTCGGGGACAACATGTCCCGCTAGGAACCACCGTTGTCCGATGGTCCGGAAAAGAGGTTTCAGGCTATGGCCGCTTATGCATGAACCTAACGGGTCGCACACTTAACGGGTTGGATCATGACCGATGGATTGGATCCATTAGTGGGTTTACTCGGATTTGGATCCTTCTGGCGCCTTAATGGATTTTTCATCAGAGAAGATCCATTAGTGTGAGTCCTAGTGGGCTTTATCGAGAAGGCCCGTTAGTGCACTCTATATAAAGGGGCGGGGAGGTGCAAATGAGAGGTTCTCCCCACCACAAACCCAAGCCGCCGCCGATCCTACCGCCTCTAAACCCTAGCCGCACGCTGGGCGCTTAGCACCAATACATGGTGATCCTACTCGACGGTGGATATCAGAGAGGCGCCACAGCATCTACCTCTGCGCCGATTGGCGAGAACGTCTACTTCTCTACAATTGCAGGCGCGATCGCGAGGAGGAGACGGCCAACTCCGCAGATCTACTATCAGACTTTGAGTACGCGGACGCTTCACCCACTCTTCTTCCGCCGCTAACGTGTCCAAGGGTAATGATCCATGATCCACTACTCGCATGTATCCCGTTGAATGCGAGAAAATTTTGTTTTTGGCTAGCATAGCCTACGCTGCTTCCTCACAAAGGGTATCGAGCCGATCTTGCATTGTCTTGATCCGATGCTGCGATATGTTGATATGTCGTTAGATTAGTCACGGGTTGATGTGATCAATCAAGATAGGGTTCATGAGGTACGAGTTGGTAGTTCTACGAGGCCAAAAAGATTAGTTCGTGCTTTATCTAGATCATGTCGCGATCGTCCTACCTACCGGAAACACCATCCGGACTTTCGTGATGTGTCATCTGTGATATTAGCCAACAGACGAGGTCAGGCGCGCGAACCTTCTCGAGGGCCTCACGCCCGATGAATGAGTTGATGGTTCCACACGATCAAAAAATTAGTTCGTGCTCGTTCTGTTTCATGCCGTGCATTACCCCTACCAGCTGGTAACACCATCGAGGTAGTAGCCTGTGCTGAATAGATTGTGCCAATAGATCGAAATCGTGTGGTCGCCGCTTTCTCAAGAATCTTATGGAAATTGAGGCATTCTCGATGGCTTAATCTGTGATGATTTGTTCAATCCGATTGAATTTCCATAGCGCCAGAGATGTGATCTACGCTCCCTCAAAATTTTTTATAGCGGACCGCCGTGATAGTCACAAAGAGCGTCGTTAAATAAAACTTGATTTCCATCACAGGTAGAATACGATTCTGCGCTTAACTTGTTTTTGCAGGAATGATGTGAATAGTATGGCTCCCTTTGTGTGTATGTGATGCATTATCGTAATTTTCATAGCTCAAGGTTATGGTTAATTGCGTACTTAGGTCGCCATGTTATTGTATAACGACTCTGCGTGGTCGATTTGTGATGCTTGAAATCCTCATGTAAGTTGTTTACTAGCTATTAGACATAGTAGCATGGTACTCGATCGTGGAGGCCGCTTCAAGCATGATGGCTCGATGGACGTGAAGCGATAATGGAGATTGGAGTGCTTTGGGCCATACTATTTCACAAGTTAATGTGATTATCTGTGATGATTCCCGCCATGCTATTCTATCATGTTTGGTGGATATGATTGTCATGTTAGAATATTTTCCTCAAAAAAATAAGAGTTTCATGCCCTTCCAATAGCTGCACCTATATAGATCTTGCACGTTGAATGGTAGTTTCGCCAAAGCAGGTGCCATCAACTTCCTTGATCAATAGGGTGGATGCTCTGACATCCGCATGCATAGTATTGGTTTACTTATCGGGCTATCAAAACGGTTTTGGGCTTCGGGCATGGATGTTGGGAGCCGGCATTGATGCCACCTAACAAACAAGAATCACATATGATGTGATTGGCAATGTTATGCCTACCTTTGTTACTCGGGTTCTAGCGGTGATGCCAAAGCTCACTAGGACTTTAGTGAATATGGATCTTGTCCTATTGAAAGTCGCCAGAGGGAAAGTGACTTTAGTGGGAGTATCTTTATTAAAATGTTTAATAGAAGATTTACATGAACATTGTGCTAAGACTTTATGATTTATTTCATTGTAGATGGCACCTAGTATCGCCACTCAAAACACCGGTTTTAATTTGCGATCGATTCGAGAAAGAGAAACTCTCTCGAACAAACTTTATTGATTAGTACCAAACTTGAGAATTATTCTCAAGCAAGAGAAAAAGGAATATGTCATTGAGGAGCCATATCCCGAGGAAATAGCCGATGATGCTATCACGAACGACGCGGCTTATGAGAAGCATGTCAATGATGAGGTTGATGTTGGTCGCCCCATGCTTGCTACAATGAACTCTCGAGCTTCAAAAGCAATATGAGAACACGAATGCCTATGCTATGATCACAGCCTTCGTAGCATGTTTGAGAACCAAGTTAGGGCCGAGAGATACTCGATCTCAAAAACTCGCTTATGCAAGTTAATCAAGGTAGTTCTGAGTCCTCATGTGATCAAGATGATTGGTTACATTGAGAACTTGGAGAAACTGAACTCCCCTTAAGCCAAGAGTTGGCCATCGATGTGATTCTCCGCCGCTCAAGAAGCTTCGAGCCTTTCATCATGAATTTTCATATGAATGGCATGAAGAAAACAAGTCGAATCGCATGGGATGCTTAAGATAGCAGAGGAAAGCATCAAGAAAAGCAATAATCATGTGATGATGGTCCAAAAGGATGGTGGTAAGAAAAGGAAGCATGGAGCAAAAGGCAAGGGTGTGGATACGATCCCCAACCCTAAACCTAAGACCAAAAGTGGTCCCATCGCTTCGATGCATGTCACTACCGCCATAAGAAAGGTCATTACGAAGAACCTGCAAGAAATACTTGGAGGATAAGAAGAATGGAACTCTAGCTTCCACTTCAGCTATTAATGTTATAGAAATTAATCTTGCTACTTGTCCTAATGAGTCATGGGTATTTGATACCGGATCGATGATTCATGTTTGCAAATCGCTGCGTGGACTAAGAAAGACTAGAAGTTGTGCAAGTGGTGAGGTGGACATTCAGGCCGGCAATGGCGCAGTTGTTGTCTGCAATGGCGCTGGCATTTATCCCTTATCGCTACCTTCGTGATTAGTTTTGGAATTAAATAATTGTTATTATGTTCCAAATTTTGAGCGTAAACATTATCTCTTCTTTATGTTTGGAAGAAGATGGTTTTGATTTTGTAATAAAGAACAAATGTTGTTCAATTTATTTCAATGGTATGCTCTATGGTCATTGTCCATCATTGAATGGGCTATATGTGCTAAATCTTGAAGATAATTTTGTCTATAATGTTAATACGAAAAGACTCAAAACAAATGATTTGAATTCCGCTTATCTCGTGGCATTGTCGCTAGGCCATATAAATAAGAAGGTAGAGGCTCCATAAAGATGGTCTTCTTGATTCATTTGATTTTGAATCATTTGACACGCATGCAGCCTTTGTTTACTTGGCAAGATAACTAAAACGCCTTTCATCGGTTCAAGTGAGAGGGTGAATGACTTATTGGCCTTAGTACATACCGATGTATGTGGACCGATGAGCACTGGGGCCAGAGGTGGATTTCAAGATTTATTACCTTTATCGATGACTTTAGTAGGTATGGCTATATCTATCTAATGAGCATAAGTCCTAATCTTTTGAAAAGTTCAAAGAGTTTCGTAATGAAGTGCAAAATCATTTGGGCAAAACAATTAAATTTCGCGATCCGATCGTGGAGGTGAGTATTTGAGCCATGAGTTTAATGACCATCTTAAGAATTGTGGAATAGTTCTCAATTTACTCTACCGAACGCCTCAATGGAATGGGGTATCCGAACGAGGAATCGAACTTTGTTGGACATGGTTCGGTCTATGATGAGTCAAACCGATCTTCCATTGTCATTTTGGGGATTTGCTCTAGAAACAAACAAGTGCTCACACTAAATAGGGTTCCATCAAAATCAAGAGAGAAGACGCCATATGAGATATGGACCGAAGCATCCTCGTTGTCTTTTCTAAAGATTTGGGGTCTGGAAGCCTATGTAAAACGATGACGCCCGATAAGCTTCACGCCAAGTCCGATAAGTGCTTTTTGTGGGTACCCTAGGAAACTAAAGGGTATTATTTTTATAACCGAGAAGAGGGCAAAGTGTTTGTCGCCGACATGGTGTCTTTTTGGAAAAGGAGTTTTTCAAAAGGGCTAGTGGGAGTAAGGTGCAACTTGAAGAAATTCAGAAACATCCAAAATGTTTCAGCTCCCACTAACTCCTCGAACGGTAATGCAAAATATTGCGTAACCCGTGGTAGAGGCACCAATTTCACGCAGTTCACGAGGACTAGCTGCACCCGAGAGGTACATGTTCCTCACGACGGACAAAGACGACGTGTTGTTGTTGGACAACGATGAGCCCAAAGACTACGAGGAAGCAATGGTGGGACCAGACTCGGAAATGGTTGGAAGCCATGAGATCTAAAATAAAGTCCATGTATGATAATCGTGTTTGTAACTTGGTTGATCTCGCCTCGATGGGGTAAAACCTATCGAGTGCAAATGGGTCTTTAAGAAAAGATAGATATGGATGGAAATGTTCACATCCATAAGGCACGACAGGCTAAAGGTTTCGTGCAAATTCAAGGTGTTGATTATGATGAAACTTTTTTCACCCGCCGCTATGCTTAAATCTATTCGGATCATGCTAGCAATTGTCAGATTCTATGATTGGGAATTGTGGCAAATGGATGTCAAAACGGCTTTCCTAAATGGAAACCTAAGTGAGGATGTGTACATGACACACCTAAAGGTTTTGTCGATCCAAACGATGTCGGGTAAGGTATGCAAGCTTCAAGTCTATTTATGGATCAAGCAAGCATCTCTTGAGTTGGAATCTTTATTTTGATGAAGCGGAAGAAGAGTTTGGCTTCATCAAGAATGAAGAAGAACCTTGTATTTACAAGAAGGCTAGTGGGAGCGACTTGTGTTTCTCGATCTTATATGTAGATGACATATTATTGATCGAAACGATATTCCAATGCTTGAAGTCGTCCAATCTTATTTGAGAAAATGTTTCTCAATGAAGGATTTAGGAGAAGCACCACATATCGCAGGCATAAAGATCTATAGAGATAGATCGAGAAGGCTAATTGATTAAGCCAAAGTACATACATTGATAAAATATTGAAACGGTTCAATATGCGAGATTCCAAGAAGGGTTTCTTGCCAATGTCGATGGTATTCATCTACAAGACTCAGAGTGCTTCACACCGATGAGCAAAAGAAAATGAGTGTGATTCCATATGCCTCCGCTTATTGATCCATCATGTATGCCATATTATGTACACGCCAGATGTATCATATGCTCTAAGTGTTACGAAAGCAGTATCAATCAAACCTGTGAAAGTCACTGGCAGCTCAAGAACATCCTCAAATACTTACGAGGACCGAGGACATGTTCTTGGTCTTTGGAGGAGAGGAAGAGCTGGTTGTAAAGGGTTACAGCGACGCAAGCTTCCAAACCGATAAAGATGATTCACGATTGCAATCCGCTTTGTATTCTGCCTCAATGGTGGGGCAGGAGCCGAAAAGTTCCAAGCAAGAGACAAGGGTGATTCCATGATCGAGGTTGAGTATATTGCGACTTCCAAGCCGCAAAGGAGGTCTTGGATTAGAAAATTTGTTTCTAAGTTGGGAGTTGTCGCTAGTGCATCCTCGCTCCAAAGGACCTCTATTGTGACAATAGTGGTGCCATTGCACAAGAGAAGGAGCCTAGGTCTCACCAAAATCCAAACACATACTCAGGCGTTATCACCTCATCCGAGAGATCATCGATAGAGGAGATGTGAAGATTTGCAAAGTACACACGGATCTGAATGTCGCTGATCCGCTGACAAAACCTCTTCCACAGCCGAAGCATGAGGCACACACAAGAGCCATGGGTATTAGATACTTGCATGATGCACTCTAGTGCAAGTGGGAGATTGTTAGTGATATGCCCTAGAGGCGATCATGTGAGATGATTGTATCATACGTCTATGTTCATGTACTTAATAAGTTCCATGAATAAATGTCACTCCTTTGTTCATTGAGTATGACTTAATTGTGAAACATATTGGTTATATGATATTATTCTAAACGATCCCTGGTCACATATCATTATGTGGGACGATAGTGATCTGATCAGCACATGTATTGATTGATGGTAATGTTTCACATACCATAGATATGGAGATATCAAATCAATAATGTGGGTACATGTTAGAGAACATGCGGTTGGATAGACCCACTCCGAGACACTGATGAGATTGTTATTTTAGAAGTGCCATCAGAGTGTAGTCTTGAGTGGTATACCTATACGATTATTTGACCCGAGATTCTTATTGATTCTCAAAGATGTGTAATTGTATACTTTGGGGCTATCAAACGCTTCTCCGTGAAAGGGGAGTTATAAAGATAGCTTACGAGTATGCCATGAAACATGACGGAGATATAAGAGATCAAGATGGAATTTGCCCTCCTTTATAACGGAGAGATATCTCTCGCCCCCTGTGGATGGATAATGAAAAGTGCATGGTTATGCCAAAGTGATTAAAGTGTTAATCATTAATTATATCCATTACATTAACGAGTGAATGGGTCGAGCTATCACAAGGATGACACGATCTTGCCTTGAGCTTGATCGGTATCGCTGTGGCAAAAGGATTGATATATGAGTATATCAATGTTCAACCGACACGATCACTCATAGATTCGGGGACAACATGTCCTGCTAGGAACCATCTGTTGTCCGATGGTCTCGAAAAGAGGTTTCAGGGCCATGGCCGCTTATGCATGAACCTAACGGTCGCACACTTAACGGGTTGGATCATGACCGATGGATTGGATCCATTAGTGGGTTTACACGATTTGGATCCTCTGGTGTCTTAATGGATTTCATCAGAGAAGATCCATTAGTGTGAGTCCTAGTGGGCTTCTATCGTGAGAAGGCCCGTTAGTGCACTCTATATAAAGGGCGTGGGGGAGTGCACCAGAGGTTCTCCCCACCACAAACCCTAGCCGCCGTGCATCCTACCGCCCTTAAACCCTAGTCAAGACGCGTGGGCGCTTAGCACACCACGCGGTGATCCTACCTCGACGTGTGGATACCGTGAGAGGCACCGTTGCATCTACCTCGCCTGATTGGCGAGAACGCTACTTCCTCTACTGACATATGCAGGCGATCATGAGGAGGAGACGGTCAACTCCGGCATCTACTACTATACTTTGGAGTACGCGGGGACGGTTCACCCACTCTTGTTCCGCTGCTAACGTGCTCCAAGGGTAATGATCCATGATCCTGAATGCGTAGAAAATTTTGTTTTCGGCTAGCGTAGCCTACGCGTTCTCCTAGAATCCTTTCTATGTTAGAACCGTAAAAGCTAGCCCTTTTGTAAACAATGTCAGTGTATCACCTGGCGTGCTTCCAGTAATGGGTTGTCACACCTTGAACCATCTATTGAATCAAGGTTATCTTTGCCTAATGATCCAAAGACTCGTCAAGGCGTGGATTCTCTTGTCGTAGCCAATTCTTGTGCTCGTCGATATACGGGGCCACAACAGCTATGTATTGCAAAAATGTGAAATGGGCTTTCACGCACGCAACCGGATCAGGTGTGATTTCTTTCCTTCCAATGGTCCCAATGCCCTGGAGCCTCCCTCATGGAGGGATCGAGGCACACCTATTAGTTCGACCTAAGCCATGTAATCCACACAGAATTCAATGACCTCTTCGGTTGCTTAACCTTTGATAATGCTACCCTCCGGTCGAGATCGATTCCGTACGTAGGACTTGAGAATTCCTATGTACCTCTCAAACAGGTACATGCTACGTAGGAACACAGACCCGCACATCTTTATCTCCCTCACATGGTAAACAATGAGATGGACCATGATATCGAAAAACAATTAAGGGAAATACATCTCAAGATTACATAGAGTCATTACCACCTCGACCTGCAGAGCATCTAGTCCTTCAAGATCGACGACCTGCTGAGAAAGTGTGTGAAAGAAATAGCACAGCCTTGTGACTGTCTCCCGAACCTTGGTCAATAAAATACTTCTACTTGCCACAGGGAGCATATGTGTCATAAGCACATGGCAATCATGAGACTTCATGCCAGTTAAACTCAAATCGTGCATTGAAACAAGTCTCTTCATGTTGGACGAGTAACTGGACGGAACTTGCACACCATGCAAGCACTGGCACAGTTCGGTTCTCTAGGCCTTGGACAGAGTGTAGCAAACAGGTTTGTAGTATGTTCGACCTTTATCGATCTCTTTCGGTGCTAACTCAGGTCTGATGCCCATATCGACCAAGTCAAGCCGTGCATTCATACCGTCCTTTGTTTTACCCGTAATGTTTAGTAAGAGACCAATCAAGCTATCACAAACATTCTTCTCTACGTGCATCACATCGATGCAGTGCCGAACTTCTAGGTGCTCACAATAAGGTAGGTCCTAAAATATTAATCTCTTCTTTCATATGCTCTTCTCACGGGTCCTCGATTTACGTCCTTTTCCTATCGCAACATCCAACTTCTTCACCATATCATGAATGTTTGTTCCACTTAAAGGCTTTAGAGCTAAAGCGTCTTCGGTCGTGCCGTCAAATTGTTTCTTCATCTTGTGGTATGGATGATTCCTCCGAAGGAACCTACGGTGACACATGTACATAGTTTTGTGTGAATGATTCAGCCAGACACTCTCAGTGTTATCCAAGCAGTGAGTACATGCTTTGGCTCCTTTTGTACTCTGTCCCGACAGGTTAACAAGGCTAGGATAATCATTTATGGTGCAGAACAACAGGCAGTGCAAAGTGAAGTACTCTCGTTTGTGAGCATCCCATACCTACACCTTAGGAGCCCACAATGTGTTAAGGTCTTCCACCAATGGTGCTAGGTACACATCAATATCGTTCCCAGCTTGTTTCGGGCTTTGGATGAGTATAGACATCAATATGTACTTTCGTTTCATAGAAACCAAGGAGGAAGATTGTACACACAGAGATTCACGGGCCAAGTGCTATGACAGTTGCTCATGTTATCGAAAGGATTTATTCCATTCATACTCAATCCGATCCTTATATTCCTTGAATCCGCTATGAATTTTTCAAACCTCCTATCGATGTTTCTCCACTGCATCGAATCAGTAGGGTGCCTAATCATTCTATCGTTCTTACGCTCATCCGAGTGCCATCGAAGCAATTTTGCCTCTTTTGGGTTCGCAAACAAACACTTCAAACGGGGAATTATAGGCAGATACCACGCCACCTTAGCGGGAGGTCATTTCTTCACCTCTATGCACACCGGACATACATGCAAGTTTGTGTACTATTTGCAGTACAGGATACAGTCATTCAAACAGGCATGTATTCTTTCTACTTCCATTCCCAAGGGATAAAGAACCTTTTTAACTTTGTAGGTAGTTGTCGGTAACTCGTTTCCCTCTGGAAGTATATCCGCTAACAAACCTAACAGCGTTGTGAAACTCTTGTCGGACCAACCGTTGCTTGCCTTTAATTTTAGTAATTCGAGCACGGACGACAACCTTGTATATTTGGACTTGCAACCCAGGAACAAAGGTTTCTCCGAGTCGCCCATCAAGCTCTAGAATTTTACGTACTCCCGCTCATCACGGTTCCCTTCTGTATCCCGTAGCATCTGATCCAGATTGTCACTACACAATGGGAGACATTTACCAACTATCATCTGTTGGAAAAGGTCAACTTTTAGGGACAGGCCAACTGTCGTTAAAGGGTTAGATATTCTACGTCGTGGCATCTGTCAGCAATGGCTCATGTTAGGCCACCTTTTAACTGCTGGCATATATGTATGTGGCGAGTATTGGTCGGGAAATCGCTTGCAACATATGTTCGATCGAAAAAAATTCTCTCGAGACTATCTATCACTCGTTTGTAAGGTGTTCACCTGGTTATACCCAAAAATCCATGAAGTGAAAAAATCTACGGTAATCAGCAAGGAGATGAAAAATAGGGGAAATATCTAGACCAACAACAAAAAACCCTATTCTTTCCTTCCTCATATGCACTAACACAAGCCAAGCCCCAAATTAATCATCATGACTCCTCCACCCCCATCCATGGCGGCGCCTGTCCCCAAATCCCGCAGCCTCCTCCACCTCCTCCCATGGCGCCCCCTCCAAAATGCGTCTCCACGAGCCAAGTACTCTTACCTCGTCTAGATCCTCTCGCACTTTTGCCGCTTCCCCACCCTAGACCTCGAGTTGTTCTCTGTGTGAGATCATGTGATGAAAAATTGGTTGAATGGTGAAATTGGCATTGTAAAGTGACTTTGGTTATAGCATGTGTGGTGCTTGTGCATGTGCCATGTTGAGATAATTATTATGCTGGTGATAGCATGATGGATTCTGCCTTATGCAATGCACTCGTGTGAGTGGTTGCATGGATTGACCTTGAGTCAAGTCGTGGACTTGTGCTCGTGCACGGTTTCTGTGTTTATTCATGTGCGTGTTGCTCGAGGGCGAACGTGGTCGATGACGGGACCGGAACTAGGTTCATGGAGGAACTGAGGTTCGGGACTAGATTCAGGAAGGAATCGAGGTCTTGGTGGTCAAGGATGTCATGCGGACGCTCGAGCTAGAGAACATGCACATGGAGGTCGGTTAGTCACGTAATTACAAAGCAGGGTGTACATACGCAGCAAGAGTTGTTTTTGGCCACGCTGGGCCAAGTTGAGACAGATACGGACTCTTTCCATGTTGGAAGTGGAGTCGTAGTCAATCTCTCGTGAGTTTGCTCAGATAAATAGGGGAGGTGTCCCTGCTTATTTGAGCGCTGAGCGCTCAGTATTAGGGTTTGTACTCTTGTGTTGGAGTACTTTAGACAATGAAATAAAAATCAATCTTCCAGAGAGCTACTTCTTGCGGCTGTGATTTGCTCTTGGCTTCGACATAGTTGATCGATCGCTTGAAGTCTTGTTCATCATAGCCACGGTTCATCAGTTCATCACGGAGTTCGGTTCTTTGCAAAAGTATCATCTTGCGAAGGTAATATCTTTTGATCCGTAGATCCGATCGGATTGATTATTATTTTGTTCACTTCGTAATTGAGTCTAGTTTATACAGTTAAAATTTCAAATCAATCCAACGGTTAGATCTTTGGTAATTTGTGGTCGCCCAGATTGATGTCCTGCTCGCCCGATTGCTCGCGTGGTCGCCCGGATTCAGTCATCTTGCGAAGGACATAACTTTAGATCCGTAGATCCGATTGACCTGATTCTTTTTGTGTTAGCTGCGTAATTGAGTCTAGTTTCTACAGTTAAAATTTCACGTCAATCCAACGGCTAGATCTTTAGGATTTTCTATTTTAGTGGACATATATCGGTCTGCTCGCCCAGACTGTGCGCGTGGTCGCCCAACTGTTCACGTGGTCGCCCAACCTGCTCGCCCAAGTGCCCAACCTGCTCGCCCAAGTGTCCTACTGGTCGCCCAGTGCTCTACCCGCCGCCCAAGTGTCCCATCGTCGCCAGTGCCCTACCTGCCGCCCAAACCGCCGCCTAAGTGTCCCATCGTCGCCAGTGCTCAAACCGGTCGCCTGTGTTCTAAACCGCTCTCCCAACTCGTGAACCGGTCTTCAAGCAATTTGAGTTTGAATTGGGGTGGTTTAAAAGTTTAAGAATAAGATTTTAGCTTCCGCAATCATTCACCCCCTCTCGATTGACGCCATCCGATCCTACAAGTGGTATCGAGCAAGGTTGAGGTATGGCGCCGATAAGTATGTTAATCGCCCTCCTATGCTTAATGATTCAAATTTTCCTTCATCGAAAAGTCGATGCAATCCTATATTGAAGCTCAAGGTAATGATGTTTTGGCGAAAGTTTCTATGCATATGATGTTCCCGATATAGTCACTAATGATAATAAAGCAGACGTTGATTTAAATGCTAAAGCTAAAAACTTGATTTTTCAAGGAATCTCAAAAAGAATTTGATCGAAGTTTCTCATTTACGCTCGCACATTCAGTTTGGAAGACATTATGTGACTATCATGAAGGTTCAACTAAGATTAAGAAAGCGCAAAAATATTTACCAAAAGGACTTTTTCGATTTTGTAATGAGACCAGTGAATCAATTGATGATCTTTACTCGATTTGAGAAAATCTTGTGCAATTTATGTGGTGTTGGAGTTAACAATCAAGTAGAGGAGAATGCTAGTAAGATTTTGAGATCTCTCGACTCTGAATGGCGATGGTTGTTACCGCAATCAATCAAACTGTTGATTTGGATACATTGACCATGGATGATCTCAGATTCTAGGTTGAAAACTTATGAGATGGATTCTTTATCACCTAGAGTCGATAAAACCTCTACACATGCACTTGTTGCTAACCCCAAAGACGCCTTCTCGATTACCATCTTCTCTCCTTGTCTCGCATTAGCTTTTTTCAGATGAACAGCTTGAGATGCTCCTCAAGAAGATCTTGTGCTCATTTCTTCACGCTACTGTTAAAGCACTCAACAATGTGAGGATGAGGAGGCGGAGGCACTACTTCAGATCTTTCAACTGCTTTGAGTGTGGTCTTCCCGCATATCAAAGCAAATTGTCCCAAGTTGAAAAAGAAGGAAGAAAGGAACCAAAGACAACGCAGCTCAAGACGTACTACTCCTAGGCGCTCCATTTTCAAAAGTCGCTAAGAAAGTCTTAGCTGTCTTGGAGGAGTGTGATCTTAGTGATGTGGACTTTGAGAGTGACAATGAGCCACGGACAAGAAGGAGATATCGATGATGACTTCACCGGCATGTGCTTCATGGCTAAAAGGATAGTGACAGTGATTTCGATTTTGATGAGGTAGGTCCTTCTTATGATGAACTTGAGTATGCTATGGTTAAATTAGCTTCGAACTTAAAAAATCTAAGAAGGCTCTTAAAGAAAAAGATCTAGAAATTGATAGTTCCAATTCAAATTGCAAGGCTTAGATCTTTGATTCCCGATGATGATGCATGTAAGTCATGTGACTTAATTCACAATGAGCTTGTTTCACTTAGGAAAGAACATGCTTCTCTCATAAAGCAAGATAGGGAAAATGAGAAACAAATGAAAAATGCTAGTTGTTCAACCATTGATCTACATGATTCAACTTCTTGTTCAAAATGCTCCATATCGAATTGAAGTTGCATGATGCAAATGCTAGAGTTTCTCAAATGATGATGCCTTGCTCACTCATGAAGTTCTTTCGCTCAAAATGTCGAAAACAGTAAAGGAATAGTGGACGCTCCTCAGAATAATTGTTTAACTCGTCTAGAAAGGTTGATTACTTGGAAAATCATTAGAACGTTTCACTAAAGGAAAGAAAACCTAAACATGATTTTGGATCAATCAAAAGTCAAGACTCATAACAAAGGTTTAGGTTTTGATTCTTATGCTCATCATAAAACACATGTTCCCACCGTTGTCAAAGCTCTTGAAAGTGGAAAGTTTGAAATTGCAAATGAGCCTAAGAAAACTGCTTTAAATCTGCTGGAGTTTTATCTTCATCGTGATGAATGCAAATGTTGCTTCTACTTCTAAAGTTAAACATTCTCAAGTACACTTGCACTCATTGTGGTAGAGATGGACATCTAGTAGATTTTTGCTTTAGGCTAGCCAAACAACGTAGCAAGAAAAAGCTAAGGCTAGGTCTAATTTCAGATGCACGCTTTACTCCTCATTATGTGCCTAAGGTGATGCGAACACCTTTTGTTGCAAGAAACACGAGAAACAGCAAAACTGATTTTGTATACAAGTATACTCGTGCTGTGCCTACTCGTCGTGTGTCTCAGTGCTGGATTCCTAAAAGCCTTTTATCTAACCCCAGTACTGAGACATCGACATTCTCTTTTGTGTAGGTTGTGAAAGAGAGGAAGGAGAACATATGGTTCATAGATTTCGGATGTTCAAGACATATGACCGGTGATTCAAAATGGTTCTCCTCCTCACACAAAGTTCTCGTGATGAGGTCATCACTTTTGGCGACAATTCAAAGGGAAGAATTCTTGGAAGAGGAATTGTGCGAAGTCAATGAAAACTTCATTCTCAAGGATGTAGCTTTGGTAAGCAAGCTCAAATATAATTTGCTCTCGCTTCTCGCTTGCTTGATGAAGATCTTGAGGTAAGATTTCGTAAAAATTTTTGTCGATATTAGATGTTTCAAAATCTAGTATGCAACATCACCGCATTGGTCGCTTGTTTAAAGGTGATTTTTCATGTTCAACATCTGAAATGACATGTCTTGTATCTCATGTTTCAAAAGATCTAACTTTTGGCATCGAGACTTGGTCATATTGGTTTTGATCACCTTTCACGCATTAGTAAATCAAACTTGCTCAGAGGTTTGCCTGAATTAAAGTATGACAAAACAAGTAATTTGACTTGCTCTCCTCGTCAACATGGAAAAATGACTGCACCACCACATTTTCCTATTTCTCTGTTATGACTAATGCTCCAGTCACTTCTACATATGGATACGGTTGGACCAAAGAAGAGTAAAATCTGCAGGAGGTAAGTGGTATGTTCTTGTGATTGTAGATGATTACTCGAGGTACTCTTGGGTATATTTCATGACTACCAAAGATGAAGCTTTTGAATTGTTTCAAGAGTTTGCATTAAGGTTGCTTAAGGAATTGCTCAAGCACTTAAAGTAATTAGGAGTGATAATGGAGGAGAATTCAAGAACACTCTTTTTGCTTCTTTCTCGTTTCAACATGGAATTGAGCATCAATTTTCTTCGCTTCGAGTTCCTCAACAAAATGGTGTTGTTGAGAGGAAAAATCGCACACTAGTTGAGATGGCTAGGACAATGCTTGATGAATATTCTACTCCTAGGAAGTTTTGGGCTGAAGCTATTTCTACTGCTTGCTACATTTCAAATAGAGTATTTTTGAGAGCAAAGCTTCATAGAACTTCTTATGAACTTCGGTTTGGACGTACTCCTAGCATCTCCCACATGCGTGTTTTTGGTTGCAAATGTTTCATTCTCAAACATGGAAATCTTGATAAGTTTGAATCTAGATGCTCGATGGATTGTTTCTTGGTTATGCTCTTCATACTGTGGTTACCGTGGTGCTGAATTTAGAAACTAACAAAATTGTTGAGACTTGTGAAGTCACTTTTGATGAGGCTAGTCCTGGTACTAGACCCGAAATTTCAGAGACACAGGTTACTTGCAATTCTGAAAGTATCTTTTTGGAAGAAAGTGATAATGAAGATGAAGATGAAAGTGGTAATCAAGTTGGCAACTCTGGTCACCAATTCAACCACAGAAGAAAATCGCAAACATCTTCGAAATTCTTCCAACAAACACACATGGTAATCGACCTCAAGCAACTTCGAAATTTCAGCACCATTGCATATTCAACGAAGACATCCTCCGAACAGATGATTGGTGAGTTAAATGTGCGGTGCTTCAAACAGTACAATACCAATGCCTCATATGCTCATATCGCTTTTGTTGCATCTTTTGAACCCCAAGATGTAAGTCACGCTTTATCCGATGAGTCTTGGATTAATGCCATGCATGAGGAACTTGAGAATTTTGAGCTTAATAAGGTTTGGGTTTTAGTTCCACCTCCTTTAGGTCGTAATATCATTGGAACTAAATGGGTTTTTAAGAATAAACAAAGTCAAGATGGGGTTGTTGTTAGAAACAAAGCTAGATTGGTTGCTCAAGGTTTTACTCAAATTGAAGGACTTGATTTTGATGAAACTTTTGCACTGCTGCTAGACTTGAAGCCATTAGAATTTTGTTGGCCTTTGTCTGCATCTAAAGGTTTTAGATTGTATCAAATGGATGTCAAAAGTGCTTTTCTAAATGGTTTTATTTCAAGAAGTTTATGTCAAACAACCTCCGGATTTGAAAATCCAAATTCCTGCACTATGTTTTTAAGTTGTCCAAAGCTTTATATGGTTTAAAACAAGCTCCTGCTTGGTATGATAGGCTTAAATCATATTTGCCGGAAAATAATTTTGAAATGGGCAAAGTTGATAAAACCTTGTTTTCTCTCAAGCATGGCAATGATCTCGTTACTTGTTCAGATTTATGTGGATGATATCATTTTTGGTGGTACTTCTCATGCTCTTGTTGCCAAGTTTTCGATACACTATGAGCAGGAATTTGAGATGAGTATGATGGGTGAGCTCACATACTTTTCGGGTTTACAAGTCAAGCAAACAAGGCAAGGTATCTTTATTCACCAAACGGTACACAAAAGATCTCCTTCGACGCTTTTGAGATGGAATCATGCAAACCAATTTCCACACCTATTGGCACAACAACTACTTTGGATCCGGATGAAGAAGGAGAACCGGTTAATCAAAAGGAGTATCAAGCATGATTGATCGCTTCTTTATCTCATCGCTTCAAGACCGGATATACACTTTGCAGTATGTTTATGTGCTCGCTTTCAAGCTTCCCCACGTGCTTCTCATCGACAAGCGGTAAAACTAATTCTTCGCTATTTACAATCCACTTTAGAGTTTGGCTTATGGTACTCCTCATCATCATGTTTATCACTTAGAGCCTTCTCGATGCTGATTTTTGGGTTGTAGAATTAATAGAAAAGTACCTCTCGAACATGTCATTTTATTGGTACATCTTTAGTTGCTTGGTCATCTAGAAAACAAGTTTCGCTGTTCTCAACCGCTGAATCTGAATATGTTGTCAGCCGCCGCATGTTGTGCTCAAGTGCTTTGGATGATATCAACTTTAAAGGATTTTGGATTAATTATAGATAGTGTTCCACTTTTCTGTGATAACACTAGTGCTATTAATATTGCTAAAAATCCAAAGGCAACATTCTCGAACAAAACATATTGATATTCGTTATCATTTTCTTCGAGATCATGTGGAAAAGGGAGATGTTGTGTTGCATTTTGTTGATTCTGAGTTGCAAATTGCTGATATTTTCACAAAACCACTTGATGCTTCTCGATTTGCTTTTTTGAGGGGAGAGTCAGGCCAGCACCCCATGAGCTTGTTTTGAGGGGAGTTTTATGTCAAGTCTGTTACTTAATGAGCTTACTTTATCATATTTCTTTATATATTATGTAATTAAGCTTATATATGATAATCTAAATTGTGCTACTTGAACTAAAAGTGACATTGTGGAATTCCTTAGTTTAATTGTCTATAGCGCATGCTCGTGATATCTTGTCGTTATAGGCCTGATATTGAATCCTCTTGACAAAGTTGGGCTATGAAGCATGTGTGTTTTTCAGCTTTACTCTTTCATAGACCATTTAATCTCTTTGCATGTTTACAATAAAAGAAAAGGGAATAAGAAAAAAAGGGGGCTCAAATCTGCAAGAAGCTTGTCAAAATTATCAAATGTGCAAAAGCTTCAAAATGTATGCTTCGAGCATGCCATTCCCTAAAAGATAAGATGTATGCTACAAGCATGCCATTCCCTAAAAGATAAGATGTATGCTTCAAGCATGCCATTCATTGAAAATAAAAGAAGTATGCTTCAAGCATGCCACATGCGCTTCATCGTTATCAAGATTATTTTGGTCTACTAGACGGAGTTGAAACTACTTGCTTGCCCCGAGTTGTTAGTTGCTTCATTTTTGGCCTAGTGTTTTCGTCAAGATTTGCTTAGTACTTGGCTATAGTTGATTAAATTGAGGTTGAGATGCATGTCACTCCCTAACTTGTTAAATAATATTAAGTTCATGTATTATGCTTATTATGTGATATATACGGTTATATGATCAAGAAAGCTCATTGGTTCTTTTCTTGGCACTCATTTGTTTTTTCTTGTTGAAATCATTGTCAAAGGGGAGAAGAAAGCTTACACTGTGGGGAGAAGCAAAATGTTTTATTGTCAAAAGGATAATTTTGGAGTCAAGGGGAGAAAATTTTGTGCACATTTGTTTCCTTTTAGGGGAGATTTTTCACTTTGCTTTTTGATCACTTTGCTTTTTATTTTAAAATTTTCTTAAAATCTTTTCTTGAGAGGTTAATGCCAATGTTCAGTCCAATGGTGTTGCCAATGTTTTCATCAAGGGGAGATTGTGAGATCATGTGATGAAAAATTGGTTGAATGGTGAAATTGGCATTGTAAAGTGACTTTGGTTATAGCATGTGTGGTGCTTGTGCATGTGCCATGTTGAGATAATTATTATGCCTGGTGATAGCATGATGGATTTCGCTTGATGCAATGCACTCGTGTGAGTGGTTGCATGGATTGACCTTGAGTCAAGTCGTGGACTTGTGCTCGTGCACTGCTTTGTGTGTTTATTCATGTGTAGGTGTTGCTCGAGGGCTTAACGTGGTCGATGACGGACCGAACTAGGTTCATGGAGGAACCGAGGTTCGACTAGATTCGTGAAGGAATCGAGGTCTTGGTGGTCAAGGATGTCATGCGGACGTTCTCGTTAGAGAACATGCACATGGAGGTCGGTTAGTCACGTAATTACAAAGCAGGGCCTGTACATACGCAGTAAGAGTTGTTTTTGGCCACGTTGGGCTAAGTTGAGATGTATACGGACTCTTTCCATGTTGGAAGTGGAGTCGTAGTCAATCTCTCGTGAGTTTGCTCAGATAAATAGGGGAGGTGTCCTCGCTTATTTGAAGCGCTGAGCTGCTCAGTATTAGGGTTTGTACTCTTGTGTTGGAGTACTTTAGACAATGAAATAAAATCAATCTTCCAGAGAGCTACTTCTTGCTGTGATTTGCTCTTGGCTTCAACATAGTTGATCGATCGCTTGAAGTCTTGTTCATCATAGTTAGCCACGAAGTTCATCACGGAGTTTCGGTTCTTTGCAAAGGTATCATCTTGCGAAGGTAATATCTTTTGATCCGTAGATCCGATCGGATTGATTCTTATTTTGTTCACTTCGTAATTGAGTCTAGTTTATACAGTTAAAATTTCAAATCAATCCAACGGTTAGATCTTTGGTAATTTGTGGTCGCCCAGATTGATGTCCCGCTCGCCCGATTGCTCGCGTGGTCGCCCGGATTCAGTCATCTTGCGAAGGACATAACTTTAGATTCGTAGATCCGATTGACCTGATTCTTTTTGTGTTAGCTGCATAATTGAGTCTAGTTTCTACAGATAAAATTTCACGTCAATCCAACGGCTAGATCTTCGGTATTTTCTATTTTAGTGGATATGTATCGGTCTGCTCGCCCAGATCGGCGCATGGTCGCCCAACTGTTCACGTGGTCGCCCAACCTGCTCGCCCAAGTGCCAAACCTGCTCGCCCAAGTGCCCAACCTGCTCGCCCAAGTGTCCCACTGGTCCCAAGTATTCTATCGCCGCAAGTGTCCAAGTCGCCCAGTGCCCTACCGTCGCCGCCAGTGCCCAAACCGTCGCCCAAGTGTCCCATCGTCGCCAGTGCTCAAACCGGTCGCCTAAGTGTTCTACTAGTCGCCCAAGTTTCTAAACTGGTCTCCCAACTTCTGAACCGGTCTCTCAAGCAATTTGAGTTTGAATTGGGGTGTTTTAAAAGTTTAAGAATAAGATTTTAGGTTCCGCGCAATCATTTACCCCCTCTAATTGACGCCATCCGATCCTACACCTCCCTCCCTTGAGCCGCCTCCAAGACATCCCCACGAGCTAGCAGCAAAGCAGGTACTCTAACCCTCGCTCTAGATCCAACCTCACAAGCCCTCTCCACTCCCACAACACTACCAGATCCATCCCTTCTAGCACCGGGCTTGCTACTCCCACCCTAGACCTCGAGTTGCTCAGGTGCGGTGCTCTCCTTCCTAGGCCCCTGTGCATCCTCCTCCCTCGTGTGATTGCAAATTAGATCTCTTACAAAGACTTGCTACTACTTGGTATTAAAGAACTATGTGTCTGCTGTCGTTTGGGGATTAAAGATTAGTGTTGCTGCCGCTTGGGGAACGAACAAAGTTGTTCTTCGCCGCTTGGAGTGTGGTTATCGCGCTGGAGAAAGAACAACGCCATCGCCTGCCATTGGGCTTCCAGATCTGCGTGTGTGCTTTTCTTTTCCACTTCGCCTCATGGTTTCACTCATACACGGAGCCTTGTCAGCCGATCAAGATCGATTGTCGCTACATAAGGTGAGTTTGCTTTTTGTGGTTCAATGGATTGATTGCTAGGAATGGTACCTATATTGTATAAATGATTATTTGTTTAACCAAATGCCATATCTATAAGGTTTGCTCTACATTGTTTATTTTTATGATCACACTGGCTAGTCGAGATTGTTTAGGATGTTACTCTCCCAAATTTGCTCTTTCTGGATGCTCGTTTTGGAACTTGACACAGAGAAGCATAGAACCGATTGTTACTTGCCCTAGTCATGGTGACCATTTCAACCAATCTTCTTGAAAGCTAATTAAACTCTTTGAAAGGTTACATGAAAGCAGAGGTGAATTGAATTGTAATACACTTGCTCATCGAGTGGTAGAAAGTATACACTATAGTCAGAGCCAAGAAGCTTCGAGACCCATCACCGAGACTAAAATATACTGACCAATCAAACAAACATCGCCGCGAATATATATAAGGCAATGACTCTAGGTCAAGAATAAAACGATCTGATACTGGGCGAAACCTTCAAGACTACCCCCAAGCCTCCGGCGACGGCTCCGCCTCCTCCCGATGGTTAGCCTTCTTCTAAATTTGGATCATAATTTAACACAAAACAATGTCTTTATGGTTGGCCGCTTTGATTTGGAACTCTTTTTCTTCAACTCAGCTGTTACATAAAAGCACCAAATAACTTTGTCAAACTAAAGAAACTAAAAATAGATAATCCCCAAACAAGGCATAATGGTGCACTGAGCATGCGAAGAGAGAGCTAACCGATTCTTGCAACTTCATCATCGTTCACAATTTAAAAGTTTTTGTATGTATATCCAACAAAGTTTGCATCCTAGGATGGAAGCATCTGTAAAAGAATAGTTTTCAATTCATCGATCAATGGCAAGATCAAAATGAAGCCCAACATGAGTAAACTTCTCATGAGCTCCCTAAACATCCGCCCTCCTTTAGCTAGGATATGGTTTTATTTTGATTTGCTCACACAATTTTTGTTCTTTCTATTGGAATGTACACCATATATTATTTTTATTTGGTGTGTCTACGTAACACGATGATAGTACACAATATGTTCAAGTGTTTCCTACATTGATGTAGTACGATACACATTGATATGATGATTTCTTGTTTGTGTTGTGATCGGACCGTGCTTGCCTCTCAGTAGTGACAATATATTTTTGCTCTAAATTTAATTTATTTGGTTGGTGCCGAAATAAGTTTCTTGGTAGCTTTGTGCTTATAAAAGTAACATTATTCTTGAGGCATCCATGTAGCTAAGTCTTTCTTAGATTTTTGAACTTATCAAGTGTTGGATACTTTGATTGTTATGGCTGGTGCATGATATTTCTAGTCGGCACAATAAACCTGTGACTTATACTTGGCTTTTCTAAAGGTGGATCATGGATAAAAGGTGGATGGAACAACCTAGGTACATAATAAACTATCCACATTTGTTAGTTGTTAGCAACACATAATTATTTGGTCTAATCATAACTGATTAATTGGATGTAGGTACATGTAAGAGTATAGAAATGGGTTGAACGTATTTATAGAGTTTGCTTTTAGTAACTCAGAAAAGAAGATAAAATATTATGTCCTTGCAAGAAATGCGTGAACTGTTCTTGGCAAGCAAACAAGTGTTAAAGGGGAGCACTTGATATGTGATGGTTTTATGAGAGGGTACCAAACTTGATGTTTCATGGAGAAGCAAGTTCCTCTTTTGAGAATGATAAGGGAACACAATGGCATACGATAGATAATTCTACCAAGAGGATGATATTTCTTGTTTGCTTCTTGACCTAGCATGTGGATTAGATGTTGGAAGGATTTTGAAGAAAATAGTGAGGTGCAACTCGATGTAGAAGTAGAGGATTATTACCGCTTGGTTAATGACTCTACTCAAGAGCTATATCCAGTGGTGTAGCAACTTTTCAAAGCTAAGGTTTGTTGTTAGATTACTCCATATCAAGCTTCTTGGGAAATGGAGTGACAAAAGCTTTGACATGCTTTTGGACCTACTTAAAGATGCTTTTCCTGAAGGGTCGTTGCTTCCCAAGAACTTTAATGAAGCTAAAAAAAGTAGTAAAATTCCTTGGGCTTGGTTATGTCAACATTCATGCATGTAAACATGATTGTGTACTATTTTGGAAAAAAACACGATAAGTTAAATTTTTGTCCAAAATGTAAAACCTCACGATGGAAATCACAAAAGAATAGTTCAAATGGGAAACATGCACACAAAGTTCCGAATAAGGTGTTACGCTATTTTCCTATCAAGAAAAGGTTTCAAAGGTTATTTATGTCCCCTAAAATTGCATCTGACATGAGGTGGCATGACGAAGGACGTACCAAGGATGGTTTATTGAGGCATCCAAATGAATGCTCCATTGTGGAAAGATTTTGATTTTAAGCATCCGAGTTTGCTTCAGATAGTCATAATCTTAGACTTGTTGTAGCTACTGACGGATTTAATCCATTCAGGTCATTGAGTTGTAATTATAGCATATGGCCTGTTATTTTGATCCCTTATAACCTTCCGCCATGGGCATGTATGAAACAACCAAATTTCATCCTATCTCTATTAATTCCTGGTCGTAGAGCACCTGGGAATGATATGGATGTATATCTTCAACCATTGGTACATGATATGGTAGATATGTTTGTCGAGGGTATTAGAACATATGATGCTTCTAAGAGAGAGTACTTCCAACTGCGTGCTGCCATATTAATCACAATTACAGATTTTCCTGGTTTAGGCTATGTTCATGCATGTGCCACATCTGGTAAAGTAGCATGTCCTGAATGCCATTCACATACTGATTCTCTCCAGTTGAAAAAGGGAAGTAAGCGTTGTTATATGGGACACCGCAAGTTTTTAGATATCAACCACAGATATAGGTTTGATTCAGATTTATTTGATGGCAATACTGACTTTAGGATAGCACCTACACCACTAAGTGGAGAGGAAATAATGGAATTAACAGCAGACCTTGATACAACATTTGGAAAGGATCCATCTGGGAAAAAGAAGACAAAGCGAAAGCGCAAGGGTGAAGTACCAGTTGTTTGGAAAAGGAGATCTATTTGGTTCACCTTACCATATTGGAAAGATCTTTGTCATGCATAATTACGATGCTATGCACATAGAGAAGAATGTGTGAGAATATAACTAACACAATTTTGGGCATTGATGGGAAATCTAAGGACAATTTAAATGCTCGGTTTGACCTCCAAGCTCTTGGCATTAGAAAAGATCTACATCCTATTGAAGTAGATGGGAGATTTTATTTACCTCCAAAGACCATACACAATGAGTTCTCGACGAGAAAAATTGTTTTGTCAAGTATTAAAAGAAGTTAAATTCCCGGATGGTTACGCTTCGATATACGCCACCTTGTGCATGTTGATGAGAAAAGATTATTGGACTTAAGAGTCATGACAACCATATTTTATTGCGAATTTGCTTCCACTTGTTGTAATGTAAAAATATTGCCAAGAAAAGTAAGTGATGCATTGATTCAGATAAGTAATTTCTTCAAACAGATCTATTCTCCGTCATTCGTGTAAGTGATATGCAAAAACTAGAAGCTGAAATTGCTGAGACACTAAGTATTCTTGAAACTATATTTTTGCCAACCTTTTTTGATGTAATGGTGCACGTACCTGATGGTACATCTTCCTGCCCAAGCAAGACTTGCTGGTCCTGTCCATTACCGTAATATGTACCCAATAGAAAGGTAATTATTCAAAATTATTTTATAGAAAACTTTGTAGCAATAATATATTACTAAATGCTTATCTTATGAATTCTTTTAGGTACTTGATGAGGTGTAAAGGCTATGTCCGTATTTAGAAGTCACCAGAGGGATCTATTGCCGAGGGCTATTTGTTTGATGAAAGCCTTACATTTTGCTCTCAAGTATTTACAAGGTCAGAAGACTAGATTTACTCGACGAGTTAGAAATGACGAAGGGATTGATATTAGTATATCCAATACCACTCCTTTCTTCCGCAACATTGGGCGAGGTTTAGGTGGCAAGTGCACCATCACCTTAGATCACAAAACATGGCTTCAAGCACATAGATATGTCTTGACCAACTATGATGACATAGAACCTTACTTGAAGTAAGCTATGAAATTATTTATACACATATCCTCATCTTTTATGCTACTATATTGATGAATATGATCTTTACAGCAAACATATTGAGTACCTTTCTTCAATGGGTCATCAAAATAACCTTGAAATCACTCGATCCATCATGAGCGCTTTCATGAGTGGTTTAGGTTACACGAAGTTACCACATGACTTAGAAATTTTCTATTTTTGATTGTCATATTCATTTTCGATTAACCATAGAATTTCATACTCACAGTAGCAGCTTAGCTTAAAATGGTGTAGAAGTGCTCAAGAGATACAGATTTTAGCAAATGAACCTTTCTTTGTTGCTACAAAGTACCATAGCTAATCAGAATGGATTTAATTTCACACATTTGACCATGATGATGGTAGGCCGCCAAAGTAGTGGAGTTGCTCTAGTGGCACAAACCTCAATCTTATGAATGGGAACAAACAGATGCAATAGTAGAAAACAAGACATATTATGGTGTCATTAAAGAAATTATTGAGTTGAACTATCGTTGTAGAGGGAATATAGTGCTTTTAAATGTGATTGGGTTGATAAAGTGTACAAGATAAATGGGTAAAACAGATCGCTTTGGGGTCACAATGTTAATTTCAAGCATCTGCTCAACACCGGTGATAAATTATCGATGAACCATTCATTTTGGCATCACAAGCTACAGATTTACTATGTTGCGAGATCCAATTGATAATGATTGGTATGTAGTTGTTCATTCAAAAGCACGAGACCTGCTTTTGATATGGCTACAGTTGAGACTGAAAATTTAGAGAAGAATGTGTGTGAAAATTTAGGAACACCATTGCCTTGTCTTATTACAAATGTTAATATGGAAGCTGATGATGGAAATGTCCATGTAAGGACAGATATAGATGGTATAATTGTTGATGCAGAACAATCTAACAAGTAAGTCTCTTTTTTATGAGCTAGTCATGTTATAGCATACTAAAATAAGTGCTCTTCCCTACCATTTGTATATGGTAATATACCTACATTTACTGATTTGCTATTTACTTTGTAGGAGGAAAATGGTGCAAAATGCAGGAGGCAAAAGAAATAGCAAGACAATTGGTGCATATGAGAAAGAGGGATTGCATATCCGGAAGAGAGAAGAGAAAATATGATGAGAAATAAAGAAGTGATGCAATCTTTGAACATTCGAGAACTAGTCAATGAAACTTTGTTAGCACAACCAACAAAGAAAAGAAAAAGGTTTCATGCATATTTCTAGTTCTAATATTTTTAAGGGGCTTAATGTTAGTAACTATTAGATATTAACATTAAATTTTCATCTTTGAACTATAGGCATCTCATCGACATCGAACGGGAGTTCAAGGTAGTGTTGAACGACCTAACTTATGTCCTAGGACAAGAGTAAGTGCAGAGAGAATGAGGAAAGGCCGAACGGACAAGAGTAAGTGTCAGAGAGAATGAGGAAAGGCCAAACTTATGCCTAGGACAAGAGAAATTACTTTAGAGAATGAAGGACAACATGACAATGCAGATCCCGAATATGAGCCCGTAGAAGTACCCTTGGAAGAAAATGCAGGTAAATATTAATAGTTTTTAATATTGTAATGTTGCTGCCAGTTCAGGATTATTTTTCTTTTAGTTTTTCCTATATGTGATTACCAATATTAATTGGACTGTTTCATTCATAGGTGACGAACAAACAAAGGAGCGGAAGATAAGAGGATACACTAAAAAAGGTGACATATATGCAAGGCAAAAAGGACCAAAACTCCAAGTCCAACTCAATGAGATGGGTCAACCTGTTGGGGACACTTCCTCCCCATTGGCCAATTTTATTGGAACACTTGTGCGTAATAAGGGATTTCCACTTGCACATACCGATTGGAGGTTGGTTTGCCCAAAGAAGAAGTATCGCCAGGATGCATAACACGTGTGATGCAACTTGTTTGAAACAACATCTTAAATATGCAATGCAACATCTCAAATAATTTTTTATGGTAAATAGCTATTCGGGGACATAGATCGAGGCCTTTTCAATTGGGTGTTGACAACAATGCAAATAAATGGAAAGAGTTCAAGGCGCACCTAAAGTTACTGTTATTTGATGAGACTAAAGATGATGATGAACTTCTTGAACTTTGTGTTGAAAGGGTTCTTGAAGCGCATCGAAGTGGCTCATCGATTATTGGAGAACTCCGAAGTCGTTGTAAGAAAAATCACATAACTATCAATTTCTTTATACTTCATTCATTTTATTTAATGTACATGGAATTTTTTTATGATAGGCCCGCCAATAATAGGCAAAGAAAATCGTATGGGTTGACTACTCCACATACAAATTGGAAGTAAGAGTTTTGCTCGTGTACGGCATGAAAAGGTACGATTTTTTCCGTTGATGTCATGTTGAGTGCATGGTGTAGTATGTTCATGCTTAATTATTGGGCATAGGGCAAGGAGGATGGATGCACCCCACGCAGAGATGAACTTTTTATAATAACACCCACACATAAAAATGGAGTTCCTCATCAAAATGCAGTGTCAACAATTGTAAGTGTGTTCGAACACAATAATTGATTGATATTAGTGACCACACATAACCTGAAGTTTGAGACCATAATTTACCAAATTTTATACTATCCTAAATATGTGCGTAAAGCACTTAAAGATGCTCAGCATCAGATCATCCGAATTGAAAGAGAGAACAATACAAGAGGGTGATCTTTATGCTCATGTTTGTGGAAAGGAGAAGAAGGGGTATGTTCGTGTTTTTGGTCTAGGACCAACTCCAAGTGAGCTGGGTTTGCCGGGAGCAAAAAAGTACACACCAACAAAGCTACAAATGGAAATCGAAGGTCGCCGACGTGCTGATCAGCAAGTAGAGCTTCTAACCAACCGTATGGATGAGATGCGGCAAGACATGCAACGACAATTGGATGAACTAAAGAAGTTGGTGGTTATGCAAGCTATACAAAATACTAATAGTACTCCACAACATGGGTCTAATACAAGGCTTAACATGGTAAATAATGTGTCAACCTTATTTGATGATTTATTTCAATAATTTAATATTGATGATGTAGTTGTCTTGTGTAGAATGCAAGGTCTGGAGAACATCATGTTGACGAGGAAGAACATGATCCTAATAGTGAAGCTGAATCATATGCTATGAATGAGGTGGATAAAAATGATGATGCAAACATGGTTATCCGAAGGCGTGTTATAGCCCCGATGGTGAAAATGAAGAGGTGATTATTTTCAATTATGGTTCATGGATAAAGTTTCATCGGTTGCTATGAACCACCTCTAATTATTATTGACATACAATGAATTGATTAGGTGGAACAGAGGTGGTACTTTATAATGTTGTGAGTCCATTTAATCTTCCTGTGGCTAAGGCAACTATTCGAGAACAAGCCCAAGGACAATTGTGGGGGTGAAAATCTTGGTTCAATGTTGTGAAGTTCTTGTAAATTTATATTCAAAAGGAATGGTGTGCTGCCACGCCCATATGGAGATGTGCAAACCTTGGCTAACGCTTAGTGGAAAATGTATTGCATGGCCACGCTCGAGAGTAAGAACTTGTACTCACCTTTTCTGGCAAATTTAATGCTTGACCATGAGTTGCTAAGCTTTGACATATACTTTGTAGATGAAGGAAGTTAAAAAGACAGCAGGGCCAATGGGATACGCAGGTGATCGAATTTCACTTTGCCAACCGAATGTTGTCGTCTTGCATTTTATGAAATATGGGATAGATTTCACATCTAAAGTGTCATGTTTTGTTTTTACTAGTTGGGTACATTTAAAAATATCACTAATTTGAAATTTGTTCGTTATCAAAATATATTATGTTATAATGGGCATTAGTTGACTTATGGCTTCTCCTTATATTTATTTCTTTCATACATGGTATTATGCTATTATATTCATTTCAATATAAACAAATAATATGGTTGACTGACTGCAGGGAAAACATGATTGATATATGGATCCAGCTAACAAGTATGGCAGTTTGGTAGTGCAGTTCAGGTATGACCTTTTGTGATCCAATGGAATGTTGTACATCCAATCTATTATTAAAGACAACTATTAACGGTGGCATCTATTTCTATTCCAGATTTTTGAAGTTCCAACTTAGTGCGAGCAAGAAGACAAGGAATTTGTTACTGCTTGGCTTGGTCTACTCTTGATTGGCTTGCTTGCCTGCCGTAGGCCATGCACAAAACAAGACCTGATTCTCTCCATCTAGGATTCCAGGTCTGGTCTGGAAGAAAGAAGACTTGTGCTATCTTTTGAATCACTAATATCCTTTCTTATTCATTGCATGTAATGAGGAATTAGTGAGTCGACAGCCTTTTGTAATAGTTAGGTGTGTGAGTATATCCATGCAGTGTCTCTGGAAAGTTGAAGCAAGGTTACTGGAAAGTTCAAGCAATGTTACTTTCTCTTTCAATGTGAACCTAGTGTTATATTTTGTTAGTGGAGATGCATTATATATGTTGAAACTCACCATGACAATGTACTTGTGTCAAGCATACTATGTACATGCTGATGCTAGCCTTTTGCATGCCATTGCTTGTATATGGAAAGCCGTATAAATGGTATGATTGTCTTAGTTCTGGATGGCATTAGTTGTAATGAATGACTGGAATGAACTTTTGGACGGCATTAGTTGTAATGAATGATGATTGGAATGAACTTTTGGATGGCATTAGTTGTAATGAATGGAATAAACTTTTAGGCTGAGATGGCATAATTGGCTATTACTGATGATAGCGTATGTTGCAATGGCAACAAACTATCAGTCGACAAATGTAGAAAACAACAACACACTATCTGTCGGTATAGGAAATATCGGTCGGCAAAGACTTCATCAGTCCAGAAATCATGCTCGGTTGGAAATGACTACATCTGTCGGCAAATCATTACATTAGGCCATCACGCTATCTGTCGGCAAAGACACATCTGTCGGCAAATATCTTCCCCGACACTGATTATTGCAACCGATTGAGAACTGTAGGGGAAACTATTTCCGACAGATAATCTGCCGCCTAATGGGTGCATTGCCGACAGATAAGAGTGTTGGGAAAAGTACTCCATGGTATAGTGTGTCATCCAAAGTACAGTCGATATCATCCGGAGTATCATTGACTTCGTTGACAATATCCATAGTATCATCGACTTCGTCAACGATGGTAGTACTACTTGGTCCCTACGTAATCTGCTTTTCATCGTGACTAGTCCAACATGTATACCCTCTTTTGAAACCTCATAGAATCAAGCGTGCTTCAATCTGCATTGGGTTTTGAAACATCTGCAGATTCTCACAGTCAATGCATAGACAAGGCATAAATTCCACCCCCTTATTCAACATATCTTCCTCTGCAGCTTTTCTAAAAGTAGAGACACCATTAATGTACTCGATGCTTGCACGGTTCTTAGCATACATCTAGCTTCAGTCTATCTATGCTACATATATAACAATGTATTAAATGATGAGTTAAGTACTCTAGGAGTGCTCATGCGCACATGTTCTACATATAGGCTACATTTCTACTTGCCGATTAACCTATATAGCTCCTAACATCAAAAAAGAACGAATGGATATGCATGTAAGAACCAACCACTAATTTAGATCAAAAAGTATAAATGGATCTGCACAAAGTTATAGCAAATGTATCTACTTTACATCACAGAGAACAAATTAACCAGCTTCATTTACCTCTTCACCAAGGTAGATATTAAGTATAATATAAATTTGAACCAATTTTTACTTTACATCATAGAGAACAAATGGATCTACAACAAGCTAGCTAGATGTAGAACACAGCTTCATTTCCTCCAAGCTAGATCTAAAATGTAATTCAAATTTGAAGCAATTACTAACCTTAGATGACCTAGAGCACACAGATTTACAATTACTGCTCCAAATCTAGGGTCTCTTTCACCAGAACACCTCTCAATTGTAGCCACCTCAAAAATATCTAGGAAACCCTAAAAATATAGAGGCGGTCGAGGCTCTCTGTTCTTTTATAGATAACAAAATTGATCATCACGGACGGTTTGTGGATAAAGTCGTCTGTGATGATCTAATCGCAGACAGTTTTTGAATAAAACCATCTATGATGATACCATCTGTGATTAGATCATCACAGACGGTTTTATTCACAAACCGTCCGTGGTGTTCCCCTTTGTCTTCCCAATGCAGACGCGCGCAGTGTTTCGAGTTGATCATTTCGTCTTTTGAGAGAATTAAAACCATATGTTCAAATTCCACTTGGAAGACCGTGTTCTAGGCAGTGTTTCGTTTCCCTAATGCAGATCATTAATTGCACTTCTGCGGCTATAAGAAAAGAGAGGCTGATCAACCGCCTCTATACTTGATCGATCAGCAACAAAAAAATCCCCTCTGACGCCGCTATGAGCAACCAAAAGAGCCCCTCTGATGCCTCCTCTGTTTGCTCCGCCCCCCAGCCTCCAACGAAGGCTCCGCCACCGCCTTTGCCTCTTGTAATTACGCTGACAAACCCTCCGCCTCCGCCACCTCCGAGACCCCTGCAACCCCTGCGGCAATGGTTGTGGTGCCACATCGACGCCATATCTATGGATCCACCGACCACCCATTACTTGTAGCGTCCACCTCCAACCGTGTCGGGCAGCACCCCTCCGGCCACCTCCGCCTCAAGCATCGTCGTTGGGCAGAAGCGTCCGCCACCAGTCTCCTCCTCCGACGACGATAGCTACAACTCATTAAAGGGCTATCGTGACGGCTGGGAGCTGGAGGATGACCCAGACAGAGCCGGTTCGAGCGAGGACCCAGACAGTGGCAGCAACGACTCCGACTCCTATGACGACTCCGGCGACGACGAGTGATCGACTAATTAAGTAGTCTTCCCAGTCTTTTGTAGTTAAACTTTTGTATCTAGCAACAAGTTAGTTAAACTTTTGTATCCAGTAAGAACCTTGTTCTTATATATATAATGCAACATTCTAGCTTATATTAATCCAGTAGTCTTTTGTAAAGCATGTTTCACACATTTACTATTTTCAATTATTCACTAACAAAATTGATTATCACAGACGGTTTGTGGATAAAATCGCTCATGATGAGGAAATATCACTGACTGTTTTATCCACAAACCGTCTGTGAAGTTATACCTGTCATCACAGTCGGTTTGTCGATAAAACTATCTGTGATATTTCCCTCATCACAGACAGTTTTATCCATAAGCCGATTGTGAACTTCTCGCTTTCATCACAGACGGTTTGTTGATGAAACCGTCTGTGATAATCATACATCACAGACGGTTTCAGCCACAAACCGTCTGCGATGTGCCCGAAAACGTGTCTAATATAACCCCTTTTGTAGTAATGTAAGATCTCCTTTACTTGATTTGATTATCTAAGTTCTAGCTTTGTACTGATTTTTATCAAGATTATGTCTTTTCTGTTTTCAAAACCTTTTACACACATTATCTGATATAGGTTCTTATGTATTCTTCTTGTTAATGCTTCAATTTCTATTCAATTATCAAAGTCAAGTGATCCATCTTTTCTAGTAGTTTTTGCCCTTAGTAGCATATTATAGTTTTGTCATACTTAATAATAGTATTAATTAATGGGCTAATGGATTGTGGGCAATCAAGAGATTTTTCACGCACGCACTTTCTAGATATAGTAGAGGTCATAAATTTGTTTTGATATATTGATAAATTTGTTTTGATATATTGACGATAGCTTCACTTGAAATAGTAAAAGATTTTGTTATAGGTGTTTGTGTTTGAATGGAGGGCCCTTCGTTTTGCCTCGCCCTATGGCCCCCAAAATGTCAGGAACTACCCTACTGCACTCCCATGATCCTATTGCAATCTTTGCTTGAGCTTGTGTGCTGGGAATCTCGCTGCCAAGAGAAACCAGAGGAAGGAATGCTTGCAAGTTGCAACATGGAGAGAATGAGAAGCAAGGGAGATCAGCTGCATGAGTTGTTTTGAGGGGCAAGGCTCCACCGCTACAGAATACGTGTTTACTATCGGGTCCACATTGGCATCACTACCGGATGTGGACCCGACACTACCTAAATAGTAGTGATAGTTGAGAACTATCACTGTCAGATGTAAACCGGCAGTTATAATCACTATCACCGCGGTTCATACTGCATAACCTGGCAAGATCAATAACCAACAAGATAAGTAATATCACTGCCACTTTTCTCTCGAAAACCCGTAGTGATAACTCTCTGCCCTATTTTCATCCAAAACTAGCAGTAATGGGTTTTTTAAACCCATATATATATATATATATATTTGTTGCAGTATATGTATTATGTAATGTTGTAGCATATATATATTGTACAGTAGATGTATTCTGTATGGTATACGTTATGCATAATACTAACGAAGCATCGTTAAAAGGTAATTCAAATACATTGAAGCATCATAATATTTAATTATTACATTGTTCATTCACAATCATTGACATCTCACAAATTCTCGTAAAACTCGCTCTTTGGGTTGATAACTTCTCGAACGATGAACCCAGCTAGCTGCTCTCAAAGGGCTTCAATTTCTTTGTTAAACAAGCCGCTGGTGCCTAGCTTCATATGCTATCATGAGAGAAATTGAAGCATTAATTAGTGCCATCGTCTTTATAAAGAAAAGTATGCATCAACATGTAATGATATACCATCTTGCTGTTATAGTATGTACTGTCAGTGACGAACGTGTGCATATATGTCATTGCATAGTATCCACATAGATTGTTCCCTTGGGCCTGTCTCAGGCACGGAAAATCGGTTTTTATTCTGAACTTCTTCGTGAATGGACGACATCGCTGGCTCTTCTTGCGGTATTTTGCGTACACCCTATGCATGGTTTCGAGTAGTCATTAAAATTAATTAGGTGCAATGGAATGGAAGATTATTGGAGCAATAATGCAATGACCGAGTTTACCTGTCTAGCAACTCTATTAATTCTTTGTAATCGGCTGTTGGTTTCCTCATTGAGTCCAAGACAGTGATATTGCTTTCATCTAACATGATGACGAGGAGGATCCAGTGAAAGCTGCAGAAGCCAATTAGTCGTTACATAGTGTTTCGCATCAAATATGCGAGACTAGTAGGCAGGGAAACACGTACTGAAAGTTGTAGAGTAAAAGTACGTAGGTCTTGTCTTGTACCTTTTAGCACCGCCTTGAGTACGTACTCCTCAACATCATTTATCATTTTTGGATCTAGATTAAGTTTGCAGTTGATAAGGCCCGGGTCGAGGAATCCTACCCTTTCATTTAAGTCTTCTCTAAGTATCATTGCCTCCATTCTACATAAAAAAAGAAGTCAGACCCTCAGTTTAAGGGTATGTGAATGTATATCATGAAGTATACAAGACACTTACAGAGTCCACATTCTTAATATAGACACGTCCAGGGCATCTCGTTAGTACAACTGGTATAGTTCCATGTGTTCTACCCAGAAAACGTCGTCCTGTTGTGAAAATCCACATCTTTGTATTTGATGGGGAAAGCATCGTTATTTATCTCTTAGACATACTGCCGGTACCATTGATGTAGATGTCATAACTGTGTTGTTAGTTTGGACTCCTCATTTGGATCCACCAAAGCTTCCCCGTTAACGAATGGCCACCTTAGAGGGGGCTCCTGCCCTTTAGCACCACTTTGGCCTCCAACAACAGTTGCTTTACCACCATCTCCTTTAGATTTCTTTCTGAGATGCGCTCGTAGTCTGATCATTGGCTAAGTTGAGGAGATTCAGTTGCCCATCCTATTTGTTTAACCGTCGTTAAGCCCACGAAGAAATCCCTTTTGGTAGCTTTGATTACAACCTTATAAGGTGGTGGCGTCTTTTTGAAGCGAGCTGTTACGCTGGCATCTACTTCCCTTCTAATTTCTTCTTCAGTTAGGTCATATGCTCATTTCTTGCTAAGAGTTCATGTTGGTTCACAGATGAGAAACTTCCCCCCTGACCGTGTAGAATGTTGAGATCACGGTGCTCATTGATTACTGTCTTGTGGCGCTGGAGCAGGAGAAGAACCTTTCTTGGGTGACACCGGAGGAGGTTTTGTCCTAGGTGCAGAGTCCGCCTCGTCATCATTATTACGATCATTGTCATCGTCAACTTCTGAGCCAAACATTATGTAGCGCTTGGGCCATGCGATGAATGTGCCCATGCTTTGTCCGATATTATTTTCCCCTCCTCGCCCGAGAACTCAACCTCAACTTTGCGGTATCTGTCAACCACGCTGTCAACTAATGCTCTGGCGTATCCCTGAGGAATTGGGTGATTATGCAACATCTGCCCCTCGATGCATGGCCAAGCCACCCCTTCAGCCACCTTGATGGTAATGTTCGCTACGGGCAAGTGCAAACTGCAGCGTGTCGGCTCTACGATTTTGTCCACAGGAAAACTACACGATAAGTCCTCTTCAGGAGGGCCTGCAGATGCTTGGCTACTTTTACGAGCCCCGGCGGGACTCTAGAGCTGGTGGCCGATGTCATGTAACTGACGTTCGATAAGGACGTTTGCTAGCATTTCTTGCATCTTTTCTTCAAATTCAATTTCCCTTCTGTGCATCCGGTCTTCTATTTCTCGTACACATTCATCTAACTATTCTTGTCTGGATTTCTTTGGTTGCTTATAAATTTTGGCATCCTCTAGGAACACTGCTTTCTAGGATACCCAAGGCGCGTGTTAGCTCGTCGTTCTCCCTTCTTGGCTAGAAGGAGCCCTGAGTAGCTTGGGAGTGGGCATCTACGATTTTCTTTGAGATTTCCTCATCTTTCTCACTTCTGAAGCTTAAGCTACCATCATCTGACAGATTAGCTCCCCTCGCATGCAGCTAGTACTTTGATCTTGAGGCCATCTTAGACGTCGCAGTAATAACTCCACTACGAGTTAGCTCTTCTTTCCGTGCATCCCACTTGGGTACTTTCCTCACATAGCCACCGGTGCCTAGCACATGGGGGTAAATGTT
Organism: Guadua angustifolia; assembly: GCA_036346375.1. NCBI lineage: Eukaryota > Viridiplantae > Streptophyta > Magnoliopsida > Poales > Poaceae > Guadua > Guadua angustifolia. The sequence goes on along the minus strand of CM070512.1, from coordinate 14,038,706 downwards.
CTTGTCTGAATTTGCCTTGTTCTGTTGGCTGATAGTCTGGACTTCATCAGATTTCTTATACTACACAAATTTATCCCAAAATTGCTCTAACCTCGAGTATCTATTAAAATCCGGCGTTTGATCCTTCTTGACATACTTCTTATTCAGCTTTGTCTTCCAATTCTTCTATGCGAATCCCATGACGATTAGTGCACGTTTCTTGGCAAGCTCCAACTGATCTTCAGGAAACTGGAACTTGGCTGTCAACTCTGTCCACAATAGATCCTTGATGTCATCGGAAACATACGATAGGCAATCACGTTAACGTGTCCATGATTTGTAGATGATGGGCACATTATCTCTAGCAAGGACCCTGCATGTTGTCCGATATGGCCCAAGCAATGATGTAGGTATAGCTGGTTCCCCGACTACATTAAGCTCCACGATCACCTTTCGTTCACCTGTGCGCATCTTGCTGGGACCTCGCCCACGACGCTGCCTTCGTGCACCAGATGTCTGACCCTGCATTTTGACTGTTTCATTAGTCATTTGGTCCTACTAGAGAGTTACCCCGCCTACGTAAAGAAATTCATCGGGAAGCACATCCTACTAAAGAATCCTACTAAAGAATTACCTCGTGTACATTTGTTGCCTTGGGTTGTTCCAGGTTGAGGAACCTTGTCGGGCTTTGCTCTGAGCTTTGGTTCACGGGCTCAGCGCCATTCGGCACTTGTCCCTGGAGGCCATGTGCAGCAAGTTTATCTAGAATTTTAAATTAACAAAGTCATGAAATGAATCTTCGCACAACTTGAATGACCATTTTGTCATGCGTTAGAGTTGCTAATATCAATGTTTTCCATATATAAGGTGTAATCACCATTTTGTCATGCATTAGAGTTGCTAATATTAATGTTTTGCATATATAGAGCGTAATCGCTAGACTATACAAAGGTAATCATGGAACATGCATGTACAAAACGATAAATAAAGCAAGGCAGACATGAAATACAAATCATATACATCGAAGGCACCATTATACATCGAAGTCATCATTATACATTAAAGGCACCATTATACATCCATGGCACCATTAAACATACATACATGCATACAAATTAATTACATACATATACCAGTAACGTAAGAATACATACATACATACATACATACATACATACAGTGCTAGTAAAACAAAACTAAAGCTTTATGGATCTGTTTCTCCAATGCCTACACATGTGAGAATGATCATATGAATTACACACAACAAATCAATAACAACCTGAAAATGTTTCTATTGATTAAGGTACAACACAGTAAGCATCTCATTTTGTATCCCGAATATATAGATGTGTCAATGTGGAAGAAAGAATAGCACGAACATTCTCTCCTTGGTATGCATATTGCATGACTCCTGCCTAGCACCATTATTTTCATGAGCTCTTTTATAGTACACTAAATTCGATATAAACTACTGATTCTTTTCGATTTAATGGATCAACTTAGCTACAATTTATTTACACTTCTTTTGATAATAAAGTAGAAGAAATATCCTAAACAAATGAACGGTTACATCAAATTTGGTGTCAGCATGTCGTAATCAATCCAATACCTCACACCAACCTAGTTTGCAAGCAACAACCAACAGAGCATTGTCACATATATACACTTTGGCTGGCATAATAATAGGAACAAAGTAGCAGTACACACACACATGCACCACATTCCAGCTGCACAACTGTCTCTATTAGGTTTTTCACCATCCATCCAAAATGACACGCCAAGCAGGTACGAATACGATCACCAAACTATGACAAGCTATACACATAAATATGTTGACAAATTAGGGCACCATCAATCGCATTCAATCAATACATTTAGAATCATTCTCAGAATTCTATAAAAATAATTAAACAAGAGCATAGCATGAAAAGTTTATAGTAATACCCTCAATACCCCAGAATCACTCAGTAAAAATTTTAGAATATTTAGATGTCATTTTCTGCCTCTATAAAATCAAAAACCGAAAGGCCAATAATTAGACCATCAAAGTTTCAAAATTTTAGAAAATTCTTAGAGTCAGATTTTAAGCTGAAAATTTTATGGTAGATCAAATAGCTCATTATGATCCGCTCCAAAAAGTTTCAAAAATATATAAATTGATTTGCATGCCAAATTAAACCTAAAATAGAAATGCTGCCAAGTCTCTTCAATCAATTAGCTAGTTCCTTCCTTAACGCGAAACAAAAATATATAAATTGATTGGCAATGTCCAGTGTTGTTTTTCCCACTGGGGAAGAACCCAAGGGATCCAAAAATCCAAATCTCTTCAATCAATTAGCTAGTTCCTTCCTTAACGCGAAAGATAGCAACATTACAACAACTATAGCTAGGGCAACCCATGAAATCGCGTTAAAACACAAAAAGACAGTAATAGCAACCTCAAGTGGGGCGGTTTCGGAGAGGGGGAGGCGCCGCGTGGAGGGAGACGCCGGGGAGGGGTCGACACGGGGAGGGCCGGGCCGGGGAGGGTCGACGCGGGGACATGGAGTGGTCGCGGCGGCTAGGGTGGCACAGACGAAGGACGACATGAATTACAAATGGGATGCAAAATGGCTGTGCGGGAAACAGGATGTTTATATAGGGAGGATTATTACTACCGGTTCAACCAAATAACCCGGCACTGATGTATTATCTCTACCGGTTTGTTTTAGAACCGGCAGTGATGTAAGACTATTAGTGTCGGTTCATTTATGAACCGGTAGTAATATAACAACATCAGTGCCGGTTGAAATATAACCCGGTAGTGATATGGAACTATCAGTGCCGGTTGAGACACGACCCGGCATTGATGTGTTACATTAGTGCCGAGTGTCATACATCAACCGGCACTGATGTTTCGCTATCAATGCCAGGTGGGGTACGACCCGGCACTAATGTGTTATATTATTGCCGGGTATTGTATATCAACAGACACTTATGTTCACCATCTGTGCCGCGTTACCAATGAACCGCAAGGATAGTCCTGCCGCCTGCATGCATGCCAAGTGCTGGTGTGGCAAAAATAGCGGTGGAAATTGCTGTTGCGGTAATGATTGGGTAGCCACTCGGGCACGCTGCTGCGGCAAGGATTGGGTAGCCGCTCAGGCACACTCGTGAAGGTGAGGAAGAGGGGCCCACATGGCACAGGGAGGAGGGTAAAAGAAAAAGATTTTTCTGATTTCTGGACATCAATACGGATTTGGATTTAATTGGATATCCAAACTGAGGTGAAAATTTTTGAAACTTTTTGTGGAGAATACCGATGAGTTGATGATGTTTTTGTAAAATGTTTGGCTTGAGATTTGACATGAGGAGGTTTGTAAAATTCTGACAAGCTGACTAGTTGATTATTGATTTCTCTATTATTGATTTTCTACAGGTATCAAACAATATCAAAATATTCTGAAAATATTTCTGAATGATTATAATAATCAATACTCCATACATTACAAATTGAAGCATGTCCTTCGTACAAAATGTTTATATTACAAATTGAAGCTTGACCTTCATACAAAATAAAGCATATCCTTAATTATACAACTAAGTTACGATCTGACCTTCATTATGATCGCGGCGTATGTATGTAGCTTCCTTTATGTCTTCCATGAGACCTAGGTCGATGTTCTCACCGAAAGGGGGAGACTCATCGAATTGGTTATAGTCTTCCTCGTCGACTACACTCTCAACTCCCACAATCCTTCTTTTTCCTTGAAGAACCACGTGGCGTTCCTTATCATCCGAATCCCTTACAAAGAAAATTTGTGTAACGACATTAGTAAGTACGAATGGTTCTTCTCTGTATCCAATGTGTTTGAAGTCCACGGTAGTGATACCGTACTTGTCAATGTTCACGCCCCTAGGTAACCTGACCCATTGTCACCGAAAGAGGGGGACCTTCAAAGGCCCATAGTCAAGCTTCCAAATCTCTTCTATGAATTCGTAATACGTCTGCATATTGCTATTGTTGTCATAGGCATCTATACGGACCCTGCTGTTCTGGTTGGTGCTATTGTTATCTTGTGCTCTTGTATAAAATATATATCCATTGATGTCATATCCTTCAAATGTCAAAATTGTATATAACGGTCCCTTAGCTAACGCTCTTATTTAAGCACACTCTATCTGCGTATGCATCATGTTTCTAAGCAACCAATCTCCAAAGTTATCTCTGTGCTCTCTCGCGATCCAAACCTCATACTTAAATGGGTTTTTTCTTCATAGCATGTTCTTGTGCATGTTGACATACGGGGCCGCTATAACTGATTGGTGCAGAACTGTAAAATGTGCTTGTGTGAATGAAGCACGATACTTAGTACGGATCGATTTCTGACCTAGTGTCCCTTTCCCTTGTAGCCTCCCTTCATAGCGAGATACGGGCACACCAATCGGTTTGAGATCCATGTAATCGATGCAGAACTCAATGACCTCCTCGATTCCCCAACCTTTAGCAATGCACCCTTCTGGTCGATGTCGATTACGAACATATTTCTTCACAACCCCCATGAACCTCTCGAAAGGGCACATTTGATGTAGAAACACAGGGCCAAGAAACTATATCTCTTTCACAATATGAACAATGAGATGGACCATAATATCTGAGAAGGATGGAGGAAAGCACATCTCAAGCCGGCATAGAGTGTGGATCACGTCTTGCTGCAACTTATCCAGTTTCAACGAATCGATGAACTTTTGTGAAATCGCGTTGAAGAATGAACACAACTTTATAATTGAGTCTCACACTTTTTCTGGCAGAACACCCCTAATTGCAACAGGAAGTATCTGTGTCATCATCACATGCTAATCATGAGACTTCATACCAATTAATTTCAAGTCTTTCATTGAGACTAGCCTCTTTATGTTGACAGAATAACCGGACGGAACTTTGACTCTGTGCAAGCACTCACACATACTAATTTTCTCATTCTTGCTTAGAGTGTAGCAAGCTATGGGAAGGTACTTTTTGCCTTGACCCAGGTCTTCATGATGCACCTCCTTCCTAAGTTTCATATCTTTTAGGTCCATCCATATGTTGAGTGTATCTTTTGTTTTGCCAGGTATGTCTAGTAAAATACAAAGCAAGCTGTCAGACATGTTTTTCTCTATATGCATGACATCGATCGCATGTCAAACATCTAGGTGCTGCCAATAAGGTAGGTCCATAAATACTGATCTCTTTTTCCACAAAGGAGTCAGATCACCGAACTCGGGTGATGTACTTCCTATTTCTTTCCATGGATAATTTTAATATCCTTACGGCCACAAATATCTCTTTGCCATTGTGATGTTGTGGAGCTGAAGCAGTCTCCTTTATACTGTCAAAAACTCTCTTGTTGTTGCGATACAGGTGGTCCTTGCGAAGGAACCTACAATGCCGCATGTAACACATTTTTTGACAGTATTTCAGCCACCGGCTACCTGTATCACCCATGCAATGGACACATCTATTTTATCCTTTTATAGTCTGGCCCGAAAGATTGCCAAAAGCAGGGTAATCATTGATGATTACGAACAACAACGCGTGTAGCATGAAGTTCTCTCTTTTATACTCATCCCATACCCGTACACCATCGTTCCACAATACCAGATGATCTTCACCAGTGGTTTGAGGAACACATCAAAATCGTTGCCAGGTTGCCTCGGCCCTTGAATCAATAGTGGCTTCATAATGTACTTCTACTTCATACAAAGCCAATGAGGAAGGATGTAGATACATAAAGTCACCGGCCAAGTGCTATGACAACTACTCATGTTGCCGAAAGGATTCATCCCATCCATACTAAGTCTGAACCTTATATTCCTCATATCATATACAAAGTGTTTCTTGTATTTTCTATCAATGTTCCTCCACTGCGCGGAGTCAACAAAGTGTTTAAGCATTCCATCCTTTTTACGCTCGTCGGCGTGCCATCGTAGCAATTGAGCATACCTTTTGTTCGCAAATAGACGCTCCAGACGGGGGATTATAGGGAAATACCACACCACCTTGGCTGGTGGTCTTTTCTTCTTACGCTGCGCCTCGATGTCGTCATCGCCGCGCTTATACCAAGATGCCTTGCAAATGGGACACGCATCTAAATTTGCAAACTCATTGTGATACAATATGCAATCGTTTGGACATGCGTGTATTTTCTACACTTCTAGTCCCAACGGGTAAACAACCTGCATGGCCTGGTATGTGGTTGTTGGCAACACGTTACCCTCTGGAAGGACATCTCTGAAGAAACCTAACAGCTCTGTGAAACTCTTATCAGACCAACCATTGCTTGCCTTCAACTGCAGCAGCGTAAGCATAACATGCAGCTTTTTGAGCTCCTCCTTGTAGCCCGGGTACAAGGGTGTTGTAGAATCCTCTACCAAATACTGAAACTTCTGAAAATCCCTTTCACTTGTGAGGTCCTCCTCCGCATCATGCAACATCTATTCTAGATCATCTTCATGGTTATTGATGAACGTGTCTTCATAGGTGTCGATGAACATATCTTCGACCGCAGTCGAGTCGTTGTCTTCATCATCATCAATCAGATGCCCTTCACGTACAATCTCATCTTCACTGTGCTCGGTCCAACAGGTATAGACAGGCTTCAAACCCCTTCGAAACAAATGTGCACGGATTGTCTCAAGATTAGAAAATTGCTTCTCATTCTTGCAATCGACGCACGGGCAACAAATATAGTCCATCAGTTTATTTGACTTGTATGCCGCAGCCGCGCTCAGAAAACTAGTCACACCGTTAAAGTACTCTCTATCGCGACGGTCCGTTTCATACATCCATCTTCGGTCCATCTACAGATATTTATAACAAATAAAATCTCAAGAATCAATAAGTGGTCACAAATTGTTTTATTCATTTAATTTGTTATGTAGTGATAATTAATCTAGAAATTTTCATTAATTATAAATCTATATCCAAATCACGATTGTAAAATCAATTAAATAATTGCTATTAATTATATATAATGGTCCGTTCAAAGCAAATTTACATTACTTACGTAGTATTAAATTAACATACATGAAATAAAGAAACAATTTTAAGTAATTAGATTAAACAATAGTTAATTATGAAGTGCTACCACATTTAAATTCAATCAATGTATTAAACACTACTACGTAAATGCTTTTCACAAAGTGGTGGTAACCCATCTTCTCAGCGCTTTGCTCTCACCAGCACGCCAAGGTCTCAGGAAATCGCTAACTTTCACAGCGCTTTCTACGAGCCATCAGAATAGAATATCTGATGGATGGCTTAAAAACTGTACAATTTAAGTCTCACCGTGGAAATGCATTTTCACAAAGCGACGGCTTAAGAACCATTTCGACAGTAAGCTTAATTGTACAGCGTTTTTGCCATCCGCCTGCATGCATCAAGAGAATCTTTTTAATAATGTTATGTTTATATTATAATATTAATAAATGCATACATTCTATCAATCACATCACTGCTCAAAGACAAATTCATACATAATAATGACAAGGTTATATATACAAAGCACATATAAATCATAATTGCATTATGTATATATATACACAAGGTTATATATATACTCCTCTGATATTCTCCTTGTAAAACTCTCCAGGTGTAGTATCCTGCGCTATGTACTCCTCTGATATTCTCTATCTAATATAAATTACAGCCTCGTCAGTCTTTCAAAAAAATATATACACAAGGTTATTATATATACATCGTTGTTCACGGTCCGCTTATCCTCGTCTCCCAATTACAAAGTTTAGGATGCTTCGCCACTTCACCTTCAGAGTAAAAGAAACTACTCTCTCATGGATGACTTCACGATTTAATGAATTGGCACATGTCCTTTGCACATTGCAAAGGTCATCATCGATGAGTGCCAAAGTGGTCTTTGCAATCTTCACCGCGATAATAAAGTAGGCAATAAAGAGGTTAAACAATAGTGAAATTGAGAATCGACAATAAATAATCTTGAATCACCAATTTGTATAGGCTTACATCCCGGGGTTGCTTCAGACTCCCTGCTGATCCCGAGAAACTCGCAGAGCGTAGTATCCACAAAGAACACCGCTCGAGGTTGCTTGTGGCACTTCAAATCAAATAATAATGTATGGAATTAGTACGCTTGGTAATACCCTTCCTTATTACTAGTGCAATTATGTTGAAGCATTACAAGTGTCTTCTTACCCATGGGTGGACATAGCAAAGCATCCTATTTGCCCCTTCGCAGGATCATGTTGCCCCGTCTTTTGGCCGTAATTTTTGAAAGCCCTACTCGAATGTCAACAATAACAAGTTACTATCATATCATAAAATAAATTATGTAACAATGTATGTTTGTGCATATATATTTCTTACGCATTTAAGACGCGGGTGAATTCATTGTAAGATTCTGGTGGGTTCTCGATGAGTCAAGGACCATATATCTACTCGCTTCGTGCAAAGATGAAACAAATAAAGTGATCGCTGCAACGAAAACTTATATATGTAAGTTTCACGAGTGATTATGGTGCAAACTAAGCTTTTAGCAACGATTGACGAATGAGAAGATTACTTAAAATTGTAGGAGCCATTATGACGCCCTTGTCTTGCATCCGAACATTGCTTTTGATATGTATAGCCCCACATCTACTTGGCGATCTCGGGTCAGGGACTTTCGCTTTTCTTCTATCTCTATTTCCGTCATCCCCTTATTCTTCAACGCCTTTTCATTGAGTACAACTCTTAAGCTCGGCTGGCTAATCCGTGAGGGGTCAAGGAACCCGACACGTTTTCCCATATTTTAGCATCAGTATATTGCATTCTACACAGAAGACAATGGTCAATGCGCCAATTTATATGCTGAATGCTGGGAAACATGACATTTTGGCAAATATCAGATTTTGGCAAAATGCATCTTGTTCGACGGATTTGGCAGAAGTTAACTTTACTAAAAAGGAAAAAACCACACTAAAATCGCCAACTTATTTATTTATTGAAAATTACATGGATTCTCGCCATTTTTGAATGATCTAACAAGCCATTACTATAAAGAGGAACTCAACTTGGCACTCAACCGCTATACATTTGGGGTTTTTTTATTATGCTATCGTAATGCAATATAATGATATGTTGTCATAATTAGTTATATCGGCACTTGCTATCGCAAGAGCCGATATAATTAACAATGTAAGGGTAGGTCAATGGCCAACTTACGTGCACCACACGCCGATCATGTTGATGTTGAGTTTTCCAAAATGGAACATCTGTTGTAAGTCACCAAAATCGATCCGATGTAGAGAGTATCCTCGTGTTTGTAGATATCGAGGGACGCGGTTTGAATGCCCTTCACCCCAAGACGAGATGCCCTCAAGTACCAATCATGGAATCTCTTCAACTCCCATGGTCCTTTGTTGATCCGCTCCATGGGGAGAAATGGCTTGCCATGCTCATAAGTCTCTAGTGAAGGCATGGTTCAGACCAGTGGAGTTGGCACTGCTTGACTTGGTGGTACTCGCTGATTGCAATCTACTTTTGTTTTTTCTTTGCAACCAAGAACGGAGATGCGCTACTGGTAGGAGAAGGTGCCACGTAGGAGAAGATGCGCTGTGGGAAGGCCACGCCAAGGAGAAGATGCACGCTGTGGTGAAGGCGCCCATGGCGAAGATGATGCTGCTAGGTGAAGGCGCCACCCATGAGAAGATGTGGTTTGTGGTGTAGGCAATTTTGGAAGAGGTAGGACGCCTTGACTTGTCACGGGCGCTCTCGACCTCTCTTGTATCAATGCAATATCTTCCTTGGGCCATACAATAAATGACCCAATCGCATCTTGATGGTCTCTACATCATCGTGGGTGCTGAATGGTAGCTTCCACAAGCCAAGGCACGGAACAAGCACGATGTCCACTTGCACCTTTGCGTGACCAATCGGGAAGTTGGTTGTGTATCACAAAGGTGCGGATATGCCATGCCCTCCGCAAGCTCGACGACCAAGCCCCCCTGCTCCATATGTGCACAGAGCTTGCACTTGGTTGCCTCTGTGATATCATCCACAGGATATCGAGGCGTTGGGATTGGTGCGGACCCGACGCTACTCCGGATGCGGGCCGGGCTCGGGTTGTTATCCGACCGCGCTTGTAACGCCCTTTCTGCCTCCTTTTCTTCCCACAATCTTAAAAACTCTTGTTGGGCCAGTTGTCTTATTGTATCAGCCATAGTCCTCTTATATCTTTGACGCGACTTGTATTGGTCTTGATATTCCGGAACCCATGCTTGAAGCCCACTCGACTTCCGACGCCACGAAAAGCGACTGGTGTTCCTTGGTTCCCAACGCCGTCGTTAGGTCGTCGTTCTCCTGTCTGCACGAAGATCCTCCGCTGTTTCGTGGCGAGATCTTCACAGCTTGGCTTAAACTTCCAGACCGCAGGTCCACCGTGCTTTTGCGACCCTTCTTCTTTGTTGGGTTGGCGAGCTAGGACCCACTTTCGCCTCGCCGCTTCTACTCGTCAATGGGTTCTCTATCCCAGGCTTCCTCTTCTTCTTTACTCCTCCACTCAACAATCTTAGGGCATACCCACTTGTGCCCAGTGATGGGGTACTTGTTCTTCTTCGCGAGGGCACTCAGTACACCTCGCTCAATGCTACGGCTTCGCTTAGGTCTTCGCGGACAAACTCGCCCATTCACCCACGGTGATTTTTCCATATTTCGAATGGTGCCGCTCCGTCTTCACAAAGTACTTGTTCAGCTCATACCTCCAGTTCGGAAGCTCTTCCCCATCACATCCAAGGCATTCTTCTTAGCGATGGCCTCATACTGGGGAACCTTATGATTTTCGCAACTCGGTCCACAGTGCGCCTTTGTCGCGTCGGCCACCTTTGTCTAGTTATCAATCGTGATGGAGACATTGTCCTTGACAAGACAGCCATGCAGTTTATTTCGAACTTGGATAGTGCCTCACGAGGTGCTAGGGGCTCTCCTAAAGAACCGACCTCCGTGATATACCAAGTCCTCGCCGCAGAACTTGTTCCTACTTCGTTCTCTGCTGCTTATGCGAGGTCGTGGTTGTTGCAGCAGAGAGAATCCACGGAACATGCCCGGAGGTATCTTCAATTACCTCTTGAATCGCAGCTAGTCGGCGTGATCGCTTTTCCGCCTCTCCATAAAAATAAACACGAGGAATACGCAAACATAAGGAAATGCAATTATGTCCACGCCAAGCTACAAATAAAACAAGCTCACTCTTCTTAATACCTCTTCATTGGGATCGTAGTTCGAGTCGATTTCCCACGCCGCCGCTCTCGTCGTGGGCATGGAACTGGCTAGGGCTCTTGTACGATGACGAGGAACCATCGCTGCCAAGGACAACGATGGGCTCGGTGTTCTTTCCAGCTGGGCTGCATCATCCTTCTCGCCAAGTCTTGCCGCCTTCCCGCATCGCCCTCCTCTTGCGTGGCAGTTACACCGAGCTCGCAAGGTGCTCCTCTTACGCGCCTTCTTGTCGAGCAATTCTTTATCTCCCATCTTACTACAAAATGTAAGGTTTAATCCTCAATGGTTTGATGAGTTTGGGAGTTGGCTTGAGTATAGCGAATCCAAAGATAGAGCATATCGCTTTTGTTGTTTCTTATTTAGGGACCGCAACAAGAAGGAAAGTGGGTATGATGCATTTGTTATAAATGGTTGGAATATTTGGAATAAAAAGCAAAACTAAAAGAGCATGTAGGAGGTGTCAATAGTGTTCACAACAATGCATTGAAATATTGCATCGATTTGTTAAAAAGAGACCAAAGACATTGATGTTGATAAATGCTATCCACACAGAGTGAAGTCGCTAAGATTGCTTATTTCGCTCAACTAAGGGCATCAGTTGATGTTGCTCGTCTGTTATTAAAACAAGGATTACCTTTTAGAGGACATGATGAGTCAAAGGATTCCTATAACAAAGTTAACTTCTTAGAAATTCATTGGTGGAAATATAGCAAAGATAAAAATGTCACTGAATAGTCTTATGATATCTCCTCCTATTCGTATGAAATTGTTCATTGTTTTGCAAAGGAAATATTGGTATCAATTCTACAGAAATTGGACACGATGTATTTTGTTTGCTAGTTGATGAGTCCAGGATGTCTCTGTAAAGAGCAGATGGCGCTTGTTCTGCGATATGTTGATAGTTGTGGAATTGTGAAAGAGAGATTTGTTGGTCTAGTTCATGTAAAAGAGACCACTTCTTCCTATCTCAAGTCTTCTATTGACTCGCTATTTGCGAATATAAGTTAAGCTTGAAGCAAGTTAGGGCCAAGGTTATGATGGCGCAAGCAATATGCGAGGTGAGTTTAATGGCTTCAAATCATTGATTATGAGAGAAAATAGTACAAAGATACTATGTCCATTGTTTTGCTCATCAACTTCAGCTTAATTAGTGATTGTGGGTTGTAAGAAAGCATAAAGGAATCATTCTAGGTGAAGTATATGCCTTTTGTGAGAAATATGACATCCCTAAGTTAGAAATGGAAGAAACCTACATTAATCCAAAGAAGCAACGATAAAGAATTGGAATTACCAATAAGCATCATTATGAAGTGGATTGTTTCAATGATGTTTTTGATTGGCTATGCCAAGAGCTTGACAAATGCTTCAATGAGACCACATCCAATTTGCTTGTTTGGTCGACTTCTTTAAGTCCAAGAGACTCATTTCATGATTTCAACTTGGATAATCGATGAGCTTAGCTAAACTCTATCCAAATGATTTTAATTCTTTAGAATTGATCGCTTACAAGATGCGTTCAAAAACTATCCGTAGAGTATTCATACGTCCATCCAAACCGACTCCACAAACTTTGGTAACTCCAACTTCAACTTCGATTTTATTAATAACTACTTATGATATCTCAAAGAATTGCTCTATGTTCGGTGTAGTATTCATACTCTATCAATCACCATCTACTTTAGACAAATCTTCCGAAACTTTTTTGGCAAAGATAACAAGATATAAGGGTGGTCGGATGCACTTGCCTTGCTAGGCCGAGCGAGGCGGCGGGGCAGCGTCGGCAGGGGAATTAGGGCTTCGGCAGTTGACGACCCGGCGGAAAGTCCGTCGGAGGAGTGAGGCCGCGGAGAGGTCACGAGCGAGGCGACGGGACGCAGGGGGGACGGCGCGGGCGGACGGTAGTCGAGGCGCGAGCCCGCGGAGAGGTCACCGAGGCCGAACGGTTGTCGAGGCGCGAGCCCGAGGATGTCACCGATGGCGGCGGCGTGGAGGTGTCGACGGGGGAAATTTGGCTTTGCCGCTTTGGACGGGGGGAGCAATTCGATCTCCCGCCTAGAGATTTTAGGGGTTAGGAATTTCCACAGGCGGTGCACAAGATTTACACAGGCGGTTCCAACGATTTCTACAAAGCAAGGCGTCAGATATCAAAGCGAGAGCGATTGCATGCACGGATGGTCCGTCCATAGTTTGGGGGAGATATTTGGTTATTTGCCACTTTAAACATGTGGCTTCGCAAAATTGCCACTGGACCTATATTTCATTGACTCATACGGTCCCATATTTCATTAGCTCAAGTGGCATCATATCCAAAAGGTCAAATCTTTAAGTGGCAAATGGACAAAAAAGCCTTAATCGACCTCTGAAGATGGTACAAAGATGATCCTGTCTAGTCAAATTGACTAGACAGATCATCCTCTTTGTAAATCGAGAGGTCGATTTCAAGGCTTTTTGTCCATTTGCCACTTAAAGATTTGACCTTTTGGATATTCCGTTTGTACTATCATGTAGAGGTCGATTAAGGCTTTTTTGTCCATTTGCCACTTAAAGATTTGACCTTTTGGATATTCCGGTTTGTACTACTGGGAGACCGCGAATTGAGGGGAGAATTCGAGTGTCATTTTCTGAAATTTCAATTCTATTACCATGGGAACAATGCAATACACATTACATTAACAAAATGAACATCCAAAAGGGGCGCCAGTAGTACATCAGTATTATGCGCCAACTAGATACTATAAACTAGCTACTCTATCTACATCCAGAAATCGTCGTCGTCTTCGTCTTCGTCCTCGTCCGACGAGAGCAAGACGTCGCCGGAGAAGGAGCCGGAGGAGGAGGAGGTGTCCAGGCGGTACAACACGGGGATGTAGTCGCCGGCGTCCTCCTCGCTAACGCCGCTGCTGCCGCCCCGCCGCCAACTTCGGCTCTCCTCCTCCTCCTCCTCCTCCTCCTCCTCCTCCTCGAAGCGCTTTCATCGTGGTCGCTTGTTTGCCGCTGCCGCTGCCGCTGCCGCTGCCGCTGCTGCTACTCATTGCCGCTGCCGCCGCCGCCACCACGGATGGCCTCCTCCTCCTCCTCTGCCCGCAACTGGGGGACCCAGTTGACGGACGCCGATGATCGGGCCGACGGCGACGGCGACCGGAGTCACGGCCGCTTCCTCGCGGACTCGGTCTGCGCCGACATAGCGGAGGAGGATGAGGACGAGGAGGCCGACATTGCCGACGAGGGAGAGAAGAGGAATGGCGTGGGGGAAGTTGTGAACACGAACTGCTCCCCCGGTGGTTAATATAAGCACCGGAAGGCGGCGGGACGCCTGCGGCGCCAAGCATACCAGATCGTCCGTAGTGAGATAGAAAAGCAAGTCTGAGATTTTCCTGTCTATGTAAATATATATGTGCACATGGGATCGCCCCGTCGGTAGAAAAGGGGCATGTGATTCTCTGTCTATGTAAATATGGTCGTGGGAAGCGGGCTATGGGTCATGCACTAACAGGTCCGAGGGAGGGCCTCTAAGCGCGGCGGAGACAACACCCGGAGGTCAAGCCCATGACCCATAGCTCGCTCCACGACATCACCGCTAGCCCATCGGGTCCGATGGTGACGAGAGTAGACCATTTCGATATCAAGACCTCCACGAGCCTCGCCAAGCGACTCGCTGGCAGAGCGCGAGGTCGATCCAACTCCGCCCGATCTTTGGGCATTCCTACCGAGAACGTCTGACGCCACGTAGTGCCGAGTTGATTTTAGTGGTGTTAGCTCTTGTCGGATCGTCATGTAAGGACGAAGTTATCTGAATGTTGCGCCACTCGTAGTTGTTCCTTTCTGTAATCGATCGATAGCAGACCTTATTCTCGTGATCGTGAGCAATCGCGCAGAGAAAGTGATTGGCCGGAGACCAAAGCTCTACACCGTTGTCTTTCTAGGTGCTCTCCTCAAGCACGGGAGCCGATGATACGCAGCCGGACGATCCGCCAAGGTTAGGATAACGCACCAATCATCCCTATTCGCATAACCGCCAGGCTACAACGGAACTACATATCGGGATGATCCGGTATGTGTAAATATATGTATACCGACCATCCTACCCGCAAAAAGCCTTCGGTTATCTTGCGTGTCTTAACTCCATAAGCGTAAAGAGTGCAACGTAAATTGGCCATACCGCTCGGTTGATTTAGTGTTGAAGTAATTAATCAACGGTCCTAAATGTTCAGTGTTGAAGTCACATTAATCGTCCCGAAAGGAACAACTACTGAGTGGGCGCAACATTGGATAACTTCGTCCTTACATCCTAAATGTTCACATCGCTCGGGGCATCGACCTCGCGCTGAGTCAGCGCAGAAAATGTCTCCGGCCGCACTAATAGGGTCCGAGGGGGCCCTTAAGTGAGGCGGAGACAACACCGGAGACCCCAAGCCCATGACCCATAGCCTCGCTTCCCACGACATCATCGCTAGCCCATCGGTCCGATGGTGACGAGTAGACCATTTCGATATCAAGACCTCCACGAGCCTCGCCGCGACTGCTGGCAGAGCGCGAGGTCGATCCAATTCCCGCCCGATCTTTGGGCATTCCCACCGAGAACGCACGCCACGAGTGCCGAGTTGATTTTAGTGGTGTTAGCTCTTGTCGGATCTTCATGTAAGGACGAAGTTATCCAATGTTGCGCCACTCGTAGTTGTTCCTTTCTGTAATCGATCGATAGACCTTATTCTCTCGCGGATCGTAGCAATCGCAGCAGAAAGTGATTGGCCGGGAGACCAAAGCTCTACACCTGTTGTCTTTCTAGGTGCTCTCCTCAAGCACGGGAGCCGATGACACAGACCGGACGATCCGGCCAAGGTTAGGATAACGCACCGAATCATCCCCTATGCGTACAACTTCGCCGTGGGCTACAACGAACTACATATCGGGATGATCGGTATGTGTAAATATATGTATACGGACCATCCTACCCGCAAAAAGCTTTTGCATGATTGTCATGAAAGAGTACAAAGTTAAATAAAATTGTCATGAAATGCATCGCTCCAATCTAGGCTAACACAAATAAATCGAAATACGACATATCAAGCAATTTAGAGTGCATAACAACCGAAAAGACAAGTGGCGCGATACAAAGAACTACTCGCTCGTGCTTGGACTACTACCAAAAGATCGGAGCGAGCCGAGTCTTCCCTATCACCTCGCGCCAACACCGTCGGCGCGGGCTCGTCGTGGTTCTCCTCCCGGGACTTTGTATCTTTAGTCTCCTCATGGGGCCAAGTGAACTGTTGGTGAAGGGCTCGAGCAATCGCTGGTCGCCGGGCAAGGGGATCGATGGGCTGTCTGTGCCGCGACTTGTCAGTTCGGAGGTCGATCCACAACACCAGATCGGCAATATTCTCGTGATTTGAGCAATCACAACAATGTGTGTTGAGTCCGGAGACCGATGTTCTGTACATGTTGGCGCAGATGTTATCCTCATCAGGCCTCAGGGCAGAGGTGAACTCACAGAGCACACTCGGAGGCAATGACCGGATCATCGCCAACTTGAGGAGTCGGCACCGCTTCGATAGGTGTGGAACTCAACGATACTACACTCGAGCAGCCATCTCGCTACCATGTCAAGATGCACGGACGTATGTTCGGTCTCGATCGAGCGCGGGCGAGGCATGGTCGATGTGGGTGCATCCGCTAAAGTAGGTGGAGTAGTGGACAACGGAGCGGATGCCTTATCATCGGTGGTCCGAGAAAATCCTCGCCAAGACCGTAGGAGCCGTGGGAACGTGGACATGGGAGGGGCGAAGCCCCCAACGAAGCAAGTGGGGCAAGAATGCGGTGAGCGGAGGTGGAATCGAGTCGGCACCGAGGTCAGGTAAGACCAAGCGATTGTACAACCGACCAAAGCGACTGAGAAGAAAGTGAACATCCGAGCCATTTGCATCCGACCGTACCAAAGCCGCCTGGGTCGTCACGATGCAACCTCATCTCCTCTAGTAATTGGGTTCAGTGTCTCATTGTTGGGCAATTGAAGCCGCCGAGACTTCTACAACTCAACAATCGAAGCAAGTACGTGAGTAAGCTCGAGGGCCGAGAAAGCAAGCAGCGATCACGGTGTCACGTCAGAGCTGGCCGACGATGCAGTTGAGTCGCTCGGTCCTCGTGTCAGAGCTCGATCCACCCGCCTTGTGGTCGTGGGCTCTGATCACCGAAAGTACTCGTGGTCTTCTCCTCATCGTCGTCGTCATCCCAATCAATATCAATGATCGCGCCAACCCAAAGATGCTCCTCACTCGCTAGTGCTCGGTCCTCCCTTGAGCGGTCTCTCTCGCCTCGTATCCGCTCCGAGCCCTCCTCATGGAACGTTGTCCTCTCCGTCATCTGCCAAGAGATGGAGGCATGTCGACGAAGACGAACTCGCCTTCGTGTACTCCTCACGATGCTCGCTCGAGCGAAGGTCTTGCATATGTAAGAAATTATATGCGCAAATGGTTGTTGTCCGCCAAACTCATAGCATCTGCAATAGCATCTTCAATCTCACAGATGATAAAGTCGAGAATGTCGAACGGCTCGTGAGATAGGATCGAATAAAGTAGCCACTGCTGCAAACTAGTGATCGTCTCGGCATTCCCAATCCTCGCAACAATGACTTCCTCAAAGCCATGTGGACCCCCTTTGGCCTCAGGAGTGAGACGGTGCGATGGCGGGATCCAAGGAACGGGCATGTTCTTTGAACAGAAGCGAATCTGGTCATCTGTCGGGAAACACCCTCCGGCCTTAGCACGACGAGGCAGTGTGCTGTCTGCATACACCACCTGATGCAAAGTTCGGGGCTCCTCCTCAAAACCAAACAACTCAAGCAAAGTGGCCTGTACACCCTCTGGGGTTCTCCGTCGTGCATGAATTGAATGTATCTGCTCTCGGGTTGATCCAAATCAGAAGCGTAGAAGTCTCGACCCACTTTTCCACTACCGTGTCGAACTCATCACAATACTGGTAAGACCTTCAAATGGTCAAGTGTCTCTCAACGCCCACCCCACCCATGCCCTCTCAGAAGAGGTGAAGTTGAGCGTCCCTGCATGCTCAATCGACCCCGAGCTCTCAGATGTAACAAAGAAGCTCTGTTGAAGAACCGCCCGTAACCTCCTATTAACTCCAAATTCTCCGCTTGCGGAAACCGACATTGATATCGAGAAACGAAGGGTCTTTACCCTCCCGGATGAGAGGTTCGAAGGTCTCTAAGTCTTATCTCGTGGTCGATGTGGCACATGGTACTCCTCGCCCTCTTCCTTTTCATCGCCAGCCTCCTCGATGCGGAACTATGTTGGGACGAGCACGCACTGGGAAGATGTCGAACCACCACGAAAAGACGCTGCTAGAACGACGAGGAGGTGCCGCACCACCCTCTGTGGAATTGAGTGCCCTCCTCTCTCGACCCCTCCGCTGACTCTGGTGTCTCTAATCTGCAATTGGCGGCCACGCCAAGATGCTCGAGCCAAGTTCAGATCTGCAGCCATCTCACTTCGCTCGCCGCATTCTCAGAATTGGACTTCTTAGCCTTCTCATTTCGACAACAACTTCTTTTTCCTTCCTTTTTCCTCGCCATCCGCAAGTTGCACTGTTGAATGTCAAGAACTTGCATCGATTCATATGCATTTGAATGGAGTCCAAAGAAACCAGAGGGATGTGGATCTCACCGCTTACAAAGTGAAGGAGAGTCGTCGCCACCGCTGGCTCGGATTTGTCGGCGGCGACAAAGCAGTGGCGCGAATGGCGCGGTGGCGCGCAGAGGCGGTGGAGGATTGAGTGGCGCCGCAAGGCACGGAAACGGCTGCGGTGCAAGACGGCGTGAGAGAGGAGTAGTTTGCGGTCGATGTAAAAGGTCCACAAAGCGGTCCTCTCAATGTACGGCGTGTTTTGATAAGGTTAAGATCATCATACCGGATGATCCGTTATCGAAACATCTCCGACCGGATCGATGCCTCTCGACTTCGACTTGGCGGGATGGTCCTACCGCCGAGGAAAAAAGAATCGGATCATCTTGTCTAGCGGTGCAAAGACACTAGCGAGTCACGATAACGATGAGGGCGACAATACGAAGACCGGACGATCCGTGATAGGAAAAGATAAAGACGCCTCGAATGCGGACGACGGAGGCCTCGGCTAAGATTCACATACCGGACGTTCCGTTAAGTCGAGAAACAACCGCATCGGATTATTGTCCGGACGAATAGTGCTTGGCTTCTTCGCCTTTGTTGGCTTTAATTTCTGAGTGATGATCCGGCCTAATAGCTTAATTACCTACCGTACCATCCTCGCACTTTCACGCAATGCTTTTACTCAATTCCAATAAAAATATAAGTTCTATACATATTAAGTTTTTACACAACGTGTCCCTATTTGCCTTTAACAACTTTTCCGACGCAATCATCACGCATATATGGCATCATTGAAATATCGAGGGTTTCTTCTACAAGTTTGATCCTCTCCGGATCTCCGAAAGGCGAGGTCGTCGAATCGATTGTATTCGCCTCGTCGTGCACATTGTCAACTCCAACGATCCTTTGTTTTCCGGGAACAACTATGTTCCTTTTCTTATTATTGGGTCACTATGTAGAAAACTTGCGAGATTTCGAAGCTAGTATCCGTGGGTCAGCTTTTGTGTCCAAGATTGTTGAGGTTATAGCCAGAACCCATAGTTGTCCACCTCCACACCATTAGGATGTTTGACCCGATTTGTAAATAAATACGGGATCTCGCATATCCCTTCCATAGTCGAAGTTCCCAAATTTCTTCAATGATTCCATAGTAGGTGTTCTTCTCCCTCGTCGCATCTATGGCTTCTACCCGAACGCCATTGCTTTTGGGCCATCGTCTTCTTGTCCTTTTCAATGGTATAAAACGGTACCCATTGATGTCATACGCTAGCCATGATGTTACCAGACTTGATGGGCCATGAGCCAACATTTTCAATGTTTCGTTTCTTCGTCCTCACCATCTGGTATGTTTTGGTTCTTGAACCATGTGGTAAACATGCGCTTATTCTCTTCAGATCCAATCAACTTGGCGCCCCGGATTTTCTCTTTCAAGCTCTTCCGTGTTGCTCCACATACGGCTCCACTATCTTTAGTGTTGTAAGACGGTGAAATGTGCTTGGTCCACATTCTTGTACTCATGGTCGATGAATCTTTTCTTTCCCTTAGTCCTTTACTACCAACCTCCCTCATGTCGAGGGACAGCACACCAATCGGCCTTTCCGTGGGCATGAAGTAATCCGTGCAACACTCAATGACTTCTCAAGATTGTAGCCCTCAATAATGGAACCCTCTGGGTAAGCACGATTCCGTTGTAAGCTCTAAGCAAGCCCATCCACCTCTCAAATGGAAACATCCAAATGTAAGAATATCGTCCCAAAGATTTTACCTCCTCGACAAGGTGAACCAAGAGGTGCGGCATGATATCGAAAAAGGATGGAGGGAAGCACATCTCAAGTTGGTTTATAGTCTCCACTATGTAGTTCTCACAGATAGCTCAATTGCTCATCATCGACACTTCGTGAAATCGCATTGCGTAAATGACACAACCGCAGTGATGGCCACCTTTACAAATGTTGAGTTGATACCCCGATTGCAATTGGGAGCATTTGTGTCATCATGACGTGGCAAATCGTGAGACTTCATACCACTTATCTTTAAATCTTTCATCGATACTAGGTTTTTGATGTTGGATGAATAACTAGATGGGACTCTGACGCCACGTAAGCACTTGCACATCGATCTTTTCTCCTCACCGCCGAGAGTAGCTTCCGGGGAAGGTAATACTTTCCATGTGTTCTTTCTTGAGGGTGTAGTTCTTTCCCGATTTTAAGTACTACTAAGTCTTTACGAGCTTTAAGACCATCCTTTGTCTTGTCTTGAATGTCCAACAAGAGACCTAGCGCTTTCACAGACATTCTTTATGACATGCATGGCATCGATGCTATGGCGAATTTCCAAGTCCTTCGAAAGAGGGCAAATACTTGTAGAAAATTGACATCTTTTGAACAGACAACAAAGGAGGAACCTCCTCATCGGTATTCTTCCTCTTCGACCCCTCTTTTGGCCCTCAGACGGCTTCTTCCGAAAACCACCTTGATGTTATGGACCATTTCAAACACTTTTTCCCGCTATGGCGCTTTGGAGCCACACCTTCTCAACCGTATTGTCAAAATACTTGCCCATCTTGCGGTATTTGTGAACTTTCAAGAAGAAACGGCGGTGCCGCATGTACACTAACTTCGTGAGCATGGAAGGAACGTCGATACGCTTTCATCCATGCATACTACACAAGTCGTCTTCCTTTAATCGACCCGATAGGGCTAGCAGTATGGGTAATCACCGATGGTAACAAAAATAATGGCTTTTAGTGTGAAGTATCGTTGTTGAACCGATCCCACACCGACCCCATCGTGCCACAACATGGCCATATCTTCCATCGCTGGTTCGAGAAACACATCAATATCTACTCCAGTCGTCTCGACCTTGGATAAGAATGGACAACATTAGGTACCTTCTCTTCATACATAGCCATGGAGGAAGGTTGTAGATGGACAGGACTATCGCCAAGTGCTATGTGTGGCATTCCATTCACCGAAAGGATTCATACCATCGGTACTTTCGGTCTGAACCTTACATTCTGGGTTCGTTGTCAAATCTGGATACATGCGATCAAAATTTCTCCATTGTCTACCATCGGTGGGTGTCGAATCTTTCCATCTTTTCGCGCTTGTCGGAATGCCAACCCATTAGTTCGAGTCCCTCTCATTCGAAAGTACAAACGCTTTCAGCGCCAATAATCGCAAGTACCACATCACCAACGCAGGATTCTTTTCTTCTTGTCCGTGCTCAAGACATGTCATCTTCGTTATTACCAAGAGTACTATTCTTGTTCTTCTTATTCTTCGAGTGCTAGGTGAAGAATCATCATCGTCGTGGGAGTCATCATTCTTCTTATACCGCTCGCCTTGCACACGGGCATCGATCCAAGTCCGTAATCTTTACGGAAGAGGATACTGATGGTTCGACATGCATGTATCTTTTGCACATCCAATGACATCGGAGTGATAAGCTTCTTCGCAAATAAGTGCTCGTCGGCAAGGTGGGCAATCCATTAGCCTTCGAAGTATTTCGCCAAGAGCCTCAACAGATCGGTGAAACTCTTGTCCGACCATCCATTGCTAGCCTTCAACCGAGAAGCATCAAGACCGTATGCAACACAGTAAACTCGGAGGACAACCCTTGATTCCTCATATAATGATCATTCGCCGCTTTGTGTAACGATCGACATTATCTAAACTGTCATCTCCTTTAAAACCGTGGTTCGCATGGCGCAACATTTCTCTACATCGGCGCGACCATCATCTAGCAAACGAGCTTGCACGTGAGCTTCATCTCCCAAACCATCGCAGCCTCCCGCGACTTCGATCATCCACGAGATCGGATCAACATCATCGGTTGTTTGCGATGTACGTTGCTCGCCATGGTTGGACCAACATGTGTAATCCTCTATAAAACCTCTCATGATCGTGTGTTGTGATTACACTTAAATCTCCCCACCCTACATTGTTCTTACAAGTCTTTGCATGGACAAAGTATTTCCGCTTCCTTCTTAGTCCAAAGGCCCTTCCGAGCGGCTTTAATAAAAGTTTCGAGCTCTTTGAGGAATACACCCTTATTTCTTGGGGCATTGTACATCCATGCCCTTTCCATCTTGAACTCAAAAGTAAAATCAGATTGAAATGTCAATTATTTAGATAGAACTTTAACAATGAACCCTAAGTTAAATACTATAAAATGATTTTATTAAAATCATGAAAGAATGTAAGGTCCTCTCCTCTAGATCTAGAGAGGGGATCGTTCTTCCCTCTAGAGAGAGGAGGGATACAAGATCTGCTTACTGAGATCTAGAAGGTGAGGGCTTCAACGGAAAATTAAATTAGTCCAAAGGACACTCAATTCGTTGGTTTTAGTGATGTGTCTATGACATGTGGGTCCATCCGAGTCTATGACAAGGGACCGTGGTGTCAAAAAGTGAATCACTTAATTTTAAAGAGGGCGCCAATCTCCCGGGCTTCAACCCTCTCCCATGCACATTCTATCTACACTACATCTTCCTCTCCACAAGATATATAAACCTCTACAAATGTCGTGAATGAGATGCTCTTACCTTAGAGAGTTAACTATTCCAAGGATTTCAAGTTCAAAACCTAGCTCCCCTTGTTTTCACAATTTTGGGGCACTTTGGATCAATACGCCGCAGAGAACGATCTGCTCGAGCTTTAAAGTTAAGTTTCCACAGCGGCTCCCTAAGACAACGGCTCGCAGAAAAATAATAACGATCAAGCAACAAAGACTACCGGATGATCCGTCAAAAGAAAAAGAAACATACCGAGTATTTTCGGACGTTGGATTTCTGCCGTAGTGCATTTGTAACGTAACGGATGATCCGATGACGTCAATAAAAACTCATACCGAGTATTGCTCGGACGTTGATTTCGTGTTTTGCGGTATTGTAGAACAAAGGATGCTCCATGACGTATATAAAAACACATACCGCATCTCCTTCGCACAAGATATGCGCATAAACATTTACAAAATTTGGATAGGCGGTTTGTTTAAGAACTACGCCTTTAAAGACTTAATATCACCACAGGGGTTCCTTAATTAATTAGGACGCCAATATAATTAACTAAGGCTGCTTGCTTAACGCATCACTGTGGAAATCGCGATTTCAGATGCGGCCAGAAGAAAGCCTACCACAGAAGATTGCCTCTTCCCCAGCGGTTCCTTACTCGAAGAGCATAGTTTCCACAAAGGCATATAAAGGGCACCGCTGTGAAGAGATCAATATTTTCGCAATGGCGGTTTCTACGAGAGCCACTGTGAAGATACTTTACACAAGCGGTTCTAACCCCAGACCGATGATCACTATTTGAGGCGCTCCTTTTAATCCGCCTGTGGAAAGAAATCCTTGGTGTCTAGGAAAATCATTTCTGTAGTAGTGAAATGCAGTCACTAATTTAGTCCTCTAAATACTTAAATTCAACCTACATCATAATCTCACCAATCACTATACATATAAAAGTTGGTAATTTCAAATCTAGCCTCTAGATTAAAGCTCTAATTGTGCACATTATGCAATCAATAATTCTCACAACCTACAACAATATAGAACGTAATATCCAACTAAATAAACTACCAATGAAATGTACATCAAGATACAAACCTTAGATCACGAGTTAGAAACAAATTCCACCAAATTTGAGAGCAAAAATTTGCCCCCTCTCTACCCCAATCGAGCAAAAACAGAGCTCCCCTCTGTTCTGGACAGGTTGGGGAAGGAATTCAAGCCGGGATATATATAGTGCCACATTATCACTGCCGGCTTTTGCTCTAAAACCGGCAGTAATATATCACTGCCACTTCTATCTCTAAATTCGGCAGTGATATCACTGCCATTTGCGTGGAAAATCACGTTATCACTGCTGGTTATACTGTTGAACCAGCAGTAATACATCACTGTTGATTCTATCTCTAAATCCGATAAAGGATATTGCCGCTCGTTCGCGCGGAAAAATATATCGTTCTTATCATCGCAGATCAGGCTCGCCTGGCAAATGATGGGGGTTGCGGATGAACCAATCTGTAGTGGTGATCATTTTATGGGGTTAAAAATACGAAAATGCATACAATGTTTTGAATAAATCAACATGGCAAAAGACAAGTATTCTTAGCTTTGTAATGGTACAAGTGGATATTACACTTTTTTAAGACAAGTAAATTACAATTTTTTTCCAATTACACGAAAGACATGCACACCCCATCATGTACACAACGAGTGTAGCCTTAACATGTGTCTATGAAGCCGGAGTCCACAAATAAAGGTGGAAATCAACATAACACAAACTATTGTACATGTCCTAATTCTCCCACCCTTCAAAATAACTAGAAAATTTTTCGCGGCGTAATACGTCGCGCGGTCCGTTTTTTCAGAGATTTTTTTTACGATGCCGTTTTAGTTTTTAATCATCGAAATAATGAGCTTAAACGGTTGAAAGAACACAAAATTTTTCGTGGCATAACACGACGCGGCTTGCTTTTTTCAGAGAAAAATTTATTTTTCTTTTCGGCGGTGATTTATTTTTTAAATCATCGAAATAACGAGCGAAACGGGGAAAAATAGAGAGATAGAGCTGTAGAAATACCTCTTTCGATGAACTATCTGGGAAATATTGGAGACGGAGCTGGAAAACCGCGGTGGGGAAAAAAGTCTAGAGGGAAAAGGGCGAAAAACTATTAGAGATGACAACATTCTTTTTGTCGAGTCTAACACTCTACGCGTTCGTTGAGTAATAATACATGTTTAAAAAAATCTCGGAGACTCGCGGCATATGCGCGTAGCGTCTTTTCGTAGAAAAATTTCTCTTTTTCTCGGCGGCGCTCTATTTTTTAAATCGCTGAAATAATGAGCGAAACGGGGAAAAAATAGAGAGATAGAGTTGTAAAAATACCTCTTTCGACAAATTATTTGGAAAATATTGGAGACCGAGGTGGAAAACTGCGGTGGGAAAAAGTCTACAGGGAAAAGGTTGAAAAAGCATTAGAAACGACAACATTCTTTTGTCGAGTCTAACACTCTACACGTTCACCGAGTAATAATACATGATTTAAAAAATATCAGAGGTGGAGATGGAAAATCGAGATGGGAAAAAAGTCTATACACATATTTCTGTTGGCGAAAACAAATTTTCCTGCGAAAAACGGAGAAAGGACCTAAACGTAAGGAGTAAGGACCTGATTGTTACGTTTTTGGACCTGTCTGCTATCCTGAAAAATTAGAAAAGGGCTTCTCCGCGATTTGAATTTAACGGAAGGGTTTTCCCGTAAAATGGCGAGCGAGGGACCCAAATGCGAGAAATGGGAAAAAATCTTCCTCTCACAAAAAATCGTGAAGGACTTATTTGTAATTAATAGGGACCTATCCGTAATTCAAGGAAACGTAGGGGTTTTTTTGCAAAATTGCAAAAGTGACAGGTGGAGGGGCTCTCCAACCGGGAAGTCTTCCATCTATATTGAGGGTATTATTATAAGCCATTTAGTTTTAATGATGTTACTTAGAAATATAAGATTTATATGTAGATTTAATGAGATTTTTCCTACTAATATCTCTAATTATTATCTCTCTTAATCATATGCATTTATTCGTCGTTAGCACTACACAAAGTTTTACAAGGCAATTGACTTCTTAATTATTTGCCTCAATGAGTACGCCAGCGATGTACGTACACATGTGATCTATCGATGTGCATGTTACTACTGCTAGTACTCTTCAAAGAAACTTACAAGCTAGTTAGGTACGATCATATATACACCACTAGCTCCCGGTTTCGCGGCAAGCTTGGAGAAAAGAGAGGATAACCCATCTCGCACGTTCGAAGTCTAGCATTTGATCAGCATTTAGTGAATCAGAAATGCTACCAAACGGTATACCGTTGGGAATCACTTCCAACGGTATACCATAGTTCATTAGGTTCACGGATAGATTTCGTTTACTAGGTTTCACGGGTAAGTTTCATGATATCTCACGGATAAGTTTCATGAGTTTCGTGAGGTTTCAAGTTTCATAAGATTCGTATTTCATTAAAAAAAGTTTTATAGATAAGTTTCAACCAAAGGTTTCATCGGACAGCACAATGCTAACTTTTTTTAATGAAACACGAACCTTATGAAATTTGAAACCTCACTTAAACTCATGAAACTTATCCGTGAGACATCATGAAACTTACCCGTGAAACCTAGTAAACGTAAACCTACCCGTGAACTCCATGAACTATGGTATACCGTTGAAGTGATTCCCAACGGTATACCGTTTGGTAGTTGCTCTCTTAGTGAATACTTAGTATTCACTAGCTGCTAGTACTACTACAATTAACTATATATGTATGGCCTTATCGTGAGCTACTTGCTATTTACGTACCCGCTCCGAAGACGATCGATCGAGCTAGCTAGCTAGCATCCGATCGATATTCGAGCTGGCTTGTTTGACGAGCCATACATCTACAACCCCATCATCCCATCAACGGTTCTTAAATCTCGGGTGAATTACATTTGGTGCGATATCAAATAATAAAAAGACAATATTTTGGAGATACAGATTCCTAAAACCCCCTTGCAACTTTGGGTGTGTCGCAAATCCACATTTCGCGGACATCAGAAACCCATGATTTTGTATATTAAGTTCACGAATGATTCGTTACTTTTCGTACTGCGAGCACGTGTGTGTGATACGGTGCCCGCCACTATGATATTCTACTATGCAAGGAAAAGGGCAACATGCATTAGCAACTAGCAAGGGTTTGCACATTAAGCTACGCCACGCGAAATTTAGCTATGCGACGCTGCGTCACGTGAAAGTTGGTCTAATGATTATTTTTGAAAAAATGGGTGTGAGAACGTAAACGCGAATTCGTTTTTTTCTCTGAAATTTTCTAAAAAATACGCTAGCTAGGAGTCATCGGCAAATTTACGGCACAACGGATCTTCTTTTTATGGTGAGCAACCACTAGGAATCATCGTCGAATCTGCGAAAACGCATATTTTTTGCGTGATTTCAGTTTTTCTTGGGTTCTTTTCTAAAAAATAGCAGATTCTTTTTTTTGCATAATTTCGATTTTCTTGTGTTTTTTTTAAAAGTGGGTTGCTAAGAGCCGTCATCGAATCTGTGGATTGGTAGGAGCCATCGGTGAATCAGTGGTCTAAAAAAAGCGGAGGGACATAAACGTAATTTTGTTTTTACGGATCAATTCAGCTTAAAAAAACTTTTTTGGACCAAAACATAATTTTGTTTTTTTCTCAGATCTATTGTGTTAAAAACCGACGTAGGGACTGGACGCAAACCATGGAGGGAGCTAAACGCAATTATGATATTTTAGGTCTATTTTATTAAAAAACCGATAGAAGGATCTAAATATAATTTTAAAATCTTAGGGATTTTTTCGTGAGAAAGGTGATGTAGCGTACACCGGCAATCTCTCCGGCTATAATATAAAATAATGATATTGCGGCACTTCGCGTGTCTGGATCGGACGGGTTAAGACGTCAAGTCGCCGGTGACCTACGTGTGCGCTCCTGAAACCCCGCCCAACCCGCGACATACGCATTAGCTAGGGAGACCGTTAGCTTTTCCAACCTTCAATACGCGCATGCACGTGAACATGGATTGACATATTAATATTTCTTTGATTGGCACGGCCTAGTTAAGATCACGATCTACATGACAAGCAGTGAGAACGTGATACAGGGGGTCCAGAAAATGGTTGTAAAACCAGGCAGCATAATACACCATTCCTTATCTTCTACAGAAGACGTCGCTTACAGTTGCCTAGCTATGTGCGTACATTTTCTAAAGAAAAATGAATGTGCCGCTGTCTGCACCTTCCCCGGCCCATTTGCCCACCTGTATCAATCGTCACCTTAATTTCCTGCTCATGCCGTCCTCGTTCGGACAAAGCAAACGATCGACTAGTACATGCTAGGTATGATCGTCACCTTTTCCTACTTTCCAAAGTTTGTCAACTCGTGTGGAAAAAACCTAGACAGGTCAAGTAACAACTAGAACTTCGATGCTACTGTACCACTTCCTTCTTATATATTAATGCACATGGGCCAGATAGCATGTAAGGTGCTTCTCCGTATGATTGTCTCATTCAGAGAAATATCTTGTTCGGTCCACTTGATTTGGCGTTGCCGCGTGTACGTGCCAACGACCATAATTTTTTGTAGTCCAAGGGAAGGCTCAAGCGTTTACATGGATGGATACGACACATTGGCACACCTATCTGTGGTACGGTATGGTTTGTCATATATATTTTTTCCCTAATAAATTGATAGCCGAACCTTGCGTGTGTTTTGAAATAAGGACGAATCTATGATAAGTACAGTGTGAGACTAAGGAATTGTGGTATGGCAAAACTATGGCAAGGAACTAAATACGTGCCAAAAATGTCAAAACCGCCTAGATAATATTTGGCAACCAAACAATTTCGCATCAATATATAGTTTGCGTAAAGTTTAAAACAGAGTAGGACTGTGGTGGCATTATATTCCGTGGGTGTAAACATATCTAAATTTGATTGGCATAATTAACCCACATTTTCTTCACGACATGTCAAATATCAATACAATTTACGACTACTGCCGAAGCATTAGCCAATGTCGCCTGTTGAGAACGCTCTTGTAAGATACAGTGTATAGGAGCGCGTAGAAGTACAAGAAGAGTTATGGAACCTAAGTAAAAATGGTCAGTGCTGAAACAGTATATACTAACAAAAAAAGTGCTTCGGTAAAGAAAACTACATATTAGTAAGAAGCACAACAAACTAGAAATGTAAGTATTTTCGCACATGTTCTTAAAATTAGTGGACTCCGGCACGCCTGGCCATCTACCATAGGCGAGTTTCCAACACTATCTTTGCTTTGACCATACTAGTAATATCTTTACGAGTATTTGGATCGGCTGTATGAAATATACATGACTATTTTGTCTCAAAAATACTAAAATAATATTATACCTTTTAGCTTTTAAAATATACTGAAATAAAATAATTATTAGTCAAAATTATATTTTAAAGACCATGTCTCTACTACTTCTAATTACGAGTTGGTGACGGTGGTTCGTTCTCCCCCACCCCCGGGGCATACCCACGAAACGGAGAAAGTTTTAATTCGGTTGGATATGCATACATGCATGATTTGTGCCGTATCAGACACTTATCTCAATCAGCCGATTTTATTTCAAAATATTGTACGTCCGATTCTTTTTTCATATACAGTTTCTGAGTTACCATGTGTTTTTGAGTTGCCATATGTATCCTTTCCATTAAATATTTACTTGCATGTGTAGATAAGATCATCTTTTCTTTTTATCTAATCACATATGATTATATGAACTTAATTTCAGTCGACCAACAGCATGCGCACGGCCATGCATGGCGCGACTAGATAAATTTGTTATCTCTATCTCTTCTCTACTAATTCTAATTAAGTGTTGGTGGTGGTATGTCTGTTCTTCACCCTCACCCCGACACGTGTGCAAACCCGCGTGGCTGAGTGGGAAGCGGGCAGTGGCCACCCTGGTAGATTGGATTGGATCATCCTGTCGCGGAAGGTAAATGAATATGTGTGACTCATTTATTGCTTTCCTTTCTCCCATTGATCTGGCATTTGAATCGGCGACGATTGCTCCTGCTGCTTTTCGGATTTGATTGATTGATTCCCTTCCGAAGGAAGCAGAGCTCCGATTCATGGAGTTTGATCTCTTCTTGCCTCTTTTTCTTTTGTTGCCTTTCTTATTCGATGATTTCTTAATCTAGATTCCATAGATATCTTCTCAGTTGTTGAATCTATATAATCCCATCGCTTCTTATCTCTTCTGCAGATGTGTTGAACTTATTCATTGAGCGGAGGTAATGGGCGACCTTTCTGATCTTGTCGATGCGACGCAGAGGCAGGTCGCCAGTGATGGGCAGCGAGATAGGTTGGTGGCGCTATTGGAGCTCGCCACGGTGGATGATGTCAATAGGTTGACTAGGAAGGCGCTCGCGAGGGGGAGGCAAAGAGGCGGTGGAGCTGGTTTATAGGATGGGGTTATGGTATCGCCGAAGTAAGGTGTATGAACTATGCACGTCGCTGATGGTAGCAGTCATATACAGATGACACCTACCTCTTAAACACCTTTGCGCCCATAGGGCAGCAGGTGATGCCTCGGTCGATCGATCGATCTCAAATTATAGCGTTATAAATTTACAATCCCAAGTGATGTGATGTTATTATTTAAGTTTATAAAATTAAAGATAATTTTAAGCTCGAGTTTGTAAACAAGTGTTTGGAATTTGTATGCTTCGATGAATTAATTTAAATATTTAACTATTGCACATTCAGAGTGAACATTATTATTCATATAAAGTTAGTACTCTTTACAAATAATTTTTTTATTGCAAATTGAGTTTCCGTTACAACGCACGGGTATATAGCTAGTATCAATATAAAAACAAACACTTTTTAGGAAAGTTTTTTCCCCGACGAAAGAAAGGATATTTATCTGTGACTCAAACGAGTATGGTTTATCAAACGGCCAACAAAGCTGTAAATGGCGTCTCCAACCAAAGCATTGTGGGGTCTTGCGCATCATCCACGATACGCATATCTCTCTAAGTAGTATCTGTTGATACCAAAAAAGTGACGTAGGGTTTTTGATCGTAACACACCGGACAAACACCGGGTTCAAGCGTGTGGGCATGCCAGCCGATTTGTGAGACCCCGTTCGGATGAACAGGAACCTCCATATGATTACTGTGCTATTCCCTTGATCAGTAGCTAGCACTTAAATGTTTACAACAACTGGAAATCACAACCATACATTATAATAATTAAGCGGAAACGATTATACAAATAAATCTTACAACTCAGAGAATCTAGCAGCAAAAGAAGCGAAGCCTTGTAGTGTACCCATCCATTCCCGCAGGCAACTGATCAGGCATAAACTCCAAATAGAACACGACGAAGAAGATCCCGCAACCTGCGGCGAAAAGAGACTCGAAGCCTCGCTAACTCACCCACCTAAAATAATAATTAAGCAAGGGTGAGTACTTTACGTACTCAGCAAGACTTGAGCAAAACCTATAATATATGCAGGCCATTTCAAAGGAATGGCTACTACAGTTAATTTGCATAAAGCGAAATTGAATTTGTAAATCCGAGTTATTTGCAAACGGAATTTATAAGAGCATTTGATTGATAACAAATAAGTAAAGCATAAGTAACACTCACAGTCCTCCATGACGTGAGTGACGAATCAACAAATCCTGAAATCCATCAATGTCAGCCCTTCGACATAAAGCACAGTTGCAAAAACAAATGGAACCAACCCTTTTGAAAACAATAAAACATCTAACATTGGAATGACTTCACCAAGTGCCCTTGACCGCGGGCGCGGCTAATTAATTAGATTTAAACTCTGCAGAGGTGTACAACTTCACCCACAAGTCATGATCTTTCGACCATACATAGCCGTTACATTACCTAGACATAGCTTTGATCCAGCCGGGGACGTTAACCCCCGCCGTAGAACTAGAAACACACACCCAAGCCGTGGATCCACTTTCACACACCCAACACAACGTTTCTAAACACGAGTATGCACACCGTTGCATGGGTGGAAACCCTTCCAAGCAGACCAAACCGGAATGCCTGTGCAAGCTCCCGCCTACCAAAAGAATAAAGCCATGTCTAAATACATAACAAGCTATGGCTACCCCATCCTCACCCTTGTGGTTGCACGGAAATCTTGGATCAATAGCGTCCCATTGCTCGGTCCTTAATCCAACACGGGCGACACTTCACCCTACACTACGTGCAATTCCTGTCGCACATCTGGCTATTGCCAATAGTCGCCCGCATCAAAGCATAGTTTTCTTTTGGGTTTTTAATCAAAGTACCCGCAACCAACAGAGACATTTCCAAGGTTTTCAGGAAACAAATATTGATTTGATCATGTACATTGCTGATTCTAAAGCATGGTTAAGCAGGTTAATATGATCGTATATACCCATGAAGACATTAAGAGATGTCTAGCCCTATTCTGTGGTTATCAAGGTTCACATTTCCATAATTATCAAGGAGTTTCATGTGACAACAGGTATATCTACCAATACCACAAAATAGCAAATTTACATAAAGTAAACGCATGCATGAAACAATTTGATGCACAAAAGGAATATAAAATACTGGGATCAATATGGTCAAAGGGTGCTTGCCTTGCTTAATCATTGCTTACGGTGAAGACAAGGTTGCGATTGACGAAGATGATGCCGAAAACAGCAACGTCGGGTTCTGCACGTCGTTCAACGGAAAATAAGGCAAATACCAAACTTTAATAAGGGGCAAAAGAAGATAGACATAAAATCCAAATAAAGAATCATTGCAGAAAACAGGAACAACCAAGAGTTGGATTAAATTATTTCATATTGCGTGTTTTAGTTGATTAAGCGCGCAAAAAGCTAACATCTTGCAGAAAGAATAAAACATGATTTCCTTTATGGATCAACTATCCTTGTTTTATGAATTTTATAATTATAACTTCAAATACAAGATGCAAAAATTATTTAGATTAGTGAAAATTAGTTCATTAGTCACTTTGTTGAATGATATGAATGAATAGCATTTAATCCATTAATTAACTTCGCATGAAAAAGCATATCCTATAGGCTAGATTCCCTAAGATAGGTTATTAGTTACACATTCAAGGTTTTTAGGAAGATTTCGGTGATTCAAATATCTAATATCTGATTTCTTCATTCTTACCGATTCATATCATAAAGTTCAGAAAACTTAACACTTAAGGTTATTTGGCTATTAGGATTTGTATGCAAAACATGATGAAATATGGTTATTTCTTCACAATAAGATGATTTATACTTTGTATAACAATCCTAAGATAATTCCATAAATTTTAGGCTTTGGCGATACATTATATTCATTGTTGAAAAAGCTAATATGGTATCCGGGTTTACATTACAAGAAATCGAATTGAAAACGTAGTGAACAATTATCACTTAAGGTCATTCACTATACCATTGACACACTATTGCCGTCGGACGTCCGACGGCAATAGGTAAATCTTAAACGAAAAGAAGTCGGCAAAAGTTTGCAACCGATGAGCATCGGAATTATCTATCTGACGTCGGCTAGTCGATCGGCAATAACACTTATTATTAGCGACGGACCGTCCATCGTAAAACTGAATTTTTCTGTCTTATAGTCCGTCGGCAAAAGTGTATAGCGTTTTTCGACCTAACGTCACGGAAAAAAAAAAATAGGGTCGGTAATTCTTTGGCGGCGCTACCGGAGGCGAAAAATTAGCGCCAAAACCCTAATATCCCTCCATGTACACTCGATCTCTCCGACGCCAAATCGATCGGCCTCTCCTCCCGTCCTCTCGCGCCAAAACCTAAATCCCTCTCCGCCCGCCTCCTCCTCCCCGTCCTCTCCGCCTCCTCCTTCTCCACTTCTCCTTCCAAATTACCGGTGATTCACTCGCCCACTTCTCTGGCCGATCGACTCCTCTCCTCTCTGGACGTTCTTGCCTCCCGCCGGTGCTCCCCGAGCCCTCCCCTGCCGGTGCTCTCCTGCGCCCCTCCCGGCCGTCGCCCTCCTCTGGCGCGCCCAGGCTCGCCCTCCTGGCTCCTCCATGGCCGGGAGCCCGGCTCCTCCCAAGGCCGCGCCTCCATCCCCCGCACTGCCTGCCACCTGGTCGTCCTCCCCGGTGGCGGCCCTTGGCTGCTCGGCACCTCTGGCGGGCGACGAAAGCCGCCCTCGGGCGGCAATGAGCCCCCAGCGGCGTGCCTCGGGTTCTCCTCCCGGTAGGTGTTTTCTCTCCCCGAGCCAGTGCTCTCTCCTTCCTCCTCCTTGAGTCTGTGAAGGTATAGCTTGCTCACCATGTGTTCGATGAAATGCTTAAAAGATTTACGTTACATAATTTCACCGATTGCTTGTTGTTGTGGTGCATTAGATACCTAATGAGGATATAATGTTGAGTTGTATCATAGCATATCTTGTTATTATCTGCAAGTATGCTACAACAGATTTTGTGTGAAACCAATGGAACTGTAGAATTATAGCCTACAAGAAATGACCTTTGAACACTTTTCTTGGTAATCTATCTATGATGTTGGAAGAAACCTGTTTCTTGTTCAATATAAGAGCTGGCGACTTCAGTGGGGAGAAATACTCATAGCATTGTGCTTGAGGAAGAAGGGGAGGTGTCAGTGAAAGAAAAAAAAGTTAGGAAACTTTCTGGGCAATTGGTAATTTGTAGCACGCTGTTACGTTTGGTTATTCTAGCAAAAGTGGTGACAATGGTTATTCTAATGTGAAACTTACTATAGTTTTATTGGCTGCATGACAAACAACCAAATCGTTGAGTTAGCTGAATTATTGGTAGATGTCATAGAAATGCTAGATAGGTTTGTAGTCCTGTACTAGAATTCTCAGTTATTTCACGTGATTTGTTTGTTCATCTTTACCTCACTTGAATTAACTTTGTGTTCATAGATATTTGTTGTCACCATTATGCCTGTTTTTATCTGATTGCAAAAATTTTAGTTTTTCAAGGATCTGGGAGAGGAATGTTGGCTTCTGAAAATATAAGCGTGGGGGATATTGCTCTTGAAATTCCAGAGTCCTTTATCATATCTGAGGAACTTCTATGTCAGTCTGACATGGTATACTCTTCCGTGTTAATCCCATTTTCACGTTTCATTAACACCCATAATTCTTTTTAGTCATATAAAATAGTTCTGGCTGGCATGAAACCATCAAGGAACTACAAAATTGTATATTTTCCATGTCCTATTGTAGTCAGATGTTGAGCATGATGTGTATCCGGCTATAGGTCAAACTAAAATTCATATGCTTGGCGTATTTTACAAAGTGCGGGCTATATGTTCCAACAGTTCCTGTTCTTCATTAGTAAATACTTTTCTATTGTTTGCAGTTTCTTGCATTAAAAGATTTGGATAACATCACTGCGGAGACTATGCTATTGCTATGGAGCATGAAAGAGCGGTGTAATCTATCTTCAAAGTTTAAGATATACTTTGAGACACTCCCAGCAAATTTCAATACAGGTATTTGTAGTTCATTTAAGTTAGTCCATGTTCAACTTCAAGAATTATTTCATAGTGTGCATTTCCAGGATTGAGTTTTGGAATTGATGCACTTACTGCATTAGAAGGAACCCTTCTTTTTGACGAGTTGATGCAAGCTAGGCAGGTAACGCCATTGTGATATTGTTCTCTTAATTCTGTAAGTCACTACTCAACTGATATGAAGCAATCGTTGGTTCTTTATTTCAGCATTTGTGGCAGCAGTATAATGAGTTATTTTCGATGTTGTGCACAAATTATCCTGATATATTCAAACAAGACATATATACTTGGGACAATTTTCTATGGGCATGTGAATTATGGTATTCTAACAGTATGATGATTGTTTTAAGTAGCGGGAAGTTAGCAACTTGCTTGGTTCCTGTTGCTGGGCTTCTGAATCATTCGGTTTGTAACTTTGTCCCTGAATTAGTTCCAAAGTTTTCTTTCAATAGTCTACAAATCTTTTTCTCATGTATGCTTTCTCATTTCTTCTGTAGGTATCTCCGCACATTCTTAACTATGGCCGAGTGGATAAAGCTACAAAATCTTTGAAGTTTCCTTTGTCTAGACCATGTGAGGCAGGGAAGCAATGTTATCTCAGTTATGGGAAACATCCAGGATCTCATCTTATTACCTTCTATGGTTTTCTACCAAGAGGAAGCAATATATTTTTACTGTCTAATACTACCTTTCCTCGCGTTAATTTGGCGAACCTAGGTAAATTTATCTTTACATTTGTTTGGGTTTTTTGCCACACGGTGAACAACTTGATCTTTGATTTATCTATAATTTTGTACTAACATTCCTGTGGTAATGAGATGGACTTTCTTGTCCTTTTCTCTAAATGGTCATAATTTATTGTGTTGTAGGTAAATTTGCCAAGCTGGGACTTGTTGAGAATGTGAAAGAGGTAAGCTAGATGTTCTTTAGTTGCGTATCATATAATATCAAAACCTATTTTGTTTTGCTCTTGATCAGGTATTTCCATTCACCAAACCATCAACACATTGCATTCTTTGCCAACAAATTCGCCTTAGCATGGTATATCGCCCACGTGGTACTTTCATTTCTACATGTTTGACGTAAATGAAACATATCACTTCGATCTAAAAGCTTGATCTCAACACAGTTTAGACTAGCTCAAAAATATCACAAAACAAGAGGGCAAACTCCGTACATGATGTACCTCTACAATTCCTTTCGTTATCTTGAATTCTTTCATCAAGCCATGTTACATATATTTTATGTATTAGCGTTGATTACTAAGCAGATACTATGTAAGTGTTTGTTCTTTTACAAAAACATCTCTGTACATCTTATTTAGATATCTGGATAAAGTTTATGCATAGACTTAACTCTTTGTGCTAGAATGTGCTCTGCTGAAATATATTCGTGAATAATAAGCTATCTAGGTTCTGCTACAACCGAGATAGGTTTTCTCTCATTTAGAAGATCTTTCTCATATTTATTCAGAGTTTCATAGTATGATATACTATGGAAGTGTTTGTTCTTTACAAAAACATCTTTCGTACATCTTATTTAGATATCTGGATAAAGTTTATGCATAGACTTAACCCGCCATGCTAGAATGTGCTCGCTGAAATATATTCGTGAATAATAAGCTATCTAGGTTACGCTACAACCAAGATAGGTTTTCTCGCTTTATTTATGCATATATATGCTAAACATCTATCACCGCTTCTCATTATTGCTAGCACAAAATACATATAGTACCGTATCAAAAGTTGCCTTGAAATAACAAGATTTCTTCTATGAAACAAACACGTGATTTACCAATGCAAAAAGTTTTTCTTCCCGATATTTATTTTGATTAGTATCAGATTGTAAATGCCTTGCACAAGCAGATTCTGATTCTGAACATTCTATGTTACCTTTCCTTTTCACTTTTTCCCATTCTTAGGTTCTTGGTCTTTGCTATAAAGCCACAATCTTCAAAGAATGCGAGCGATAGTTAGGGTACCGAACATCCAAGCAGATTTTAAACAGCCCCCATTATCGCTGCGTGGCTCATGCAGCCTCGCCTTGAGAATCATAGTTGATGCTAGAAGAACGGTTCACCGTCAGGTAATACAATCTTTCTTCTGCTCTTTATTAATTTAATTTACCATTTCTTCTTATTCGATTAGTAGATTTTAAACATATTTTTCCTCTCAGAGGCAAAATGCTAAAGATGTTAGGTCCTATTCCGCAATCTCTATACACAAGTGTGGCTAGACTTTGTAAGAAAACAATTGCTTGTCGGCGTATCTTAAGGTTTTTGTTTGTGTGTTTTCGACATGTTGCTTTGTGATCGCATGAATAAACTTTTTCGTGTGTATTGTTAAGCATGCAGCCATTAACTTAGGATCAAGCTGCTTATTACGCCACTAATATGTGTATAAATCAGTGAAGTAGGTGTTGTGCAATGCGTCTCTTTATTTTGCTTTTTTTAGCCGCAGTTGTTAACAACGTCCTTAGATACATTTCATAAGCACACCTTGAAACGACGCGCGCGGCGTATAACGCCGCGGAATGATTCCTAGTTAATTAGGTTTCTACGGTGATCATACATAGATCTATCAATGAACTCTCACATCCCTTCTGAATTATTACTACCAGAGATTGCTTTAAAAATCGCACATATATTACCCAAGCTCAAGTCCAAAACATGATCAGGAATTGAGGATATATATATGTCTATATGTGATATATTCTACACTACACTGCAAGTAACCAGTTTAGTAGATAGTTGTTCCTGGTGCTGCTGCTGCTGTTATATGTTGGAATGAACAACCTACTAAACAGTTAATGGAGAGAGAGAGAGAGATTAAATGGTGCTTCCACCATAAGTTGTAGCTGTGGTGTTGATTATGAGTCATTCAAGTGACATGTCCCTGTTTTTGTGTCCATCATTGTTTGAAATTTGCTCATTTCATGATTCTCTTTCACCTTTTGTCTACTTCAACTGTATTGTTGCATTATTGATCTATATATCTTTTGATGACAATAAATGTTCTTTCTGCAGGTAAAAAAGGAAGGGCGTAGCTCAACGATTCTTACACCTCCAGTTCATGCGCGTGGAGACTCCATACCTCTCTTTTGGTGTTATATATATGCTTGTACAAACTATATCTTTTGGGGATCAGCTATGTTAAATGGTGTAATTGTAATATACTTTTGGTGTTATGTAATTGTTATTGTCTCAGTTGGATGATATGCTATCAGTTGGATGATATGTAATTCTAATATACTTTGAATGCTTGAATTATACTATCATGTTTTATTGATGCTTAATTATATCATGTCATGTCTCAGTTGGATGAATTATATGCTGTTATTTTTTTTGAAGCAATCTGATTATAGCAACGGACTGTGCGTCGGCAATACTAGACATTGCCGACACATTGTAAGTCGGGAAAAACAAGTCGCCGGCAAAAACTAACATCCGACGGCAAAGCGAAGTCCGTCGGTAAAGTTATGTTAGTCGGCAAAAGTCCTCATTACCGACGGACCGTCTGTCGATAATAGAAGATCCGTCGGTAAAGATTTTTGCCGACGGGACTTTAGCCGACACTCCTTATCCGTCGGTAATACTTTTTACCGACGGACTGTCTGTCGCTATATGGGGTCTTTTCCGACGCACAGTTAGACGCGAATAATATGTCATGGTATAGTGATTGTACTAGTGAAAACTAACTGAAGAACAGCTTGTAAATAAAATATTTTCCTAGAATATAGTAGTACATATCCTAAAGATCAATTCTAGGTTATTCTTTACTAAGTTCAGATTCAGATGAGCTGCTTTACGAGCTGATGAAAAGGCTTAATTGATCACATTATATCACGAATGAATACTTCTTTATCTTTGATTGATTTCATGTAGAATTAGTTTTACGCAAGTTAGATCTACTGATTTAGGCTACTGATAACATTTCCATCATATTTGAGAAGGTTCTGGTGATACAAATAACTTAACTACAGTTTTCCTCATTGCTACTACAATTCGTTCATTCATATTACAGTCTAAAGTAATGTGATTACTTAGGGTTATTAAGCTATTAAGATTAATATGTAAATCATGGTGAAATGAGATTATCCTTTCGTGTTACGGTAGACTATACTTTGGAGAACACTACCGAGCTAATTTCATAACTTTTATGATTTAGACGAGACTTTATATTCATCACTGAAAAGCCTTATGCGGCATTGTAAAGTTTACGAAATCGGAATCGGCAAGAACGCGAAGTGAATGATTAACGCTTAAGGGTTTTGAACTAATAAGAATAATATGCAAACCTTAACAAAATAAGATTCTTTTTATAGAATATGGTAGTATGAACTTTGTACAGTGATTTTAAACTGGTTTGACTGATTTTAACATTTAGACGAGTTATTTTGTTAACTGATGAAATAGCACAAATGATCTCGACGCGAACACTAAATCGATCAAGATTCAAACTTAATTTCCAACTACACTACACATGATTCTTGATTCATTTTTCAGGTATTAGCAGAGTACCATCCTAGAAATGTTTTAAAGTTGATTTTGCATTGTTTTGCTTTTAACTGCAATAGGTTATCTATTTATTTATTGGTATGGTTAATGTTTTTTTCCATTAAATGAATGCAACTTAAACCTTATTCTAAATATTTTTGTATACATGGGTTCTTACTGTTTTTAAGAACTTAATACAAATTACATTATCATTTTTGTGAGCCATTATGCTATTATTTTGTTAATGGCCATAACAAGGTTAATTAATGATTATGAAGCAAATAATTTAAACATGGTTCACAATTCGAATATTTCTGCATATTTGAATATCTCAGGGTCAGATTCACATATAAGAATTTATTTTATCATGTTATAATTTGCTATGCATAGATTTGCATTAAAGACCATCTTATGGTTTTAATCAAAGTTTGATTCAAATAAATATTCTGCAGTTTAGAAATTAAGTATTCTTGTAATTTAGATTCTTCTTGATTTTAGATGGTTATACAAATTTATTTTACTGGAATTAAATTAATATTTCAAAAGATATTCAAAGATTAATTATCAGCCAGTTGAAAATAGCTAAGAAAACAAAAAAACGCTTTTAAAGCAGTGAATACACATTCCACCTTCACCCTGAAGAGCCTTGGCGCCACTGACTTGTGGGTTCCACTCGGCATAGACGAGAACAGGGGAAGGAGCTAGGGCTAGCCAGCAACGGTGCTCCGGCGATGATCCGGCGACGGCGACGGCACGGAGAGCTTCAGCACGGCAAGGAGCATCCAGGGGAGGTATCAATTCGACCGGAGATGCAGCAGGCAGGGCCGCAGCCGAGGAGGGGCGGCGGCCATGGTGGTGACCAGACGAAGAAGACAACCGAAGGTGCTTCAGTTCGAATCGGTAGCAAAATAAGCAAAAAGGGGTACTAGAGGTTCCATTTTCGAGGTTTACCTGAAGGGAGAAACTCCGAGGGGCTCTGCCACCGTGCGCTAGTTTTGAGGAAGACAAGCTCACGGTGGTGGCGCAATTTCGCATGAAGAGCTCAAGATTTTCTTGAGGGCTTTAGCTCAGTAGAGTGTGGTGATGCTCCAGCTTAAGGGGATTTGGAAATGGTTGGCTGAATCACATGATTCGCGAGTGGCTTTGAGCTCCAGGGGGCTTCGGCTATGGCGAGAATGGGGATGGAGTTCTGGCGTTTTGGCTGGAAGAGAGCAAGGGAAAGTAGAGGAGAATGATGGGAGCGGCTGTGGCGTGATATCCTGAGGTATAAGACTTGGGCTTGCTGGCATCGATG
Organism: Guadua angustifolia; assembly: GCA_036346375.1. Lineage (NCBI taxonomy): Eukaryota > Viridiplantae > Streptophyta > Magnoliopsida > Poales > Poaceae > Guadua > Guadua angustifolia. The sequence goes on along the minus strand of CM070512.1, from coordinate 13,996,969 downwards.
GAAGACTCTAGACTGGGGACCCACATGGCAGTGGAAAGCAAGAAATCGGCTTAAGAATCAACCGGCTGGGTGCACTGAACTTGCATTGATTCGCCAGCTAAACCTTGTCAGAGATTTTTCATACTTTTTACGTAGTCTCTTCTAGAAGTAGATGATCTCCAGTAAAAAGTTTAGATCGAAATAATTTGTAGATTATTTACTAAAATTCTGACATTGTACAATGCACGGGATTTCAAATTCTGTTTTTGAATTATCAGACAATTCAAATATTTTTATAACTTTTTGAAACTTTGTTTTTCAAATTAATTTGAGCTAATTATTCTTATGTAAAATTTTCAGCTCAAGATATTGCTCCAGGAGTTTATAAAAATTCTGACATTCCATTTTACAGCTTTTTCTAGTTTCTGTTTTTGAATTATTTCGAGGCTTATCCGACCTGGTTAATTCTTGATATTTTTACCGGAGGTAAATACTGTACAAAGGGTGCTTTGGTAATTTTCTTAGCTTCAGATAAACTCTTAATATTTTTCATTAATTCGGATGATGCACTGTTTCTAGTCAAGTTTGTCTTTTTCATCATTAATGATATTTTTACCATTATCCATTCTTTAATTCTATTTGTTGGATTTTCATACAATACAAAACTCCAAGGAAATTCAATTAAAAACCAATGATGCCAAGAAACTCAGACATAAATATTTTCAAATTCAAAATATATATATTTATATTACTTTACTTTTCGAGATGTTACACGATTTGACCTTGCAATCGGCAAGAAGATAAATGGATCTAATCGACTTATGCAAGTCAATTTTGATCAAAGCGAACGGTAAGTCTAGTCGATTCGGGCGGAAAGACTGGATGGGGTAAATAGGCCACTTCTTCCCAAAAAAGGCGATGCGCAGTAAGATCGGAGAAAAAGATGAACCAAAGGAGGTGTAATGCAACAGAGATCAATACCGGCGATGTGCAACTCGATTGATCAAAGAGTATTACAGATGAAAGATTACAAGCTAAATTGGTTACTCCTAGTTGACAGAAAGCAAATAAAGTAGATGCGAGTTGATTGGTTGGCTCTGGGCATCTTTTCTTCTCGCCTCTGGACCTCTTATATAGCACTCGATCCGAACGTGTCCTCCTCGGTTTCCTCAATCACCCGTATCGGCCTCAATTTCTCATTGCCATGTAAAGCCCGATCGTATCCTTCTCAATCGCCTATCCTGCCCGTATTGGACTCGATTTCCTTGGAATCGAGGCCTTCCAGTCCGAAACCGTATCAGTTTGCTATAACCGACATATCCCTTACCAAAACCGATCTCTACGGTAAGTCTTGCCTAATTTGGGTGCAAACATATACCCCCAATTTTGGTGTATGTTTAAACATGCCCTAAAATTACATGTCATATCGGCTTTCCTCAGTGGTATGGATTTCTCAGCTTTGTACCACTTGTCGACTTCAAGCTCTTCTTTTGGTTTAATTATCTTGGAGTGCTTACCTTCACGGTCGGTCTCAATCCGAATTGAACCGACTGTGATTTGTATCATCTCCTTACCGCCGTCCGTCATCGGTTTGTTGACTGGTTTCAACCGATGTTGACAACTGTACTTGTCGACCAGATTCAGTATCTTGTATCGGCTCTTTCCCTTTTGCATAACAGTGAACCATGTTCACAGAAAACGGGCTGGGATCCAACTCAATTATCGGCTCTTCTGTAAATTGTAATCGACCACCCTCTATAGCCGATTGTATCTCATTTTTGTTATTCTCGAATTCCTCTCTGAAGTCGTCATTATTAGATAAACAACTTTCTTGAGCCGATACTCGGTGTAGGAGGTGACTTAAATCAGTGAATTCTTGCCCGCCAAATCTTTCTTTTAATGAGGAAATTAACCCATGGAAAGCCAAATCGGCTAACTGATTATTGGGCAAAGTTACACCAAAACACCGATTCCTAACCTTCCTGAATCTCTTAATGTACTCAATTGCCGATTCTCCAGACTTCTATCGGACGGAACTTAGGTCGTAGATTCGCAACTCTAGGTTCCTGCAAAAGAAATATTCATGGAATCGGTTTTCCAAATCGTTCCAAAAGTGGACCGAATTTGGAGGTAAGTTTGTGAACCATGTAAACGCAGTTCCAGACAAAGACAAAGGAAACAATCTGATTTTCAGCCCGTCGGACTGGGCTGCTTCGCCACACTGGGCAATGAATCATCCGACGTGCTCAAGGGTGGTGACAGAGTCATCTCCTGAAAACTTGGCAAAATCAGGGATCCTATAATTGTGGGGGTATGGCATGCGGTCGATATAATCTGGGTACGGCTTTCTATAGCCGATCGTTTTTCCTTTGGGCTGTAATCCGAACTGATCCCTCAAAACCATGGAAATCTGATCAGCCCAATTAATGTTATTGGCCGATATAGGACTAGGGTTGGGCCAGTCATGATGAACAGCATCCTACCCCCGAGTGAAAACTTGGCCGGTCGGCTTGCCCTAACCGACGGGTACTGGCGTTGCCATGTTTCACACCCGTCGGCTCTGGCAGTCGGAACTTCGGGCAATGGAATGAATGGCTCTGCATACGAAACTACACTGTGTGGAACCGGATTTCTAACTTGGACTGGTACTTGGGGTTCATAACCTATATCTAATTCAATCGGCTAAGAAGCCAACTGGACATAGGTAGTCCCTGATGCCGATGGAGGCATATTAACTGCATCTAACTTTGCAGCGTCAGTATATGTATGGTAATGAGTAACTGGACTCGGGCGAGGATTTGCTGGTGCCAACACAGTGGGTTGAGTCGGCATTAGTGAGGGTGCAGGTGCCGATACTTTGATCGTGTTGGCATTTGGTGCCACAGAGTATACGGGATACGTTGGGAGTGGCTGCAATGGATCTAGTAATCCTCCAGATGTTGCCAACTCTTGCGCGATCGTTTTTACGCTATTTTCTATCATCGGCTTTAAGGTCGTAACCAAAGCCGATGATTGATTGATTAATGCATGATGCACAAATTGCTCAATCATAACAGACAATTCGGCTTGAGCCGGAAGATATCGGCTTACCGAATTTGCTGTGACGCCAGCTACGCTAAGGGGATTCAACGTTTGGAAGCGCCATCTTCTGGGTGACCCCTCGTCGGGTTTTCTGATAACAACCCAACATCAATTCCTCCAAGGCAGCTTTCCGATCTTCAATCTCCTTGCGCTGCTCTGGAGTCATATCATGCAAAGTAGGGATGATTATGGCATCAGTATTAACGTCGGTTGGTGCAACAGTTTTGCCTGCAGTCATCTTTCCGATCGAAGTCCCACTGGGCGTGCCAAAAATGTGTTGACACCAAAAACGTGACATAGGGTTTTTGATCGCAACACATCGAACGAACACCGGGTTCAAGCTTGTGGGCGTGCCAGCCGATTTGACCTTGCAATCGGCAAGAAGATAAATGGATCTAATCAACTTATGCAAGTCGATTTTGATCAAAGCGAACGGTAAGTCTAGTTGATCCGGGCGGAAAGACTGGCGGGGTAAATAGGCCACTTCTTCCCGAACATTTACCTCTTCATTTGCTTTAAAATTTGTACAACTTATATTGACAAGAAAAGTATTAAAGTACTGCTTATGCTATTTTGTGTGGGTGTAACTGTGTGAGACGTGTCAAAGACTACAACGACTGCTTCCGATGCATGAGAAGATGTCGCCTGTTGAGAATGCTCTTGCATTTGGCAGAGTATATGGAAGCGCGTACAATTTCAAGTATAGATACAGAGAGGCGTCCTAGATGTGGAAACGATTATGGTTGATAAGGATTTGGTCAAGAAAATTGCACATTTGTAAGAAGCACAAGAAACTAGAAAGGTAGGAGGGATTATTCGCTTTGAGCAGAGGCTTCTTTTTTTTTTTGAAGTTATTGTATACTCCACAAATACGCCCTCAGTCCAAAAATATAAGGCATGTTTTTTAATTTGCATAAGAATTAAGATTGCATTGAAATTGAAAAAAATATGAGAGAAAATAACTTAGATGTCCTCACTTAATTATCGTGGAAGATGAGAGATAATACGTAGTGTGGGTGGTAATGATTAAATGCATATGGTTGAAAGAGAAAAAATAGGGGTATAAAAGGAAAATTTTCATTAAATCTATATACAAACCTTATATTTATGGATAAGACTGTTCAAAAAATAATCCTTATAAGCTTAGACGGAGGGAATAGATATTTGTTCTACGATGCAGACTGTCAAAACGTTTTTGGCCTTGATCAATAATACAGTATTACAAAGTTTTTAGCTTTAACAAATCAACTGTAATAGGTGTTAGATATCTATATCAATATCTAGAATAATAATTTTTTAATAAAAAATAGTCGAATGGCCGACAATAACCTGTGGTGCTGGACCTGCTGGTCACGATATGCATGGTACAGTGATACAGACCTCCACCCAAGATTAGCCGTAGAGAAATGGCAGAGGTCATATTTTTGACATTTTTTAAAAATAATACACTATTTAAATAATTTTACAAAAATAATACGTCAAAAAAAATTACAAAAATATACCTTAGTCGCCATTGAATTGACATCAGAAGCTCTATCGTCATTTTAATTGACGACAAAAGCTTTGTCACCAAAATAAATTAGCGACCAGCCTTTAGTCGCTAAATGAATTTGAGATAGGGTTTTCAGAAGTCTTAGCATTGTCAGCCAAATGAATCCACGAGTAAATAATCTCTTGGTGAACTCAATCAGCGACAGAATAAACATCTATCGCAAATTAAATTGGCGACAGAAGTTTCCGTTGTTAATTCAATTGGCGAAAATTTAGTACTATTCATCTGTTGCCATTTCATTTTGCGACAAAGCTTATATCACCAATTAAAATGGAGATAGAGGTATATTTTTGTAATTATTTTTTCAGTATGTTATTTTTGTAAGGATAAGCTTAGACACGATTTTGTTTGGGCTTTTTAACCAACTTAAAAGTTAAAAAGTTAAGACCTAAATAAATAGGTATTTTTCACTTGAGCTTTTTCAAAAACATAAGACTCTATATACTATTAGCCAAAAGCCACAGAAGAGATGTTTTTTTTTACTTATTGAGAGTTAGTCTTAAATTAATGATACTAAATTTAGAGTAAAATTATCCACCTCTATCATGTATAAAAGTATATTGCTTTTAAACTGTTTAATTCTAGCTTTAAGTTATAATGGAAAAAAACCCTAAGCCTTTTTTTTTTCGGCCCTTGTAATGCCTGCAGCGGTGGCCCGGAACGTTTACTTGGTCCGAGCGTGTTGGGCTCTTTCCGAGGCGCTGAGCCGTGGTAGTCACAGACAGGCAGGAAGTTTTGGTTGTGGGCCGAGTGTGACGGTGATGCTTCCCGCTACGCCGACGAAGCGAAGGCCAGGCGTGGACGACAAGGTATGGTTTATATGGGCCGTAGAGGTAGGCGGGCAGGGAGTTGGCAAATTGGGCCTCACCTCATGTCGACCGAGCAGGATGTTGGGAGGAGATGAAAACGCTCTTGAGGTCAGGCGGTGGGCTCGCTGCGGGTCAGACCCTCTCCACATCTAGTATGTGGTAAATGGACCTGTGGCGGGTGACCTAGGAGAGGTAACAACTTCTCAGTTTTCTCCTCATCAGACCCACATTCTAAATGTGATTTCCCAGCCCACATCCTAAATGTTTTTTAACCACCTTAGAAATTTTTTTAAATGAAACCTTTTGAACCAAAAGTTTGTTAAATAGAAACTTTTCAATTTGAAAGTTTTTAAATCGAGAATTTTTGAAGTTGAAACTTTTCGATTTGTATTTTTTTTTCAAGTTGCAACTTTTTGTCTTGAAATTTTCTAATTTGATTTTTTCTAAGTTGAAACCTTCCGGTTTGAAACTTTTTGATTAAAAACTTTTCAAGTTGAATTTAAAATCTTAACTTTTCGAACTAAAAGTTTTTTGAATCAAAACTTTTTAAAACAAAAGTTTTTGAATTGAAAGTTTTCTAAGTTAAAACATTTTTACCTGAATTTTTTTTAGTTAAAATTTTTGAGTTGAAACTTTCTAATTTGACAATTTTCTATTTAAAAAGCCCAAGAAGCGATGAATTGATACCAAGTGGCCCATGAGTGTATGTGCGCGAGTGCTAGAGTTTAGTCCCACTTTAGGATAAGGAACACCAATATATAAATTTGGAAATTGCTCACATTCAAAGATTCTCTTCTTGTGAAAAGCAGTATCATCTCGTTCATTCCTCCACTTTCCCCTCTCAAAGGCCCTCTTGTTGTGACAAGTGACAGTATCTCTTTATCCCTCTTTCCTCCTCAATTTCCTTCCACAAAAACTCAAAATAGTTTTTGTATTTCAAATTTCCCCCCAAGTTTTTTAATTACTTTCTAAAGTTTTTTGAGTGAAAATTTTTGAACCAAAAGCTTGTTGAATAGAAACTTTTTCATCTGAAAGTTTATAAAATGAAAATTTTTGGAGTTGAAAACTTTCTATTTGAAATTTTCAAGTTGAAACTTTCCATCTTTAAACTTTCTAATTTGAATTTTTCTAATTTTTTTTAGCTGAAACTTTCTGATTTGAAACTTTTTGATTGAAAATTTTTCAAGTTGAATTTTAAATTAAAAATTTTTCGACCAAAAGTTTTTTCAATCAAAACTTTTCAAACCAAAAGTTTTTGCATTTAAAGATTACTGAGTTAAAACTTTTTTCCTTGAAATTTTTTGAGTTCAAACTTTCTAATTTGAATTTTTTCTATTTGAAACATTTTGAGTTGAAACTTTTTTATTTGAAAAATTTCAAGTTGAAACTTTCTAATTTGATAATTTCCGACTAAAGTATTTTTGAGTTGAAACTTTCTAATTTGAAATTTTGTGATTTAAAATTTTTCTAGTTGAAATTTTTTATTTAAATTTCTTTCGGCTTCAAACTTCTTATTTAAAAATTTTAAAGTTAAAATGTTCTAATTTTAAATGTTTGTGTTAGAGGGGAAGGAGAGGAGAGGAGGTGGGAGAAATGACTAGGAAAGAGAGAAGAGACAGAAGAAGGTGGATAAAGAAGATAACACATCCATCCTAGAAGGATGTCTTTAAATTTGTTAATTTGAGGAACTATACCCTGTAAACTTTGGATGTTCGATGTAGACCTAGGCAATGTGCCATGCCTTCTAGGTCGGCCCCCGGCACAGCTAGCCCAGCATGGTCTAAAGCACATCACAATATGGATGTCTTCAAGCTGGGCTAGCATGGCACAATTGATGGCTCATGCTAGTAGGGGTGAAAACAGGTCGGATACGGGTGGATGTTGCTCTTCCCGTATTCTAACCCATATTATTTTTCTGATTTGAAACCAGATACGAACTAACTGGATACGGATACGAATCTGAGTTATTTGGGATACGGATATGGAAAGGATATGTGACAGATTCGAGTTGGGAATGTATAAAGTTATATGAATAATGCACGTATACATAGAGTAATATATATTGAATCAAATCACATGAATGCGTATGGATAATACACGCATACATACAGATAAAGTTATGAGGACAATTCGTGTATATACCCATATGGATTGATGATACTAACGGGAGAAGATCTGATTTCCTCCATGCTAGTATTTGAACAAGCGAAAGTAAATTAGTGAATTATTAAAGAACATGACCAACTGATAACTAAGCATGGAAGAAAGACTTTGAGTCTACGACGATAACTTGTTTCCAGGAACTTCAGCTCCCTCAAAGCTCGACGTTTTGCGAACAAATTCTTGCATGGAGTCTGTAATTTCTCAGTCATCAAAGTTCTGCACTTAATTCATCCTCCCCGTTATACAAACAAGACTCATCATCACTGGGAGGAAGGTTAATACCTTCAAAATCTTCAGCTGAGTATGGCATCGCTAGGATTTCATCAATTCGATACACTGGTGTACTTAACATTTCCCTACACTACTACAGCGAGGCTTATATCAGACGCACGATCACAGACGGTTTTAAAAAACCGTCTGTAATATGAAACATCACAGACGGTTATGTACTCAAACCGTCAGTGCTAATATCACGACGGTTTTATATTACAGCCATACGTGATGTAATAACTATCACGACGGTTTCAAAATATAACCGCCTGCGTGATTGCTACAAGATACTCATTACGACGGGTTTAAAGTAAAACCGTCGTGATATCACTGACGGTTATATAACACAACCATCGTAATATCTACAAGAGTCATTACTGCACGGTTATATTTAGAAACCGTCGTGATATTTCTTGCATTACGCACGGCCGTAATATAAAACCGTCGTGATAAAACCGTTTGAGGCCGTAAAACAGAGCCTCGCTCCATCCACTTTGTTTGTAGGGTTTCGGTTTCTATCCTAAGTGGCGGTCATGAAGTGTGGCGATTTTTTAAAAGAAAGCCATTGATTTCGAAGGGTGATATTAGATTCATTTGATTTTGGTGATCTAAGGTTAGTAATGAGTTCTCTAATTGCATGCATCCAATTCAATATCTAGGTTGGTTAGGAGAGAATTAATTTAAAGATTGTTTGGTTAGATCTAGCTTAATTGTAGTGGATCCATATGTTGTTTGTGATATTTGGTTAGTAATGTGTTTTAATTGCATTATATTCAACATCTAGCTTGATAAGGAAGGAACTTGATGATTTTTTTAGATCTCGCTTGTAGAACCATGTGTTGGTTGTTTGATGAATAAGGTTAGCTAGTAATGGTTCTATTTGCATAATATAATATTCGATCATGATGTAGCTAGCTAGCTTGTTAAGGATAGAATTTAAAGATTGTTTAGATCTAGCTTATAGATCAATTCAAGTCTTTTGGTGATCTAAGATTAGTAATGGGTTCTAATTTCATTATTATATTGAAGATTAATTGGAATTTTGTTAATTATTTCTTTGTGATGTAATTAAGGTATGTAATTGCATAATTAGTTTAAGAATATGTATACGCACTACACCGGTGCACTTAATATTTAACACTAAGTGTTACATGTGTAGCGTAGATGGATCGAAGTCGATGTACCGAGAACCGCATTTAGTGCCGAGTACCTTAATGGCGTCTCCACTTTCAAAAGAGTCGCAGAGGAGGATATGTTTAATAAGGGGTGCAATTCATGTCATGTCCGTGCATTGATTATAAAATCAAGATGTTTCAAACTCAACAGCAGATCGAAGCACACTTGATTCAAGGGTTTCAAAAGGGCTATACATGTTGGACCACCATGGCGAAGAGCATAATATACAGAAGCGACAAGTAGTGTTAATATCGTCGACGATGTCAATGATATGTCGGATGATCATATCGATTGTGCTTCCGATGAGGACAAGTTGCACGATGACAATTTGGATCAGATGCTACGCGATGCGTATGAAACCTTGATGACAGGGAATATGGATGGGCCTGTGGCTTAATGGAGGACTCGGAGAAACCTTTGTTCGCAGGTGCAAGTTGAAATACACAAGGTTATCATCCGTGCTTCAACTACTCAAATTGAAGGCAAGCAACGGTTGGTCCGACAAGAGTTTCACAATATTACGTCTATTGGCGGACATGCTTCCAGAGGGAAACGAGTTGCCGACAAGCACCTACAAAGCCAAGGTGTTCTTTGTCCCTTGGGAATGGAAGTAGAAAGAATACATGCATGTCCAAACGATCGTATCCTGTGACCGCAAAGAGTACACAACTTGCATATATGTCCGTGCAACGATCCCTGACAAGCGTAAGAGTTATTCAGATGATGATGGCGAGAGCATTGAGGTGAAAAAGGTCCTCCTGCTAAGGTGGCATGGTATCTCTGTAATTCCCGCTTGAAGCGTTTGTTTGTGAACCCAAAGGAGGCAAAACTGCTATGCTGGCACTTTGAGGAGCGAAGAATGATGGAATGCTAAGGCACCTGCCGATTCCATCCAAAGGAGAAACATCGACAGAGCTTTCAAGAATTCGGTCGGATCCGAGAAATATAAGGTTTGGATTGAGTACAGATGGAATGAATCCTTTCGTAACATGAGCGGTGGCATAGCACTTGGCCCGTAGAATCTCAGATTCACAACCTTCCTCCTTGGTTGTGTATGAAGGAAGTACATTATGTTGTCTCATGCTTATCCAAGGACCGAAACAACTCGGGAACGATATTGATGTGTACCTAGCTCCATTGGTGGAAGATCTAAAACACCGTGGGTTCTTGGGTACACGATGGGATGCGTACAAACGAGAGAACTTTACTTTGCATCGCTTGTTGTTCGCACCATAAATGATTACCCCGCCTTGCTAAACTGCTGTGGGAGTACAAAAGGAACCAAAGCCTCGCACTCACCGCTTAGATGATACCGAGAGTTTATGGTGAATCACTCCGCAAAACCGTGTACATGCGTCATCAGAGGTTCTTCTGGAGGAATCACCCATATCGCAAGATGAAGGAACTTTTCGACGGAAGGAACGAAATGGTCCAGCTCCAAGGCGTTTGAGCGGAGAGATGTTCATGACATTGTTAAGGATTTGGATGTTGCGATGGAAAGGGACGTAAATCAAGTACCCGTGAAAAGAGCATGTGGAAGAAGAGATCAATATTCGGGACCTACCTTATCGGGAGCACCTACAAGTTCGCCCTTTGATCGATGTCATGCACGAGAGAAGAATGTCCGTGATGCGTGATTGGTCTCTTACTCAACATTAAGGGTAAAACAAAGGATGGTATCAACACACGGCTTGACTTGGTCGATATGGGCATAAGACCCGAGTTAGCACCGAAAGAGACCGATAAAGGCCGACGCATTTGGAACCCGCTTGTTATACTCTGTCAAAGGCCGAAGAACTGAATGCGCTGCTTGCATGGTGTGAAAGTTTCGTCCTGTTATTCCTCCAACATGAAGAGACTTGTTTCGTTGGAAGATTTGAAATTAACCGCATGAAGTCTCATGATTGTCATGTGTCGATGACACGATGCTCCTCGTCGCAATTAGAAGTATTTTGCCGGCCAAGGTCCGTGAGACAATCACTAGGCTGTGTTATTTCTTTAACATAATCGCCGAAGGTCATCGATCCCGGGACTAGATGCTCGCAAGTCGAGGTGGTGATGACTCTATGTAATCTTGAGATGTATTTCCTCCATCATTTTTCGATATCATGGTCCATCTCATTGTTCACCTTGTGAGAGATAAAGATATGCGGCCGTTGTTCTCACGTAGCATGTACCCGCTCGAGAGGTACATGGAATTCTCAAGTCTTACGACGAATCGATCTCGTCCGGAGGGTAGCATTGTCGAAGGTTATGCAATGAAGAGGCCGCCGAGTTCTGCGCCGATTACATGGCCTGTGTCGAACCAATAGGTGTGCCTCGATCTCGCCATGAGGGGAGGCTCCAGGTATCGGACCATCGGAAGGAAAGCAATCACGCCGATTCGGCTGATTATGCTCGAGCCCATTTCACGGTTTTGCAACACATGGTCAGTAGTGTCCGCCTATATCGTCGAAAGCACAAGCAATGGCTAAGGAAAGAGAATCCAGACGGCAGAGTCTTGGATCACGAGACAAGATAACCTTAAGTTCAACAAATGGTTGAAGGAGCGACCTATCACTGGGAGCTCGCCGATGACACGCCGACATGGTTGGCAAAAGGGCCAACTTTACAGCTTGTCACATGGAAAGGATATGACTTAAATGGGTACACATTTTACACGAGATCAGGATATGAAGAACACAAACCGTAACAGTGGTGTCCGTGATAGATGCATTCAATAATACCGTGGGTTGACGAGGAGCTCCTACTATGGGTTCATAGAGGAGATATGGGAGCTCGACTACGACTTTTCAAGATTCCCTATTTCGGTGCCGTTGGGTCCACCTCCAAAGACGTGAAGGTCGACAGAATGGCATCACCATCGTGGACCTCGAACGTGTCGGATACCAAGATGAACCATTCAGATTCGCTAACCAAGTTGTTCAAGTCTTCTATGTAACCAATTCGCCCAACAAGAAGCGCCACGTAGTTCTTCAGTGGAAAAGGAGAATTGTCGGAGTTGAGAATGTAGTAGATGAGGAAGAGTACAATCAATTTGATGAGTTGCCATCTATCGGAAATGACATCCTGGTCCCGAAGAACAACATGAGGAAGCAAGCTACACACACGCCGATCATCATGAAGGGCTAATTTTCATACAAAAGAATAAGCATGTGGTATGTAGTTATGAGAAGGGTGCATTGTCATCATGCTTACTAATTTTCATGTGTAATAATATTACATTAATGCTATTGTAAAGATGATATGACCCATCATGCTTTGTACATATGATTGTGATGATCTTTGTAAGTAGCTTCAGAAGCATCTGAATTATGTATATATGATTGTGATGATCTTTGTAAGTAGCTTGTGAAGCATCCGGATTGATGGAAAAGATGCAAGTATAAGAGCACGATTTATTCGTTAATATCAATATGATTCCAAATACATGATTCAAAGATGACCATTCGCACATAATTGATGACAAGAAATAAATTATGTACGAGACTATGGCTAACAAGAACAAAATCATGTCTACTTTGGCAATATGGAAATAGTTGTATGTGATTGCTCTCAGATTTTAGGGTTTGAATTGAGGATTAGAATCTCTACTTCATCCACAAGATAGCCTATATTCTGTTAAAGACAACTTTCCCGTAAGATACAACAAAGTGGCATGCATAAGAGTCGATCGAATCGAACCGACAAGTGAATGTCATGAATAAAGATATATCATGACGGTTCTTTAACATAACATGCAGGATGTTATTTGTCCTGACGGTTATGTTACCTAACCGCTCGTGATATCTCAACATCAGAGACGGTTATATTATATAACCGTCCGTGATGTCACCAACATCACAGACGGTTCTATTATATAACCGTCCGTGATGTCACCAACATCACAGACGGTTCTATTATAGAACCGTCTGTAATATCTAAACATCACAGACTGTTCTATTATAGAACCGTCTGTGATATCTCATCACAGACCGTTATATTATAGAACCGTCTGTGATGTGCTCTCCTCTATATATCTCCCGCGCGCAGAGCTCATTCACAGCGCGCCAAACCCTAACCCTTTGAGACGTTTTGCCTCCCGCGGCGGCCTCCCCCTCGGCGTCCTCCCCCTCCCGGCGTCCCCCGGCCTCGGCGTCCTCCCCTCCCGGCGTCCTCCCCCGGCCTCGGCGTCCTCCCCCGGCCTCGGCGTCCTCCCCCTCGGCGTCCTCCCCCTCGGCGTCCTCCCCTTCGGGCTTCAACCGTGAGTATTTCTGGGGGACTAGCCATCGAGCTAGAGGCCGTTTCTCGATCCTGGAGGCACCGCCTGGCCATTTGCTCTATTTTTCGGTGTTGCTCGCTAGTTAGTGAGTTCGGGACACTTTCGTGATTATTCTCGGCCTTGCAAAGGGGCCACGATCTGCTTGGGGACCTTGCGTGTGGGCTTAATGTTCAGTGATGATTTAGGGATGGAATAGACTAATTGTGACAACAAATCTTAGCAAATAATTTCACTTTCATATATATATATTTGATTAGTGTGAGTTAAAGGATGTTTGTTTTCTCGTTGTTTAGAGCCCAAGAGCAAGAACTAGTTAAAATGTCTTTGTTCGTTGGCTAGGAGCGATGGTGCTGTGGTTGTTTTTGGTGCCCCAAAGAATTAGTTTGGAGGGTCTCGCTTAGGTGGTGGTTTAGTGGAGATCTAGAATTACGGTTTCCTCTAGCTGTTTTGCTCCTGGAGTGCTCGGTTACACTTTAAAGAAGTGAAAAAAAGGTTTGTTCTGGGAGAGTAATATGCGTCAAGATGTTGAATGATTCTGTAATGCTGAGTGGTTGTTTTCTGTGTGTAATCTGGAGAATATGCATGGTGGTTCTGGTAGTTAGCTGTTTTGGTCCCTGGGTATTCTAGTGAGGATACCTGGGATGGTTTTTGTGTTGGAGGTTTTGATGCTATGTTGGATATGAACTATGTGAATGTTTTGGTTTCTTTACTGAAACCGGGTCTTTAATGACCTTTTGATCTAAAATATATATTTGATTAGCTCTATTGCAAACCTGTCTTTATATGCTTAGTTAGTGAATATGCATATAAGATAACCAATTGAGTAGATTTATACTTAACCTGTCAAGTATTAAATCTGTTATTGAGATAAAGTTGTCACAATCTAGTCTATTACTTATCCATTGTGGCGAGGAGGGCCTTTTAAGGCAACCCGACATCTCGAGAACATTCAAACAATCAATATGAGCTTTATGCTAATTGCTTTATTCGTAATAATCTTGTATATGTTCATATGTGAGATCCCGAGCTTCGCTCTATTATTCGTTAATCGTCAAATGGTTGAATCCATATGTATTCTTCTCGCTTGTCTCTGTGTGGATGTCCTAGTTTTAGGGAGGTGTCAGCCGAAATTTTTATTAAGTTCTAAGCAACCTCCTAGTTCGCTTCTTTTGCTAAAAGGCTAATAACAAGCCATTTAGGCTAGTTCTTTTAAAAGGCTAATAACAAGCCATGGTATCCACAAACTCATTCACTCTAATGTGATTTTATTTGTTCTTCACTTTTAGTTCGCCTAAAACTATTTTAACTTGTAAAGAAGATGTCGTCCTCTAATCCATCGTCCGAAGGACATGATGTGCCCTCAAAAGAAGAATCGACCCGCGCTGCAAGAGGACCAAACAAAAGGCCAACAGACCGATATACCATTACGAGATCGATCCAAATGATGGGCCCTAGAAAGCCAAAAAGGCGGCGAATGCATTTCGGAGTATGTGTGGGATAGTAGCTCGAACGGGTTCGATCACGCTTATCTTCCCGGAGGTTGGTGACTATTGAGGCTCGCAATGCCTTGCTAACGGAAATTCTTTCATCGCTCAACATTCCGTAAGAATCCGCCCCTAGTGCGACGGTATGCATCGCTAGCGGCAGAAAGGCATGGAAGACCTTCAAGCATACGCTTTTCATAGACTACGCCAAGAAAGATCTGGTTCCATACTCAAGTATGGGTTCATTGATGAGGACACGTGGGGCGCTTTGTTGGGATGAAAACCACGCATTTAATTGCAAGGCCACGCTGAAGCAAACAAGGCCTTGCAAGCGAACACTCACCCCACAGATTCGCATCGCCGGCTACGCGCGAAGAGAGCGCAATGGGACAGGGAGGACGAGGAGGGTATCGCGCCATTTCCATCGATCACAGATCAACGTGCCAGAGACTGGCTAAGAGCGAGAGCGAGGTCAGATGCCACGTCCTCCGCAACCGTCTCCTTTGTAAACCTCATGACGAGGAAGTCTCGCCAACGCCGTAATATATAAATCGAACTACCAATTTTACGTAATTAGTCCATGACTTCATAAGTGAAATAACTTGTCCGGATCTTGCGGTAGCGTTGAGTACACAATCGTATGATGGCTCTTTTTTCCTGACAGAGAGAAAGATGCACCGTCCATAGCCTTGGGAAACAAGGAACACTCGTCGTATAAGAGGCAAAGGGTTTTTGTTCCATGGAAAACTGGATTCCTGCATTTACTTCCACATATACCGAAATAAGTAGAGAACTAGAGCCGAAAAGTAGTCAAATCTTATAAAGAATTTGGAGGACAAGTTGAGAGGAGAGTTGAGAGAAGAGTTGAGGGAGAACCGAGAGAAGAATTTCATGAAAGGATAAGAATCCTTGAGGAAAGGCTCACCAATCAAGAAAGAAATATCGCACAAGCCCCGTATATGTCCGAAGTCAGCCCCACCGCCTGAAGAGCAACTGTGCATCCGCTCCTCCAAGTGACATAGATGAACATAGCGGACTTATCCTCAGATGTGACATTAAGGTGGCCACGCGGCAATCTCCAAGTGAGAATTAACAATGGCACCGCTTTCCGACGGCTGCTTGGGGCATGGCGATCCATCCCCAAAGGGGACCATGGTGCACTGTACCATCATAGCGCCGGTTTCACCAAGGTCAATGTGGACGAGGTGTTTGATAGTTTCAAAATTGTCGATCTACGAAGCCGCCAAACGATTTAGATCGTGAAACTTGGGGATGCCATTGGTACATTCATCCAATGGCCTAGCAATGCGACATCTCCTCGTCGCCTTTCATCATGCAACAACCGCGACGATTTGATTCGCCTATTGTATCGTCGTCTGATCAGTTGGCTACCAAATCAGCAGTTGTAGAGCAGACTCCACTTGATGTACATAATGTTGACCTCTTTTGTAACATCCCGAAAATTGTAAAACAGTGAAATATTATAATATGACTTTGCCTTTTGAGTATTCTTGAATTTGTGATTTTCTTAATTGATTTCTTGGATTTTTGCATTGCAAAGATAATTAAAGAAAATGGAAGCAATTAAAAGAACAAAAGAAAAGTTGCGAATAATTTATTTTCTGAAATTCAAATCTGTAGAGAAAACAATTTCTGCACTAAGAAAAATAAAAGAATAACAAATTGAATAATGAATAAGACAAATTTGACTAGAAACAGTACCTCATCCGAATTTATGGAAAATATCCAGAGCTCATCTCCAGATGAAACATTTACCAAACTACCCTTGATACATTATTAACCTCTGGTAAAAATATCAAGAATTTATCAAGTTGAATAAGTCTCCAAATAATTCAAAAAAAAGAAGCTCTGAAATTCTGAAAATCTTAATGTCAGAATTTTTATAAAATCCTGGAGCAATATCTTGAGCTTAAAATTTTACTTAAGAAACCTTAGCTCAAAATATTTTGAAAAACAAATTTTGAAAAATAAATAAATTCATTTACGTACTTTAGTAATTTAAAAACAGAATGGAAAATCCTGTGCAATGTGCATTGTCAGAATTTTAGTAAATAATCTACAGATTAATTAAATCTCAAATTTTTCCTGAAGATCACATACTTCCAGAAGAGAATACAGAAAAAGTATGAAAAACCTCTTGCAAGGTTTTGCTAGTGATTCATTGCAAATTCAGTGTACCCAGCCAGTCCATCTTTAAGTCGGTTGCCTCCCCTTTCTCTCTGCCATGTGGACCCGACCCCACCGGTCAGCCTTTTCTTCTACCTCACCGAGCAGAGGCTCGCTCTCTCTCGCGCTCACTCTGTAGATTTCGCCAGCGATGGTACTTGCCCCCACACCGGAACCATCCAGCAGCTCCTCGCATTGCGCCACGGTATCCCCTACTCCCTGCGCCTACCTGAGTCGCCCTGTACCCGGAGGACAGCTTGCCAAGCCGCCATTTTCCTTGTCTTCTCTGGTGAAGCTCCGTTCTGGGCGAGCTAGAAACCGAGGCCGACTCACCCATCCCCCTCGCCTATAGGTAGCCCCAAATGATCGCTGAAGTCGCGCCCTTCTTTCCCCTCACTTCCCTCTTCTTCTCCCCTACTGCACTGCCCGAACTTCCCCTGTCTTCCGCCATGGCCAAAGCTCTAAAGCTCAAAATCCGAAAGCAATTCGCAAGCAGCAAGCGTCCATTTCCAAATTGCTTCGCGCCTTAGTATCACCAGGCCAAGAGGATCAATACCCCTCAAAAATCCTTGAGCTTCCTCATGTGAAATCGCCCTGCCGCCGTGCGCCTCCTTCTCCAACTCCGGCCGCCCGTGGGCAGAGCTCCTCGGCCACTGTCCGATCAGAAGAGATAGCAAAACGGAGTCCCTGGAACCCGTGGATGCTCAATCCGTTACCCCTTCGAGCTCCCTTGCCTTGGTTCCTTCTCTCCACCGAGCTGCCATTAATACCTCCGCTAGAGCTCGGCGCCAGCCCTCTTTGGTAGCTCTCCGGCCGAATCGGTACCTGCTATGGATGCGCCTGGCCGTGCCCTTCCTCCTGGTGTGGTCTCCTTCGCCGGAGCATCGCCGTAGAAGCTTCGCCGCCGCGCCCTTGAAGCCGTCCCCTGTTCTTTTGTCTCTGCGCAGTGGGACCGAGAGCAGTAGACGCAGAAGGAAGAAGAACAGAAGAGGAAGACGTTTTCCTTTTGGTAAAGCGTATTTCAATTTCTCAATATAATTTCAAACCGGTTAATAATGAAAACTTGAATATCTATTGAAATTTTGATTCAATCTTAGTGAAACAAAGTTGTATATTCATCTAAAATTAGAAAGAATATAAATATGTAAAAATATAAAATATTTGAGTTACAGAATAATTATTAACATTAAATTTTGATTATGGTACTAATATAGTTTTAATGAGAATTTGTATATATCAAGTAATGAAATGATGAAATCAATATTTATGAGATGCTAAGATCAGAATGTATTTAAATATACAAAAATACTCAATTTTTGAGTCACAAAACAAATAGTAAAATTAAATTTAGGAATAAACATTATTCGATGTTGTTGTATTCAAAGAAAGGTAATTCCAAAAATCATTAAATAAATTTATATGTATCCTGAATCATAATAAACTCAAACATATAAAAATGCTTAATTGTTGAATTAAGTTTATATTATTTGTTTTGCAATCATCAATAAACCCTTGTATGGTCATTAACAAAAACACTAGTAAGAAGGCTCATAAAATGATAAAGTAATTTATATTAAGTTCCTAAAACAGTAAGGACATATATATGTAAAAATATTTGGAATAAAGTTTAACTTAAATTATTTTATCATAAAGAAATGTCAAATGTAACAAAAATCAAATAGGAAACCTATTGCAATTAAAAGCAAAATAATGCAAAATCAACATTAAAACATTTCTAGGGTTGCACCCTGTTAATACCTGAAAAATGAATCAAAGATCATGTATTGTGTAGCCGCAAACTTAAAAATGAATCTCGACCGATTTAAGGTTTGCGATATAATCATTTAGGCTACATCAGCAGTAGATAAAATAACTCGTCCAAATACTAAAATCTATGAAACTAGTTTAGAAATACTCTACAAAGTTTGTTCTACCAGATTCTAGAAAAATATTTCATTTTTAGCATGCTTTTCATCTAAATCTAGCTAGTCCAAAACCCTTAATCGTTAATGGTCATGTTTACCTTTTTGGCCGATTCCGTGAATTATAAACAAGAATTGCCACTTAAGCTTTTTCGTCGATGAAAATAATAACTTGTCAGAATCCTAAAACTTGTGAAACTAGTATAGTAACATTGTATAAAGTTCGTACTACCATATTCTGTAAAAAGAATCTTATTCCATCAAGGTTTGCATATTATTCTTATTAGTTCAAAACCCTTAGGTGTTAACCTTTTGTTTCCCTTTCTTGCCGATTCTGAATAGTATAAACTATATAATGCCACTTAAGCCTTTTCAACAATGAATATAATACTTTATCTAAACCCTAAAACTTATGAAATTAACCTTGTAGCACTCTCCAAAGTATATACTACCCTGCTATGAAAAGATAATCCTACTTCACCATGATTCACATATTAATCTTGGTAGCTTAATAACCCTAAATATTCACATTACATAAGTGCGTAATATAAATGAACAAACTTAGAGTGTAAATGAGAAATCAGTATTTTTTAAAGTTTGTATCACCAGAACCTTCTCAAATATTATGTAAATAATGCTAGTAGCCTAAATCAATAAGTTAGCTTTTTATAACTAGAATATTAATTAAATGTTGCTTTGAATCTGAATCCTAATTAAAGGTAAGAATTCACCTTAAGCCTGAAATGATCATAAACAATCTTTGCATCTTGAATTCGATATTATAAATATAATATATCTAATTTTAGCCTCTTGGACCTGTAAAATAAAGGAAATGAATTCATGAATCGAGAAACAGTATCATTGCTAATTATATAAAATTTATTAGAATCCGAATACGTAAAATCATAAGAACTCAACCTTAAGCCACACCTACTTTCTATGATTTGTTTCTATTTGAATTTTATCTAATTTCTTTTTGTCCCTATTGAAACTTGTTAATTGTCATTTGTTATGTTCTTCTTTCACGACGCGTAGAATTCGACGTATCGACTTCCATCGTCGACTACAGCCTCGACTTCGTTGTAAGCAAGGCAAGCACCCCTTTTGACCATGTTGATCATAGTATTTAATCTTCATTGTTTTACTAAATCAATTTGTGCATGCGTTTACTTTATGTAAATTGCTATTTTGTGGATTGGTAGTTATACCTGTTGTCTCGTGAATCTCCTTAGATGATTATGAACATGTGAACCTTGATAACCATAGATTAAGGAATTGGCATTACTTAATGTAATCATGGGTATATGCGTTCATATTATTCATGCTTAGCCATGCTTAGAAACAACGATGAATTAATGATGATGATGATCAGATCAAAAGTTGTTTCTTGAGAAATGGAAAATGTGTTTGGGTACGATACTGTTGGTTGCTGATACTTTGATTAAAAACCCCAAAATAAAACTATGGTTTTGATGCGGGCGATTATTGGCAATAGCCGGAGGTGCGAAAGGGATTGCACGTAGTGTAGGGTGAAGTGTCGCCCGTGTCAGATTAAGGACCGAACATCGTGTTGTATGATCCAAGAATTCCGTGCAACCACAAGTGCCGGTATGGTGACAGACTTAACTTATTGTTGCTTAAATCGCTTTGCACATTGGTAGTCCGAAGTAGTAATGGCCGTTCTTAATGGATTGCTCGATGGGGTGCCCACACCGAGGTGTTGGGAACAACATTTGCTAATATAACGTAGTATCGCCATACTTGGGAAATTCCAACATTTCTATGCTCGAAGTTCTTCTATCATAGTATGGGTTCAACGCCCCGTCCGGTGCAAAGTTAGATTTAGGTAATGAACGGTTATGTATGATCGCTCATTCGCATACTCTTGTATGGCGATCCACTACCGACGTGGTGAGTTGATCATTACTTGTGGGTAAAGATGTACACCTCTGTAGAGTTTAAATCTAATCGATTAGCCGTACCCGCGGTCATGGGTGTCTTGGCGAACTGATGCGAGTTAGACTTTGGTATTTCCTAAAATGGGTTTTGGGTTGGAACTTGTTTTGCAACTGGTTATGATTTCATATCAATGGATTGATAATGGTGGGTGAACGATTATGTCAATGGGCTGATATTGTTGGATTTTATATGGATTATTGGATGAATGATTTTGTCCTCATGTCTACGGGACGACAATGATGGATCTTATGATTGGACTATGGATTTGGATATTGGATTATTGGATATACAATGGACTGTGAGTATTTCTTATGCTTTACTTATTTCATATCAAACTTGCTCTTATAAATTCCGTTTGCAAATAACTTGATTTACAATTCAATTTCGCTTTATGCAAATTAACTATATATAGAAGCCTTTCCTTTGAAATGGCCTGCATGTATTATAGGTTTTGCTAAAGTCTTGCGGAGTACGAAAGTACTCACCCTTGCTTATTCGTGGTTTTTAGGTGTATGCTAGCGAAGCTTCGAAGGTTTGTTTCATCGCAGGATGCGGGATCTTCATTGAAGCGATCTTATCTAGGGATTTATGCCTCGTCACCGCTTCTGGGTTTGATGGGCACACTACTAGGCTTTGCTTCTTTAGCTGCTATATTCTCTGAGTTGTAAAATTTCTTTGTATACTAGTTTCCGCTTAATTATTATAATGTATGGTTGTGCTTCCAATTGTTGAAATGTGCGCATTTAGCATCGATCCAGGACTAGTATCGCAAGCACATTAGATTTTCATTTTTGCATTTATGTAAAATGGGGTCGTTACATCTTTCCTGCCCATTCCTCTCCCGTGAAGGGTTCATACAAAACAAAGAAAGGCAAGGGCAAAAAGAGGAAAGAAGCCCGGCAAGAACAAGTTTACTATCCATCTGCTGAGTTAGCTAAACAATACAAGCTAGAGAGCCACATTAACGAAAGGCAGCGAACTTCACTTAGTATACCTTGCCAACAATTGTATAAGTGGTACACCCAAGAAGCTGGAAAGCCAGAGCGTGAACGTACAACAAGTATCAGCGTTAAGTTCAAGTATGAACATCTATTCAACGACTCAGCGGGGGGCTTCTTCACGGTCGATTTTCTGGACTTGTTCCATCTCTACAACCTCGACGCCATCGACGCCGCACTCATAAGATGTTGGACCTTGTAAGTGTGTGCTATCACAGTCTACATTCGTCTAATAGTGATAAATGTCCTCCAATATATATATAATCCGCCTTTGTATATATAGATACATGCAACTTGAAGCGACACAGAAGAAACTATCGATCGGTTTCCTCGACCCACATATAGTCTCAAAGCAAACAATGGATGATGATATAAACATGGTCGAGAAATACGTGATAGAGGCATTGCTAGCACAAAAAGATAAAGAATTCATACTTATACCCCATAACCCAGGGTAAGTGCTACCACATGCTATACTTTGGTCTGTACTGTGCACACAACTCTGTTTTGTTCATTGTCCATTGTGATATACCGTGTAGGTATCATTTGGTTCTAATTGTAATTGAACCACCACAAATCGGGTTAAGTACCTTGATTCCTGACGTGGCGAAAACCACGACATGACACCTATCGCAAAATTACTCACCGTAATCACGTTCCCTACGCATATGGTTGTGTAAGTTGTTCCGTGTTTATATTGCTATTGGAATGGCTTAGGCTAACCTTTTGCAATCTTGTAGAGCATTCAACACGTGAAAGATTGGACTAAACTACAACATGATTTGAACTTTCCAGATCCGCTATACACAACAATTCTATATCAAACCCCGTAATAGTGACTCTAGAACTAACCGTAGGTTTTATTTGCAAGGCAACCAAAGAAGGTCCGGAAATAACCTATGTGGATTTTATGTTTGCTACAACATGCAAACCATCGTCGCTAAAGAAAGTAGCAAGACATGCTTAAAATCTGCTGAGTCGTGCCCATTTGAGCAACATTAGAGGAAAGTTTGTTTCTTCCCGCCACCAAATATATAAAAAGGCGCTGCTCCACGCAGCCTTATAAGTTCTGGAGTTGTACAATTGTCAAATGGTATTCATTAATTCGAAAATATGTCAAAACTTCATGCGGTTATTCTTGTTTGTACGATTCATTGTATTGTCACATGATATTATCCTTAATACATATTTGCTCATCTTGAATGCAACAACTTAACAATGTCTTGCTTGTTGAACTAGATGTTTTCCTACACCTCAGAGAACCTCCATTATTTATATTGTTGTCTCAAATTTCTATCAGATTAGGTGTTGTTCCCTTCAAGGACTTGATGACACGACTTGAATGGAGAAGAGGAGCGGAGGAAGCCGATGGACGTTGGACGAAGAAGACACTTTGGTTATAGATAAGGTTGTCTTCTTCGCTAACCACCGCCCATAGGCTTACTTCCCGCCTTCTTTCCATTCAAGTCGGTGTTCCAAAGTCCTTCCGCAAGGAAGACCCGACTTGCAATCACATTTGTTCAATCTTTAATTACCCTACCTAAATTAATCTATCAAGTACATCTACAATTTTACCAAAGTACTATGTTCGATCTCCCACTGCGGCACGACGGTGACCTCACAGAAGAGCATGCCGTCCGCTACTCAAGACCGTGGCACTACGGTGACCTCACAAGCAGCCACTTCATATGGCATGAAGCAAATCACACACTCTAGTGTGTCCGGCTCGATGGAGAAGACCGGTTGCCGCCGCTTCCATGCCGCTCATGGGTCTTGGTTCATTTATTAGTCGAAGTTCCATCAACATTATCATAACAAGGAGAAAAGCGCTACAAATGTTTATATTTTAAGTCTATCCCGATCGACAAACCGCTGCCTCAATGCATATAGGAAGTGCAGATATTCAATTACAACATCTATAATCGGTTGTGCCTTATAAATATCGCAAGTAGAAATATTGATGGAAATTTCAACAACACCATAACTAATGGAGGTTCTGCTGGGGGTGTGGAAAAAGGTCATCATGACGGTTCTTATTTGAAACCGCTCGTGATGAGTTCATATCACAGACGGTTATGATTTGAAACCGTCTGTGATGATTTAATATCACAGACGGTTGTGATTTGAAACCGCTCGTGATGAGTTAATATCACGACGGTTTCAAATAATAACCGCTCTGTGATAGTTTAATTTCACTGACGGTTGTGATTTGAAACCGTCTGTGATATTTAGTTATCACGACGGTTTCAAATCATAACCGCTGTGATAGTTTAATTTCACTGCACGGTTGTATTAATAAACCGTCTGTGATATATATTTCTCGCACGGGTAGAGAACCGCTCGATGAGCTCCTTCATCACAGCATCGATTATTACCGACGGTTCACAAAACCGCTCGGCGACGCTTATGAACCGCTCGTGATGATGTTTTCTGTAGTAGTGCTATGAAATACCACAAGAGAAATTAGACCACTTCCATTCCCAGCATTCACATTATACATTGCTATTAAGTTTATGAACAATTATCTACAGTGTTAAACAGGTGTTCATGAAACAATAAAGTATACCAGGTAGCCTAAAGATGACGTGTGCAATTAGGTAGGGCTCCTCCATGAGCACCTTCTCCACGGGCGCCAGGATGATGGCGTGCGCCGTGTGGAGATTCTTCGACGCCCTCTTCGGTAGCACGGCAATGCGGTGCTGTATCATCGCCTACAAGGTGTCGAAGGCCCAGGTGTCAATTGAGTCATCGTAGATGGCGGCAAGCGCAGCCTCGAGGGAGGGAGCCTCAGGCAATAGCGAGGGCAGTAGGATTGGAAGTCCCCGTCGGAGTCCCACGTGTGTGCGACATGTTGGTTCTTGTCCTGTATAATTAACACACGCACACGAACACGATCACGAAGAAGAATACATAAATTTTAGAGTAATTTTCTCTTGTGTTATTCTGTGTTATTATTAAACACATGGGTACATGCCTTTTTATAGTGGGTTGACCACCTAACCAAGGCAACTACTAAAAATGAAAAGCCTAACTAATAGCCTGTTTGGATCCATTAGCATATTAGCTAGCTAACTATTAGCTGGCTAACTATTAGCTGGAGGGTATTTGGATCCACCAGCTAATATGTGGCTAATAGATGCTATTGTCCATAATACCCATGCTAAATGCTATTGGTGGTAGACGCGAAGGGTATTTTGGTTAAATACCACCTATTAGCTACTATTAGCTGGGTTTGGCTAGCTAATGAGATAACCATTAGCTGGGTGCCCAGCTAATAGTTAGCTGATCTATTAGCTGGGGGTGTTTGGATCCACTCCAGCTAATTTTTAGCAGCTAACTATTAGCTGCATGGATCCAAACAGGCCCTAAGGAAACAAACTAACTGATTTGATTTGATTTGATTGTCGATTGCATCATGATCTTTACTTAGCTTTCGTAACACGGTAAATCAACAATTTTGGCAAATCTTGATTAGGTTCCAATAATCTCCCCCTTAATCAAGACTTGCTGACTCATGCAGATTTTGGCAACCAAATCCCGGACAAGACATCGTCTGCAAGTAGACTCAACTTCGACTTGCACTGCACACACACAACCTTCGTTTTCTCGACAAAACACACAGATGGCACACAGCATAGCCTCACACCATCACCGTTGGCTTCACACAGAATCATGATCTCCCCATAATTTCACACCATAGTTTGTGCACATTCCCCAGCGGCTTCACACCGCCATCTTCTCATAGCGACCTTGCACCGCCGTCGTTGTTGACATCGCACTGACTTCTCCTTGC
Source organism: Guadua angustifolia (assembly GCA_036346375.1). Taxonomy (NCBI): domain Eukaryota; kingdom Viridiplantae; phylum Streptophyta; class Magnoliopsida; order Poales; family Poaceae; genus Guadua; species Guadua angustifolia. The sequence continues at coordinate 13,971,335 of CM070512.1, read as the reverse complement.
AGCAGCATCGCACCACTTTTGTTGTCGGCGTCACACTGACTCTCTCTCACAGTGGCCTCACACTGCCATCTCCACAGACACGGCCTCACACTGTGGTTCATGGCCCTCCATCACGTGTGCACCATAACCGCAGCCTCTTGCTGCTAGTCTCAACATCGCCAGTGCCGTCCCTCCCGAATTCGCGGCCTCGTCGACTGCCCGTTGGCTTGTCACTGTGTCGATCGCTTCAATGGCTGATGCACTGAGCCAGCGGCTTCCCACCCGTGCACCACACCAGCCGCCCGCCATTCATCGTGTGTTGCACCCGAAGCAACTGAGGTACCGCTTCCCACTACGAGAAGCGCCTGAGTTTTCACTGCACTTGGTAGTTCATGGACCAGAACCAACGTGGCCCTTGCGTGTGCCCGCACCTGAAGTCGCGCCATGCGCACCCGCCGGCGCACGCCACGCATGCTGCTCCATGTGACACCGGCTATCGATGTCGTTCGTCACCCATGCCAGCCCCTCGCCGCGACCACTTCAGCCATGTCTATTATGGCCCAGCTCACACCTAACGGCACACGCAACGCCCATCCTAGCGGTGCTCTCCCATGCCACAGAGCGTGCCCTGAGCGCCACCGTGCCGCACCCATAAATCGCCTCCTACCATGTGCGCCACTCCCATGGCTTCTGCTATCGCCGACCACGGTACCACTGTCGCATCACACAGCGACGATAGCCTGCCTCGAGGCGCAGTAGTGGTGGCCTCCCCCAGGGCAAGTGTTCACCATGGGTAGAACCTCACTCTGATATCAATTGTTGGTTCTTACCTTGGATAATGAACACAACACACGAACACGAAGAAGAACGCAGAAGTTTTGGGACAAATTTCTCTTGTGTTATTCTGTGTTATTATCAAACTCATGGATACATGCCTTTTTAAAGTAGGCTGACCACCTAACCAAGGCAACTACTAAACATAGAAAGCATAACTAAGGAAACAAACTAACTAATTTGATTTGACTGCTGATTATATCATGATCTTTACTTACCTTTTATGACACAGCAAATCAACAATTTTGGCAAGTCTTGATTAGGTTCCAACACGGCAAGGTTCAGGAAGGCGCGGGTGAGGGCAAAGAGGAGGGAAACAGTCAGCCAATTGTCGGGGAGGTGGTCACCGAAGCGGAGTGCGCTGTGGATGTGTGAGATGGGAGGGCGAGGTGTAGATCGTGTAGGGGATAGTGGGGTCCGGTTGGCGGCAAGTGTTCGTCTGGGTGGTGGCAAGATTTGGGGGAGACACGAGGACCGGGGGAGATCTAGGCGAGGGGCTGGCGATGAGACCTGGGTGAGACGCAGGGGCCGTGGGAAGATATCATCCGGATAGAAAATTATTCGATATCCGGGTCCCAACTCATATTTTTCAGATAATACAAGCTCTAAATCTGATTCAGTATCTAGATTCAATTATCCGGGTCCAATTTTGGATTCAATTAGATATCCAAATTCCATTCCAAATCCGGTCCCGATCATATTCGAATACAGGTCAAGCAGATAAAATCTAGCCTGTTTTCACCACTACATGCTAGGCCTAGAAACTCAAGGCGATGGGTGGCCTAGCCTGACACAACCTATTGGATCATGCCTCGGTCGACCCTTCACGAATGTGGTCATTTCGTAAAAAACATCCTATTTATAGTTCGATCAGCCTATCATCAACTACCTTGTCCTACCGGCCCAGCCCATCATCAACTAACTTATCCTAGCGGCCTAGCCCATCATCAAATACTATTTATCCCCTCTGCCTCCTCCATGACTCATCCGGCGTAGTAGTCGTCACTCCACGCCTCTGTCATCTCCTCTCGCCCCGGTCTTCCTGAGGAAGAAGACAGCTACGACACCGGATCTCGACCATCCTCGTCTTCTCGACATCGGATCTTGGGGTCTTCGGCCTTCCCACACCACGTTGCCACCATCCTTTTGACCACCATGTGTGCTTCTTCCCTGATGCTAGCATCTTCCTCACCTCCGGCAGAGTTACACTCAGTTCTTGTGAACACGTCCACGTCAGTATGTGTCCCGCTTATCCTTAGCTCTTTTCTCTCCTCTACAACAGTCCAAATGGACCAAGGTTAGGCCAACATGACATGGAGCTAACATAACGTGCCAATGGATTGTGCCTGGGTTCACTGGAGGTTACTCGGGTTGGCATGGTCTAAGCCTATAGCCCATCAGGCCATGCCATAAGGCCTGGCACGGCCCAATCCCTAGGTCTAGTTCAATGGTAGCAACCAAAGGTTAACAATTTTGCATTAGTTAATTTGGAAAATGCAAGCGTGGCCTATCGGGAGCGTGGGAAGGCTTGAGCTGTTTTGGACCCTAGGGCTTAAGGGTGTATAACATGATGTCGATGGCTGTCAGTTTTGTCGTCAGATTTGTGTGTATCTGTTCTGGCCTACTGGTATAGTGGTATAACTCAAGTCGTCCAATTCTCCCGGTGTTGCTACACCATGTCCACCAACCAACTAAGTTCAAACAAAATATTCACCAATCAGGTAAATTACTGAACAAGTAATTCCGAAGCCTATGCGTCATGCTTCTCTATCCATACTCCATTCACGGATACCCCACGGACACATAGAGTTCATGAGTTTGGACACAGATTGCTGAGAGCTGCAGGTAGCAGGCATTAGATGTTGTGGTGTGAGAGACTCTGGTTCACATGAACAATCCCAGAAGTTAGAACCCTGATCAAGTGCCCATGCCCACGGATACTGTGGTGTGACGAAACTCTGTAAAAAAGTAGAAATACGCTGAATCTGATTACAATTTATGAGTTACAAGTCTTCTTGCCACTGGTCCGGCCTGAGCATCCTGCATGTTGGTCCCACATGTCGGAGTGCCTGTGTCGTCGGGATAGAGGGGCCGACGACACAGCTGGCTCTCTGTGTCGGCGGGGTAGGTGGGCCGACGACACAGCTTGTGTTGGCGGGATGTGAAATTCAAATTTCATCACGCGCCGATGTTTCCCGTCTGGGGCGGAGTGCCTGTGTCGGCGGGGTAGGGCGGCCGACGACAAAAACTGGCTCTCTGTGTCGGCGGGGTAGGTGGGCCGATGACACAGCTGTCCCTCGGTGTCGGCGGGGTAGGCGGGCCGACGATACAGCTGTCCTCTCAGACGGGCGGTTAGGTGTAGCCGACGACATAGCTCTGCTTGGCGTATATATGTCGTCGATTTTTATTGAGGCCGTCGAGAGATGTAAAATTTTTGTCGTCGGCCATTTTACCGACGATAAAAATGTTTTGGCCGAGGACACAGAGCTCGTTTCCTGTAGTGAACCAAATTCTGTCGGGATCACTATGGCAAACACAAAACAGCGAAACCACAATTGCATGTGCGATGCAGACTGTCAGGACCAAACCAAACATACCGCCGCAACCAGCTTCCGCCCAGCCTCCTCAAAGAGCACCACCATTCCCTCGCACTCGGCGACGATGGCCTTGTCCAGCCCGCTCCCTACTCTGTCACGCATGCGACACCGTCCTCCAGGTTTGGCGTGCGTGAAACCTTGTTACGGAAGGCGGGCAGTAACGGAGCGGGCTTCGTGTTGTTTTTGTCGTTCTGCACTGTAGCCGTCTTTTGTTAGGCGGGTAATGACGTTTACAAATGTAATTAGCTGAGAGTCTGTTACGAGTTGGCTTGGGGAAGGGGACAGCTGTGTTGGGAGTATATATAGCTGTTGCTGGGCATGGTTGCGGATGACTTTTGGAAAATGAAATGAAACCACAGGCTTCGGCCATTACCCCTCATTCTGTCTCTCTTCTGTATTTCTCCTCTGTTTGTGTTCGTTCCGTTTGAATCTCACGCTCCCAGAACCTCAGGGTAGCCACGGGATATAACATCTGGTATCAGAGCCAGACTTCCGATCGGTTCCGACTGAGTTGCAAAATTTCCGGGCAAGGGTTGGAGAATTTCGGGATTCGATCAGTTGATCCTGAAAATTTCCGCAAAAACTTCGGTTACCAATCCCGGTTAACTCGGTTGGTTGATCGGAAGAGGCGATCGCCCGGAGAAGGAAATCTAGTTGGTCAATCTTCGGTCGACAACGACGGCTCCACCAAAACCTTCACCCCAGACCCAGTTTGTCCTTGCAGTAATGGGCGAATCGGAAGAATGCGCGGAAGGGAGATGGGCGATGGTGAAAGAGGGACTGGATTCCTTGTATGCACAAGTAGAGGTGATGGACTCCAATCAACAGCAACTTCTATCTCGGACGGATCTGCTGGCAAAGACGGTGGAGCAGGTGACCAAGGATCAACAGCTGATGGCCAAGCAACTGGAGGCGACTGCCCAAGCGGTGGCTAAGCTCACGGTCGGTCGGGTTCTGGAAGAGACTAGGGTGAGGGATGATTTTGGGGGAGAAACCGGGAAGGCGTTATATACACCTACACCCAGAAATCCATGGAAGGGAACTGGAGACGAACACCCATCTTCGTCAGGAGGTGCGAGGGGCAAGTGTTCGGAAGAAAGCCCGATTGAAGGCAGTGGAACAAGTTGGCGACAGAATCGAGATGTGGGAGGACAGAACAGGACGCCTCTGCCCAAACTTGCTTTTCCTCTGTTTGATGGCGAAGGACCTCGAGTATGGCGTGATAAATGTGTGGATTACTTTAGGCTGTATAACATACCTGAAGCTTTGTGGGTGAATGCAGCAACAATTCATATGGATGGAAATGCTGCACGTTGGTTGCAAGTTTACAAAGTTCAGAATGAGATGGGGAATTGGGAACAATTCATCCATGCTGTGGAGACCAAGTTTGGCACCTTCGATCATAAAAGGTTGCTGGAGGAGTTGGTAGAGATCAAGCAAGTAGGCACCGTCAGCGAGTACAAAGATAGGTTTGAAGAATTGATGTACAACATATTATGCATAACCCATATTATGGAGAATGTAACATCCCCAATTTCGGTCTTTTGCGTAAAGTTAATTTAAATTAATTAAATTCAAACTTTGGATTTTCCTTGGTGTTCTACTTAACCTGGCATCCATATCCTTCCGAAATTGAAGTCCAATCCTTTACCGTCCGCAAAGTCAAAATTTCAAATTCCGGTCCTTATTCGAAATATCACTCGAGTTTCAAAATGCTCCAAAAATCCCAAAACATATTGAATTAGGTTTCCAATATTCCAAAACATTTTTAGGAATTTTCTCAAGATTTTTAGAATCTCTTTGCTATTTTATCTCTCGCGGTCTTTCATCAAATTCAGTATTTTCGTTCCAGAATAATCTAAATTCCAAAATTCACCAAAATTTAGTGAAACTAATTTTATTGGGTTCCAAATAATCTCTAGTATTTTAAGGAATTTTTCCAATATTTTTAGATTATTTTTGCTATTTTATTTCTCGCGCTTTTGTCCCTCCATTACTTCCAACTAATAAGAAAGCGACACGTGTCCAGCACTGCTCATCTTCAACCTCCAGCCATGCGTACTGTTCACGTCCAGCCTCATTTGCAGCCCAAAATTCAAATGCTCATAACTTTTGCAATTCTCAACGAAATTGAGTGAGGTCAGTTCCAAATCGAAGGTCTAGTTAAGGGCTTTAATTATCCTGTAGTTTCCCCCTCCGAAATCAAGTAAAACGGACGCTGCAAGCACTTCTTTGCCGTTTCTTGTTTTAGCTATAACTCTTTCATTTCTTCATCTCTCCGAGCATGGGAGTACTCCAAACGTGCGTATCGACGTCCTCTACACCGTGCTCACCTTACCCTTTTGGTTCTGTGTCGTTTGCCATCCCAAAACTCAAGAAAACAGTACGCCGACGTCCTCCAAAGACACCGACGAGCCATCTTTTGCTCCGGTGAGTTTTCCAGCGAATCAACCGTGTCACTTTGTGCCTTTTGCATCCGTGATCACCACCATTCAATTGGATTTGATTTTCGTTGCAGTTTGACCCTGGATTTCGAGTTTGTTCGTCGTCGGCCGTCGCTCCGTTCGTCGTCGATTCCTTCCAATCCGGTAACTTCCAGCGCAATTCCTTTTAGCCGTAGAATCACCTTGTCATTCTCTACGCGATGCTCTCTTTAGTTTCGCGAAATTTCGAGTTTTTATGCGAATTTGGCCGTCGTGCCGCCGGCCGTTTTTCGCCGTCATGGCTCGTCTCCGCTGTGCTTTATCCCGGCCTCCGCGCCGCCGGCCGTTGTGCCCATCACCTTCGCTGCACCTCGCCGCACCCACCCCGCCCCTCGGCAGGTCGCCGCCACCGCCGAGCGCCGCCGTCGCCTGCGCGCCCGTGCGCTCATGCCCCTGGCCGCGTCGCCGCCTCTGGCCGTGCCGCCGCCGGCCAGTCGCCACCGGTGAGCCCTTCCCTCCGGTTGCCGCCCCTCCCCACTGGCCGAGCTGCCTTCCCTCTTTTTCCTTGGTTGGTTCTTCCATAGTTCCATGGCGTTGCTCCTCTCCATGCACTTCTGTGTACAGACTCATTTGAGAAGAAGGCCAAGTCTATGATGTGTGGGGCCCAGCTGTAAGAGAGACAAGAAATTCAGAAATTTGAGAAAAGAAAAGATTCCAAAGGAATATTCCTCGGTTTCCAATTTTCAGGATTTTGAGAATTCAAACAATTGTTTCTCCTCCGTCGTAACTCCGAATCGAGTGATTCCAATTGCTAAATTCATCTAAATTCATCCTCTATCTGAGTATTTTTATTATAATTTTTAGTTTCTCATAAATTTATTTTATTCTTTTCGTATCGCTTATGCTGTGAAAGAAGAAGTTGTAAGTCGCCAACGAAGGAGAAGACTTTCAGATTAGCGATCGCACCTCATCGACGAAGGCAAGTCGAGTCCTTGATCATATTGAACCCATGTTTGCAAAAAGTAATTTGTTTTATACAATTGCATGCTATTTGTGTATCAATGCTAGTTTATGGGAATAGCTATTCACCGATTGCCAAGATGCCACCTTGATTATTGAAATGCCATGTATCCATTGTTAACCTTAGGTTGGAACATTACTAGTTGGACATAATCATAATACCAACATTGGGTTAACGAGCTAATACTTAGAATTGCTTAGTCGCACGATGGGATTCATATCACCGTGAACTAATGTTAATCTTGACCTAATGAGATATTGAATTGTGGTGTTGACCACTGTTGTAAAACTTGTTGTACCATGGCAAGGATGCCATTGGTCTTGGTTGAACAAAATGTTTTCCTGCAAGTGATCGTGCAAGAAAGGGGTCTGTCTAGCACAATGGGGATGTGGTTGTCTTGCTCGAGATAATTTAAGGACTTAATCTTGTGCGCCATTGAACTGGGCCTAACCTGCAACCACAAGTCGGTATGGGGATGCACCTAGTGATTAATTTGCAATGTCTAGTCTTGGCATCGCCAAATGTTGGTGTGGGTTCCGGTTAGACGGGTAGATTCACAAGGCTCAAGAGGGGGCCCCGAGGGCTAAACCTTAGAGGGCAGATCGAGTTTAGACATGCATTGTAAAGCTTTGTCATGATATCTCTGCGACACACCAAAGGAAGTGTGTTATTACCTTGCTGCGCCAAGAGATGTTCATGTCTTGTGGGTAAAGCCGTACAACCTCTCGCAGAGTGTAAAACTATTCGAATAGCCGTGTCCATGGTCATGGACAAGCCCGGAATTTCACACGGGTATAGAGTGTTTTCTTGAAATGTGGAATTGTTGGAATGGAAACGGGAGTTCACTGTTGTTCTGTTGTCTAAAACTATACTGTTGAATTGTGTGGTTGATACTTGTTTCAAATGATGTAGGGTGATGCCTCGTCATTCTGTTCATGTTGTCTACCGTTGATTTACCAGTTATTTATTATTGATTTATCAATCTTCTTTCAATCTATTTATTGTATTTAAATTCAAGTTATTGCTTTCTGCAAATGAACCATATGACTATCCTTTGACAAGCCGTGCATGAATATAATGCATAATTTCCCTACGGCTTGTTGAGTACGTTTTGTACTCACGGCTTTACGCCCATGTTTTTCAGTAGCTGATGAAGAACCAGGGAATGAATATCAAGAGGAGGAATATTATGAAGACTACGTGGACTAGGAAGGCGTTCCCCAGACGATTGCCTGTGGCATGTCGAATGGCCTAAAGTTATTATATTTCCGCTGCAACAGTTTCACTTGTTTCTTAAGCCAAGAGGCATTGGTGTATGAACCTTGACCATAAGGTCGTTTGCTTTAATCAATAATAATTTGCTTCTTCTTAGTTATTTCGATGTATGGAATGATATGTCATCTATGTTTCCACAGTGTGCACTAGCGTGATCCTGGACTAGTGCAGTATACACAGAGGGTTTCGGATTTGCATATCCGGGTCCCGACAGAGAAGAACTTTTTGTATCACACTTTGTGAGGGGTTTGAAACCTGAACTCCGGGGACTGTTCAAGGGCAAGTGCCGAAGACGGTGGACAGGGCCGCTTTATTAGCCCAGGTCCAGCAGGATGTGGTGGAAAGGGGAAAGAACTGGAGGACAAAATCTGGAGCTAATAGAGAAGGAGTCGGGGTAGCTAAGAATGAAGTCCTTCAAACTAACGTCAAGATGGGACAGGGCGAACTGTGGAAGGCCAGGCAACTGCGTGAATATAGGAGAGCAAATGGACTGTGTTACCAGTGTGGAGAGAAGTACGAACCGAATCATCACCTTCAATGTAAGAAGAAGGGACCAGTCCAACTCCAGGCAATGACTGTGGAAGATGCTGGAGAGTATCTACCTGATACTATGTTGGACTTACTGGAAGTGGCAGAAATGGGTGCAGCTGAGACGGGTGATGTATCGTTGAATGCCATGTCTGGGGCAGAAGGTTCTGAGACTATACAAATCTTAGCCTTGGTAAAGAATCAAGTAATGTCTTTCCTCCTTGACTCGGGAAGTTCACACAGCTTCGTAAATGCGGCATATCTGCATCGTATCGGTTGTATCCCACAGAAAATGGAGCCAATGACTGTGAGGGTGGCAAATGGAGAAAGATTGCATTGTGATAGTTGGATGCCAAAAATGGAGTGGTGGGCTCAAGGTCAGACGTTTCAAGCTTACCTGAGGGTGTTGGAATTGGGCGCATATGACGACATTCTGGGCATGGATTGGCTAAGGGACCATAGCCCTATGCTGTGTGATTGGCAAACCAAAATGGTGGAGTTTCAGCACAAAGGGAAGACTGTGAAACTAGAAGGGATAAGGAAGGTGGAGAATGCTGAGTTGAAATCACTGACTGGGAAGCAGTTGGAAAAATTGCAAAAAGGGAACGATATTTGGGCTATGGTGGTATTGGAACAGGAACATGCTATACCAGAAGTACACATACCAGAAGAGATCACGAAGGTGCTTATTCAATACCAGAGAGTATTTGAGGAGCCGAGAGGTTTGCCGCCGAAAAGAGATTATGACCATACTATACCACTCATTCCAGGAGCAATACCAGTGAATTCGAGGCCATATCGATACTCATCGTTGCAGAAGGATGAGATCGAGAGGCAGGTGACTGAGATGCTGTCCAATGGAATCATTCAGCCCAGTGCAAGCCCTTTTGCTTCACCAGTACTGTTAGTACAGAAGAAGGATGGCACCTGGAGGTTTTGTGTTGACTACCGGCGTCTCAATGACTTGACCATTAAAAACAAATTTCCTATGCCCGTGATAGATGAGCTGTTGGATGAATTATCAGGCACAAGATACTTTTCTAAGATGGATTTATGAGCTGGATATCACCAAATTTGCATGAAAGAGGAGGATGAGATGAAAACCGCATTCAAAACTCATCAAGGGCACTACCAGTTCAGGGTAATGCCCTTCGGACTCACCAATGCTCCATCTACTTTTCAATGTGTGATGAATGCGGTGCTGGCACCCTATTTGAGGAAGTTTGTTTTGGTGTTTATTGATGATATCCTAGTCTATAGCACTAGTTTGAAAATGCATGCTGAGCATTTGGCCCTGGTATTGCAAACCTTGGCAGACCATCAACTGTACGTGAAGAAGTCAAAATGCATGTTTGCCCAAAGACAACTTGAGTATCTTGGTCACATAATATCGAATACAGGGGTAGCCACTGATGCTCGAAAAATTGAAGCCATGAGAAATTGGCCGAGGCCTACCAGTATTACGGAGTTGCGAGGCTTTCTCGGTCTGACGGGGTATTACCGAAAATTTGTCAGACAATATGGCATGTTGGCCCAACCATTAACACGATTATTAAAGAAGAAATCGTTTGGCTGGGATGAAGCGGCTGAGGAGGCTTTTACTCGGTTGAAGGAGGCAATGACTAACACGCCAGTCTTGAAGTTGCCGGATTTCAACCAATGTTTTGAGATTGAAACGGATGCTTGTGAGTATGGTGTAGGGGCGGTATTACTCCAGCAAGGTCATCCAGTGGCTTACTTCAGCAAGGCGTTGGGCGTGAAACAGCAAGGATGGTTAATATATGAGAAGGAATTTCTGGCGTTGATGCTGGCGGTGGAGAGGTGGAGACCTTATCTGCAACACAAAGAATTTATCATACGCACTGATCATCAAAGTCTGAGTTTTCTGAATGAGCAACATCTTCAATCGGAGATGCAAAGGAAGGTAATGACTCGGTTAATGGGTTTGCAGTTCAAAATAATATATAAGAAGGGGAAGGAGAATGTGGTGGCGGATGCTCTGTCGCGTAGAGGTTCGGTTTTGGAACTGCAGGCTATTTCGGAGGTACAACCAACTTGGATACAGGAAGTAGTGAATTCTTATGCTACTGACAAATCAGCTCAGCAGTTGTTAGTGCAATTGGCCGTGCAAAGCCCAGATGAGCAGGGGTATGAACTTTGTAGTGGTATTATCCGGAAACAAGGGAAAATTTGGTTGGGTGAGAATTCAGCTTTGCGGACAAAAGTGATTGCTGCTTTTCATTCTAGCGCAATTGGGGGTCATTCGGGGATCCAGGCTACTTATCAACGGATAAACAAATTGTTTAGCTGGCGGCGCTTGAAGCAAGCAGTTGAGGATTTTGTTAAGCAGTGTGAAGTGTGTCAAAAGGGTAAGGGGGAGAGGGCAAAACCGGCCGGGTTATTCCAACCATTACCCATTCCAACTGCTGCTTGGCAAGATTTGACAATGGATTTCATTGAGGGGCTACCCACTTCTGAGGGATATAATGTCATTATGGTGGTAGTTGATCGGTTTTCCAAATATGCGCATTTCATCGCACTGAGGCATCCATACACGGCTATGTCAGTAGCCAAATTATTCCTGGAACACATTGTGAAGTTGCATGGGTTGCCGAAGACCATAACATCAGATCGTGACCGGGTGTTTATCAGTGCTGTTTGGCGGGAGCTTTTTAGCGCATTGCAGACTCATTTGCAGTATAGCACCTCCTATCATCCACAGACGGACGGTCAGAGTGAGAGGGTGAATCAGTGTCTCGAAATGTACTTGCGATGTGCCGTGCATAATGCCCCTGGGAAGTGGAAGAGATGATTGGCTTTAGCAGAGTTGTGGTACAATACAAGTTTTCATACTGCTTTGAGCTGTTCGCCATTCAAAGCTGTGTATGGCATGGAACCAAACTTAGGAGTTGAGTTGGGTGGGAACCAATGTGACACTACTGAGGTGAAAGAGGTGTTACAGGAGCGGGAGAAACATATTGAAATGCTAAAACAATAGTTGTCTCGGGCACAAAATCGGATGAAGTTGCAGGCTGATAAGAATCGAAGGGAACGCCAGTTTCAGGTTGGAGAGAAGGTCTTACTCAAGTTACAGCCGCATGCTCAGTCTTCGGTGGTGAATAGACCATTTCCAAAACTGGCGCATAAGTTTTATGGACCATACGTGGTGACTGAACGAATTGGCCCAGTTGCATACCGATTGGATCTTCCAGAAGAAAGTAAAATTCATCCGGTGTTTCATGTATCGCAGCTGAAACCATTTCATTTGGATTATACTCCGGTCTTTTCTGATTTGCCAAAGTGGGTGGAGTTGGATGCAAGTGAAACTGAACCGGAGGCCATACTGGAGCGTAGGTTAGTGAAAAAGGGGAACACGGCTGTAGCGCAAGGTTTGATCAAATGGAAGGGCATTTCTGAAGACTCGGCTACGTGGGAGGACCTGACGGTATTGCGAACTCAGTTTCCTGATGCGGTCGCTTGGGGACAAGCAACAAATTCAGGGGGAGGAGATGTTACGGAAGGCGGGCAGTAACGGAGCGGGCTTCGTGTTGTTTTTGTCGTTCTGCACTGTAGCCGTCTTTTGTCAGGCGGGTAATGACGTTTACAAATGTAATTAGTTGAGAGTCTGTTACGAGTTGGCTTGGGGAAGGGGACAGCTGTGTTGGGAGTATATATAGCTGTTGCTGGGCATGGTTGCGGATGACTTTTGGAAAATGAAATGAAACCACAGGCTTCGGCCATTACCCCTCATTCTGTCTCTCTTCTGTATTTCTCCTCTGTTTGTGTTCGTTCCGTTTGAATCTCACGCTCCCAGAACCTCAGGGTAGCCACTGGATATAACATCGCCGTCCAGCCAACTCCTCGCGCCAAACCGCGCCTCCTCCGTCGCACGTGAAAAACCTCTCGCCAGCCTCATCTGCCCTGCCATCCTCCCCCGCGAGTAGACATGGCCAACATCCATCCCTCCTCGTACTTGGCCTTCATTAGATGTGCGGAATGCTTGGGAAACCTCGTCATCATCCGCCTTCGCACGGATTGGACCTCAACAGACATTGCAACACCTATGGCATGTATTGATTTGGGTTTTCCCTGTAGTTCATGGTTGTTGCATGTGACACGTTCGACAAATTGCCTGGCCTGATTTGCTCTTGAAAGTCTTCCAATCTTGTGTTCCATTCTAATGGTTATTTCGACCAAATCTGTTTCAATGTTGCTGCCTATCAAGGTGCTTGCTTTTGGATCAAGACTAGTGCATGTATACCATTTGCTGTCTTTCTTTTCCATCTAGTTTTTGTGCAGGGTGTTTCGGCCATGGACAAAGATGCTTGTAAGACCTGCTTCCTAGTGAGGTATCACAAATGTGAGCTTAGAACACTTTAACTGGTAAGGAAAAAAAATAGCTTTGTAAGTTTCATGAGCTACAGTCTTAGAAAATGCGAATTATTTTGACGACATATGCATTTCTATATTTAGTTTGCTTGGATTAATTGTATTCGAATCTTGATAAAATCATTAGTTTGTAGGACTAATACAGTAAGATTTTGTAGAACGTTAGTTTGCTTTCTGTACCCACTATTGTATTCGAATCTTGATAAAATCATTAGTTTGCGCTCTTCCTTCAAGTATGCTATTGCATGCTTCTTTTTTCAAATTATTCCTGTATAATTATGGACCTTGTTCAAAACTAACCTGAGTAAAGTAATGCAAAAAACTTTGAAACTTGCATGTCTCAAAATCCAAAACAGATGAAAGGGAACAGCTAAGTTACCCTAAATTTGGTTTAAACTCATTAATCTTGAATGAAACTTTTGGAGGAAATTTATATCATTTGCTTAATTATAATTTAATGAAAATTATTGTACTTTTAATTTATCATATTTGTGATGGCACCAACTTGAATATGGAAATATTCGTAGATGGTTGAATTTTTGTCTATTTTCAATGATTAAGTTTGAAAGTTGAGGTGTCAATTGTATTTCATACCAGTATCACAAAGGTATCAAGAGTTGGAATATGGATTGCGCAGGACGCTAGTATTGGGCATCCAGCAGGACAGTAAGTTACAGAAGTTTCAAGGTCAACATTTCAAGCAAGTTTCAAGAAGTTTCAACATATTTCAGCAAATTTCGAGCAAGGTTCCAAGGTCTATGTTTCAGACAGGTTTTAGCATGTTTCAAGAAGTTCCAGGTTTCAAGCAAGGTTTCAGTATTCACGTTTTCAAGCATGTTTTAGCAATTTTCGAGATGTTTATACATATTTTGTGTAGGTTTCATCAAGCTTCAATCAAGTGTCGGGTGGCCTCGATCATGTTTTAACATGTTTCATATAGGTTTCATCAAGTTTCAAGCAGCCTCGAGTAATATTTGTGTGTCTATCGGGAGCGTGGGAAGGCTTGAGCTGTTTTGGACCCTAGGGCTTAAGGGTGTATAACATGATGTCGATGGCTGTCAGTTTTGTCGTCATATTTGTGTGTATCTGTTCTGGCCCACTGGTATAGTGGTATAACTCAAGTCGTCCAATTCTCCCGGCGTTGCTACACCATGTCCACCAACCAGCTAAGTTCAAACAAAATATTCACCAATCAGGTAAATTACTGAACAAGTAATTCCGAAGCCTATGCGTCATGCTTCTCTATCCATACTCCATTCACGGATACCCCACGGACACATAGAGTTCATTGATAGATGTTCTAGAGTTACTAGGACCTTCCCCTTAACCTCTAACCACTAGATCTAGGAGCGTTTGATCCATACCTTCGGTGTTTGCGCCGTTCCCGGTTGATCCCGAAGCCATGGTGAGGACGAAAGCCTTCGAGAGGTTGGAGAAGACGATCCGGGTGACGGCGGCTCCCTTCTGCTCCACCTGGACGGAGAGGATGAAGATGGCGACGGCCTTCCCGTCACTTCACCGCGCTAGGGTTAGATCGGGTCTCGTGGAATGTGCGGCACAAGGAGCAACGACGAACGTTGGTTCGCGTGCTAGCCTTTGTGCCTCCTTTTATATTGCGCGGCGTGATAGGGGCCGCAACCATGAGGTTGTTGCGCCCGATCGTATGCGCTGAACGGCATCGACTCGGTCTTTGACCGAGCCGTGAGATCAACCCAACATTCTCCCCCTTGATCTCGAACTTAATCATTTAGCTTTGAAACTTTATATCTTGATCTATTAACTTTTATATCTCATACTTTTAACTTAACATCCCGCTCCTCCATAGATTGGTGCACCAAGACCAAGGCGTCACAACAGTCAGTTACGTACTGCTGAACTCAATGACTATAGCGCACCTCTCTACTTCAAAGCAGAATAACTTTGTCTTTGTGGAAGATGGTTGCTTTGAATGACCCCTATTATCCAGAATCATAGTCCTTCCTTTAAACCCGTGCCGGCTACGTGCTTTTCAAACACGTTGGGAGAAAGACCTTTGGTGAGCGGATCCGCTAACATGTCTTTTGTACTTATATGCTCAAGTTCTATTGTTTGATCCTGGATTTTCTCCTTCACAACATAAAACTTGATCTCAATGTGTTTGGCAGCACCACTTGATTTGTTGTTGTGGGAGTAAAATACTGCTGGCTCGTTGTCGCAGTATAATTTGAGTGGTTTTTCTATGCTGTCTACTACTCTCAACCCGGGTACAAACTTTTTAAACCACATTGCCTGCCCGGTTGCCTCATAACATGCTACAAACTCAGCGTGCATTGTCGACGTTGCAACAACTGATTGTTTTGAGCTTTTCCATGATATAGCTCCTCCCATGAGGGTGAACACATATCCCGATGTGGACTTTCCAGCTTTTTACACCGCCTAATCAGATCTGCATAGCCCACAATCTCTAGGGCACATGACTTTCTATATGTTAGCATGAGGCTCTTTGTCCTTGCAAATACCGCAAGGCTTTCTATCGCTTCAAAGGATCAATTCTCGATTAATCGATATCCGCCAAGCATCCGGTTGTAAATGCTAAGTCGTATGCAGTACATATTTGAGCATACATTATGCTTCCGACAAATGAAGCGTATGGGACTGATTTCATTTGATCGATCTCATACTTATTCTTTGGACACGAAAATTCCCAAATTTATCGCCCTTGACTATTGGAGCAAAGTGGCATTACACATATGCATACTATATCTTTTTAAAACACTTTCTATGTATGGCTTCTGTGATAGCCCTAGCACCCCTCTTTTTCTATCTCGGTGTATCTCAATTCCTAATACATAAGATGCTTCACCAAGATCTTTCATATCAAACTTTGAGGACAAGAATTTCTTTGTCTCTAGCAGCAGATCTTTATCACTGCTTGCTAATAGGATATCATCCACATATAGAACTAGGAAAATATACTTCCCTCTACTGAACTTTGCATAAATGCAGTTGTCCTCCTCATTCTCTTTGAACCCAAAAATTCTTATGGTTTCATCAAACTTAACATACCATTGTCTAGACGCTTGTTTTAATCCATAAATGGACTTCTTTAATCGACATCCCATATTTTCTTTTTCTTTCATGACAAAACCTTTGGGTTGAGCCATGTACACATTCTCATATAAATCCCCATTTAGGAATGCCGTCTTAACATCCATCTGATGTAATTCTAAATCATAATGAGCAACTAGTGCCATAATGATTCTAAAAGAATCTTTTTGTCGAAACAAAGTGAGAAGGTTTCGGTATAATCTATTCCTTCTCTCTGAGTGAAGCCTTTTGCTACAAGTCTAGCTTTAAACCTTTCAACATTCCCTTTGGAGTCACGTTTGATTTTCTAGACCTATTTACAGCCTACTGTTTTGGCACCTTTAGGAATTTCTTCTAAGTCCCAGACTTTGTTTATACTCATGGATTTTATTTCATCTTGTATGGCAACAAGCCACTTCGATGAATTGGGACTTCTCATCGCTTCCTCATAAGAGGTGGGATCACCCTCTATTTCTATGTCTTCACCGACATAAACTTCATAATCACCGAATAGCTGATCTCCTGCTTTTGTGATCTTCTAAGTGGTTCTTGAGCAGTTCATTTGCTCTCTCTGAGGTCGCTCAAGTTCCTCACTAGCAACAAAGAGTGGCCCTTGCCCACAACAAAGCATCGGCACACCGATTGTGCACTCGGAGAGTCACCAGCAGTGTTGTAACTTCAGGTGGTACAGCAACAACAGGTATCGAGAAGAAAGGCTCTTGAATCATAGGAGTTGGGGCACAAACCCGCTTCTCATCAAGGCTAACTTCTCGGGGTACCATGCTCCCCCTGATCATATCATCCTCTAAAAACACAGCGTGTCTTGTTTCTACAAACTTGGTATGTCTGTCTGGACAGTAGAAACGATAACCCTTTGATCTTTCAGGATAGCCAATGAAATGGCAACTGACTGTCTTTTGATCTAACTTTCCTATGTTTGGGTTGAATACTTTTGCCTCAGCTGGACAGCCCCACACATGTAGATAGTTTAGTGATGGCTTCCTCCCAGTCCATAATTCATACGGTGTTTTAGGCATCGACTTACTGGGTACCCGATTAAGAATATGGGCAGCGGTTTTTAAAGCCTCCATCCATAGACTAATCGGTAAGGTGGAGTAGCTTATCATACTTCGCACCATGTCCATTAACGTGCGGTTACGCCTTTCAGCTACTCCATTTTGCTGAGGTTCGCCAGGCATAGAATACTGGGCTACTATGCCATTTTCCCGCAGGTACCTTACAAATGGTCCTGAAACTTGGCCATAAGGGGTGTGTTTACCGTAGTACTCCCCTCCACGGTCTGATCTTACTACTTTAATCTTTAAATCATGTTGATTCTCTATTTCAGCTTTGAATATCTTAAACTTTTCTAATGCTTCTGATCTTTCTTTAATAGGATAAATATAGCCATAGCGAGAATAATCATCAGTGAATGTAATGAATGAATCAAAACCATCCACCGTCTTTACAGAAAAGGACCACAAATGTCTCTGGTGAATTATTTCCAAGATTCCTGTATACGCTTGGCGCCTTTCTTTATTTGTTTAACATACTTGCCTTTAATACAATCTATGCAATGATCGTGTCTCGAAAAGTCTAGGGAGGAAGAATTTCTTCTTTGATTAATCGTTCAATTCTCCCCTCGAAATATGGCCTAAACGACAATGCCATAATTTCGATGACGATTCATGTAACATCCCAAAAGTTTTATAAAGTGAAAATGAATACTTTAAATTTGAATATTATTATTTCTGAGTTTCCTTGCCATTATTGGTTTTATTTGAATTTCCTTTGGAGTTTTGCATTGCATGAAGAATCAAATAAAGAGAATTAATGAATGGATAATGATAGAAAGGCAAAAAGATAAAAAGTAAAAATTTATAAAAACTGCCATGAGAACTCTGATCATTCAATTAAATCATTTCAGCCAGCAAATTGAAATGTTATGCATAAAGAAATGAAGAAATAAAAAGGAAAAGATAACTTTTAAATTCAAGTAAATGCATTGTCAGAATTTACATAAAATAATGGAATCACAAATGGAATTGAAAAATTTATAGAAGTATCCTGAGGTCAAATCCTTTCGAAAAACAAAATTTGAAAAATACTATACTTCAATTGATCTCGAAAGGAAAATCAAAATGAAATTTGAAATTCGAATTGCCACCGACGCGTGGGCCATCCGTCGATTTTTCGTCTACGTTGGCGCATTGTTGGAGCTTGCAACATCGACAATGGACCGAGGGGAGCCTGCACATCAATGCATCGTCCTCAATCCCGCTGGCTCCACCTTCAACCTCCGTTCGTTCCATCGGGAACCCTCCGAGTTTGAGTCTGACCCACTACCAAGCCATTCATTGCCTCTCGAGACCACTGACGCAGGTTTCTACTTCCCTCATTTCTTCCCTTCCTTCTCCCCAAGCCCAGCGCAAGAAACTCCCTGCGTGTCCTCCATTGCCGCAACCTCAGAGCTCCAGGGGTGAAGCAAAATCCGAGCGGTAGAGCCAAAGGTTCTCAAATCCGGCTGAGCTAGAGCATCCCCAGGCTTCAAGGATCGAATCCCCTCAAAAATACCCGAGCTCCCTCATGCGAAAATCGGCTGCAGCCGTGCGCCCCTTCTTCCCCAAGTCAGGCCGCCGTGGGCGGAGCTCCTCCGGCCTTCTCCCCTCAGGTGAACCTCGAAAACGGAACCACTAGTGTCCCTTGATGCTTAGTATGCCACCGATTTCATCTCTAATGCCCTTATTTGCTTCCTCCACCTCCCGCCATTTCCGCCCAAGCTTGGAGCTTGATGCTACCGAGGCTTCCTCCGACCGAATCGGCTCCTCTTCCGACTCACCTCGCCGAGCTCTCCTGCTGGCGCCTCGCTTCATGGGAAGATCGCCGGAAGACCTTCCGCCATGCCCTAGACGTCCTCTGTTTCTCTCATCGTATGCTGGGGGCTATCGTGCTCGAGGTAGAAGAAGAGCCGAGCTTAACAGCGCTTTCCTTCTTTGGAAAACGTATTCTCTTTTCCAACCAAATTAAATATTCTAGTTTGAATATCTTTTACAGCTTTTAATCAAAACTCAGTAGGATAAATTTGTATATTCATTTAAAACCCTCAAGAATCTAAATATGTAAAAATATTTAGTTTTTGAAGTATGGGATCATTATTTAATTAAACTTTGATTATAATGCTAATATGGTTTTTAATGAGAATTGTGTATGATAGGTAATGAAATGATGAAATCAGTATTCATGGGATTTTAGGACCCAGGATGTATTCAAATATACAAATACATTTAATTTTTGATCCAAGTTTAATTCGTTTGTTTAAACAACCATTAGTAAAGCTCAATATGGCCTTTGCTAGAAATGAGTGTATGATAGTTCATAAAATCACATAAGAAAGGATCATGTGCTTCTGGGATTGAAATAAACCTAATCATGCAACAATATTTAATCTTAGGACCAAGTTTAATAAAATTGGTTGTTAATCCTCATTAAACCCTTTTATGGCCATTAGCAAGATACTAGCATGTTAGCCCATAAAATGGTAATAACACTTTGAATTGGTTCCTGGAAACAGCAAGAATCCATGTGTGCAAAAATACTTAGAATCGGACTTAATTGGTATTCTTTTAATAGAAGAAAATGTTAATTAAAACAATAAGTAATTAGATAATCTATTGCAATTGAAGTTGAAATAATGCAAAACCAACTTTAAAACATTCCTAGGATGGTATTCTGCTACTGCCTGAAAAATGAATCAAAGATCATGTATGGTGTAGTTAGAAACTCAAAACGAAACTTGGCCGATTTAAGGTTTGCAAATGTGGTCATTTAGTCTATTTCAACAATAGATAAAATAACTCATCCAAATACTAAAATCAGTAAAATTAGTTTAGTAGCACTGTACAAAGTTTATACTACAATGTTATGTAAAAAGAATCATATTTCATTAAGATTTCCATATTATGCTTACTAGTTCAAAACCCTTAAGCGTTAACCTTTTGATTCACTTTTGGCCGATTCCGATAACGTCAACTTTACAATACCACTTAAGCCTTTTCAACAATGAATATAATATCTCATCTAAATCGTAAAACTTATAAATCTAGCTTAGAATCACTATACAAAGTTCATTCTACCATATCCTAAAGAAATAACTTTATTTCATCAAAGTTTGCATATTAATCCAAATAGCTCAAAATCCTTAAACGTTAATCCTTATTTTCCCTTCCTGCCGATTTTGAATAGTATAGTCTTTAATTATAGCATGAACCATATTAG
The DNA here is from genome assembly GCA_036346375.1 of Guadua angustifolia. Lineage (NCBI taxonomy): Eukaryota > Viridiplantae > Streptophyta > Magnoliopsida > Poales > Poaceae > Guadua > Guadua angustifolia. The sequence continues at coordinate 13,950,948 of CM070512.1, read as the reverse complement.
CGATAAGATTATAGTCTCGCCCAAAATCTTAAAACTTAAGGAACTAGTTCAAGAGTACTCTCCAAAGTATATACTACCTGCTAGGAAAAGATAATCTCATTTCGCTAAGGTTTGCATATTAATCCTGTAGGTTAAATAACCTTAGTGATAATTGTTCACTGCACATGTTCAATTCGATTTCTTGTAAAGTGAACCTTGATATCATATTAGCCTTTTAAACAATGAATATAATGTATCGACCAAAGTCTAAAGTTTACGGAATCGACTTAGGATTGTCATACAAAGTATAAATCATCCTATTGTGAAGAAATAACCATATTTCATCATGTTTTACATACAAATCCTAATAGCCAAATAACCTTAAGTGTTAAGTTTTCGAACTTTATAATTAATCGGTGAGAATGAAGAAATCAGTATATTAGATAATTGTATCGCTGTAACCTTCTCAAATATCATGGAAATGTTGTCAAGAACCTAAACCAATAGATTCAACTTGCATGAAACTAATTCTAAGCTAAATCCATTAAAGATAAAGAACAGATCATTCATACTCTAATATAATCATTTAAGCCTTTTCATTAACTTGCAAAGCAACTTATCTAAATCTAAAATTAGTAAAGAATAGTCTAGAATTGATCTGTAAGATATGATCTATCGTAATCTAAGAAAATATTCTTATTTTAGCTTGCTTTGAATCTAAATCCTAATAGAGCAAAACCCATAAGTAATAAAGTTGCAGAAACTCATATTTTGAATAGTAAATCAATAAAAACTTGCATCTAATGATTAATTCTATTAATCCAACCAATTTTAGCATCTTGAATTCGAAAAGTATAATCAAACAATTCATAAGAAGACAACCCTGAATCTTGTGCAAAGGTTTTATTCGCTTTTCTATTTATCTTCTTCTGTTCTTTCTTTGCCGTTTGTATTTGCAATCGGTTATTTCGAGTTCAACGTAGACCGACGCCTTTGCTTTCCGCCGTGCCGCCGCTGCCGCCGCAATCCTCGTCTTCGTCGTATTCGTCTATTAAGCAAGGCAAGCATCCTTTGACCATATTGATCCCAGTATTTTATATTCCTTTTGTGCATCAAATTATTTTGTGCATGCGATTACTTTATGTAAATTGCTATCTTGTGGATGTGGTAGTTATACCTGTTGAATCATGAATCTCCTTTGATGATTATGCACATGTGAACTTTGATAACCATAGATTGAGGTTAGGCATTACTTAATGTCTTCATGGGTATATGCGATCATATTAACCTGCTTAGCCATGCTTTAGAATTAGCAATGTACATGATCAAATCAATATTTGTTTTCCTGAAAACATTGAAAATGTCACTGTTGGATGCGGGTACTTTGATTAAAAACCCAAAATAAAACTATGTGTTGATGCGGGCGATTATTGGCGATAGCCGGATGTGCTAAAGGAATTGCACGTAGTGTAGGGTGGAGTGTCGCCCGTGTTAGTTTAAGGACCGAGCAATGGGACGCTATTGATTCGAGATTTCCGTGCAACCACAAGGGTGAGGATGGGTTAGCCATAGCTTATTATGTTAATTAGACATGGCTTTGTTCATTGGTAGGCGGGAGCTCGCACAGGTTTTTCGGTCAGGTCTACCCTGACGGGGTATTCCGGTCAGGTCTACTTGCTAATGCAACGGTGTACGCCCTGCCGTGTTTAGAAACGTTGCGTTGGGTGTGTGAAAGTGGATCCACAGCTTGGGTGTGTGTTTCTAGTTCTACGGTAGGGGTTAACGTCCCGGGCTGGTCAAAGCCATGTCTAGGTAATGTAATGACTATGTATGGTCTTCTTGACGTCACACCTAAGGAAGTGTGTCGGGCAAAAGTTGATCATTCCTTGTGGGTAAAGTTGTACACCTCTGCAGAGTTTAAATCTAATTAATTAGTCGCGCTCGCGGTCTTGAGCACTCGGTGAAGTCATTCCAATGTTAGATGTTTTAATATTTTCAAAAGGGTTGGTTCTATTTGTTTTGTAACTGTGTTTTATGTCGAAGGGCTGACATTGATGGAATTTCAGGAATTTGAATGACTCGTTGCTCACGTCATGGAGGACTGTGAGTGTTATTATGCTTTACTTATTTGCTATCAATTAAACTTGCTTTTATAAATTCCTTTTGCAAATAACTTGATTTACAAATGCAAATTCGCTTTATGCAAATTAACTGTAGTAGCTTCCTTTGAAATGGCCTGCATGTATGATAGGTTTTGCTCAAGTCTTGCTGAGTACGTAAAGTACTCACCCTTGCTTAATTATATTGTAGGTGGTTTAGAAAGCGAAGCTTCGAAGTTGTTCATCGCAGGTTGCGGGTTCTTCCTTGAAGCGTGTTCTATCTGGAGTTTATGCCTGGTCAGTTGCCTGCGGGTCGGTTGGGCAAACTACAGGATATTGCTTCTTTTGCTGCTATATTTCTCTGAGTTGTATTATTTCTGTAATTATTCGTTTCCGCTTAATTAATATGTTGTATGGTTGTGATTCCATTTGTTGGAATGTGCGTGCTAGCTACTGATCCAGGGACTAGTACTGCAAGCACATTAGATTTTCATTTTTGCATTCTGTGTAAAAATGGGGGTCGTTACATTCACTTTCTATTCTCTTTCGCTTTGTAGTAACATTGCATACTTTCGCATTTGAGGAGGTACTTATGTCATTCACAATATCATAATGGGATAGCAAATAAAGCTTGTCTTGTCGGATGGCAAGACCAACATCTATATTATTAAACTTTATTACACACTTTCCATTCCCAAAATGACACTGAATGTTCTCATCATCTAAGCAAGACACTGAAATCAAATTCCTTCTCAAAGAAGGCACTAATAGAACATCACGCAAATGGAGTATGAAGCCGCCATCCAACTCTAAGGGAAGATCTCTAATAGCTTCCACATCAGCTTCAACTCCATTCGCCACTCTAATTCCTCTTTCTCCTCTTTGTAGGATCCTCCTCGTACGGAATCCTCAGATAGAATTAGCAACATGAACAGTTGCACCAGAATCTATCCACCAAGTATTAGTTGGTGAATCTATATATAAGGATTCATCTATAAATGTAACTTGATCTTTACCCTTTTTGTTCAGCCACTTGAGGAACAGAACACAATCTTTCATGCGGTGCCCTTTCTGATGGCAACGCCTGCAGTTGTCTGGGTCTATGTGCTCTGGTGGAGGCCTAGGAGGCTGCCCACTGGAACCATGTCCTCCATTGGAGATCTGCCCTCCATTTGAGTGTTCACCTTTTTCAAAATTGGTGAACCTTTTCTGCTGATAATTGCCCTTTTGGTAGTTGCCTTTCTTGAAATTAGGCTTATTCTGAATCTAGAAATAATTCTTTTTCTTCTGAGGATGCTTAACCAGATTCAGTTCATCAGCCCTTTGTGCCTTTAATCTTTCTTCTTCTTGAACACACATAGCAATGCACTTTTCAATAGACCATTTTTCTTCACTAATGTTGTAATTTACAACAAAAGTCTCAAATTCTTTTGGTAATAAAACCAGTACAAGATGGACTATGAAATCATTTTTTAAAGGCATGTCAAAGGACGTGAGAGAGTGAGCCATGTTAGTCATCTTGAGAATATGCTCTCTAATGCCTGGTCCATTGCGCAACCCAGATCCATCATACTTGTCATTGACAAGTTTCTTGATTAATGTGCCTGCATAGGCCTTTGTGGATCCAGTAAACTGCTCTTCTATTTTCTTCAGATACTGAGTAGCATATGTACATTCTGGGATTGCTCCCCTTATGGACTCAATGATGGTGCCCTTGATTACCATGAGGCACTTTCTATTTGAGTTGTCCCACTTTGCCTTCTCAATACTATACGACAATTACGCCAAGAGATTATTTGCGGCTTCCTGACTCCAAATGCTGCTGTAATCGGTGCCACGTGCTTTGGATGAAGCAAAGCATAATCTATCTCACCATAGCCTCGCCAAGTTCAAATTCTCTCTCCATGAGGAGTAATTGTTGCCGTTCAACCTTTCAAGCCCTTGAAAGACACTTAAGGACTTGGCAATCTTGGTTGGAAAAGCTTCATAAATGAAATAAGAATTTAATCAGTAAACTAAAGAAATATAAACTTTAGCATGAATAAATTAACGTTGGTCAATTAAACATGCTTTTGACTTTAATAAAGCCCGATCTATTTCTAAAACACCGCTAAGCAAGATAGAATAGAGCAAACTTTATTCAAACTTTCTATCAAACTTTACATGGTCATGGCAAAGTTATTTTCAACGTTGGTCAAAAAATAAAATTACCATATGTGAAATACTATAAAACATCTCATTTACTATTTTCTCTAATTAAATATCCACGTTGGTTTCAATTTAATCAGAGAAAAAAAATACTTAAACTTGCAGCGGAAATTGAATTTAACTTAGCACTTAAACTAAATCTTCACAGTAAAAAAATTAAATCAAAAACTTTACTGTGCATAGTCACTATTCATGGCCGAAATTCGGCCCAAAATTTCACTTCGGGCGCCGGCACCAGGCCAAGCCAACTTGGGCCTGGGCCGGCTCACCTCCTTCCCGCCTGGGCCTAAAGCCAGCCCAGCCGAGCCGCATCTCAGCTGCACCGTCGGATCAAGACGGACGGGCGAGATCACTTCGCGCTGGAATAAAACGCCGGAATTTTCGGACTCCCCCCAAAACCCTAATCATTTCATCGCACGCCTCCGCATCTCCCGCTTGCTTCGGCTCTACTGCGACGCGCACAAAAAAGAGAGAGCGAGGCAAAGAGGCGGCGGCGCCACTGCAGGCCCCTTGGCCGGTGCGCACGATCACCCAAGGGTGGACGCGCCGCCGTCTAATGGCCCTACGGTGGTGCCCTAAGCCGCGCACGAAGGCGGCGACTCGCACGGAGCGCGGAGGCGCGGAGGCGGCTAAGGAGGAACATGGCGACGCGGCGCGGCCACATCCTCACTGAAAACGACGGACACGGGAGGCCAGGTAGGTCTCCCTTCCTCTTCTTTGATGCGGTTCTACTTGATTTTGGGGAAAATTTTATTTCTAGGGTTCTTCGGGTTTGGGGAATATTGCTAGGGTTTATAAACTTAGAGCAAAATTTGCCCTTCCTCTTCTTCTACTTTCTGCGCATTGATCTAGCCCAAAGAAAAGGCACAAACCGAAGGGATTCTTCATCTAGGGTTAGGGTTAGGGTAAAACCGAGGCGCTCTGATACCATTGATAGATGTTCTAGAGTTACTAGGACCTTCCCCTTAACCTCTAACCACTAGATCTAGGAGCGTTTGATCCATACCTTTGGTGTTTGTGCCGTTCCCAGTTGATCCCGAAGCCATGGTGAGGACGAAAGCCTTCGGGAGGTTGGAGAAGACGATCCGGGTGACGGCGGCTCCCTTCTGCTCCGCCTGGACGGAGAGGATGAAGATGGCGATGGCCTTCCCGTCACTTCACCGCGCTAGGGTTAGATCGGGTCTCGTGGAATGTGCGGCACAAGGAGCAACGACGAACGTTGGTTCGCGTGCCGGTCTTGTGCCTCCTTTTATATTGCGCGGGCGTGACAGGGGGCCGCAACCATGAGGTTGTTGCGCCCCCGATCAGGGCGCTGAAATGGTTACTGACTCGGTCTTTGACTGAGCCGTGAGATCAACCCAACATTCATGAGTTTGGACACAGATTGCTGAGAGCTGCAGGTAGCAGGCATTAGATGTTGTGGTGTGAGAGACTCTGGTTCACATGAACAATCCCAGAAGTCAGAACCCTGATCAAGTGCCCCTGCCCACGGATACTGTGGTGTGACGAAACTCTGTAGAAAAGTAGAAATACGCTGAATCTGATTACGATTTATGAGTTACAAGTTGATTGTGTTGCCGTCTTGGTGAAACCAAATTCTGTCGGGATCACTATGGCAAAGACAAAACAGCGAAACCACAATATTGCATGTGCGATGCAGACTGTCAGGACCAAACCAAACGTACCGCCGCAACCAGCTTCCGCCCAGCCTCCTCAAAGAACACCACCATTCCCTCGCACTCCGCGACGATGGCCTTGTCCAGCCCGCTCCGTATGACGGGGGCGAAGAAAAGCCAGGACCCTGTCCCCGTGACGAACGCCAGCGTGAGCGCCGTCGCCAACGCGTGCGGCGGACTCCACAGGCCGCTCTGCCTCGCCCACCACCGCTCGGCCACCATGCACGCGCCGTGGAGCGCGAAGAACGCGGTCACCTCGCCCGTGCCGACCTCGAGCGTGATGTAGTAGAACATGACCTCGTGCATGAAACCCGACACGAGGAACGAGGCGAGCACGCCGGCGGTTGCGCCTAGGCGGGCCCGCACTGGGCGGTACACGCTCGGGCGGAGCACGGCGGGGACCATGAGGTTCCACCGGCGCCCCCAGAAGTCGCGGAGGGAAGAGGCGAGATACGGCCGGTAGAACTGCGGCTCCATCTCCATGCCGAGCAGCGCGCGGGCGAACGCCGCGGCGGACGCGAGGAAGAGCTCGAGCATGAGGTAGACGTGCACACTGTCAAACGCGACCACGGCGTTTGTTGGAAATAATCTTGACTTAGCAAATATGTTAGTCTTTGCATGTGTCTAGTTTTGTTTAGTGCCATGTAGTTAGCATGTGCATGTATGTCATGTACGTGTAGAGAAGTGCATCTGTGCATGTTAGCTTGTTAGCCTGTGCTAGATAGTGGCAGCGTTCGCAGCGCGTGCAGCTAATGGCCGGGTCAGTAGGGAATCATGCATGAAATGAAGTGCGGCAAGTGGTGAGCTGCATGCAGGTTAGTTGGGCACGTCGAGGCGTGGCTGAAGGTCAGGTCAGCAGGACCGTTTCATGGGGCGTACGTGCAGCGAGGAGTTAGTGGCTCGCAAGCTGTGGAAATGTGCAAGTGTGCGCATGAGACCCGGCAGTAGTTGCCCCCATATGCATGTAAGCGAGGCTATATTAGCCGTGGTGTATCCAGTTATTTGGAATGGTGTGTGTACATCTAATAGAAAAGAGTGAGAAAAGGTGTTTGTCGCCGCAAGAGCTCTCTCGTGTGCACAGTGTATTTGTGTGCGTTCTAGCCGGAGTTTGTCGTGGTTGCGTGAGTTCGATCCACGGCGGCTCCAACAATTGGTATCAGAGCCGAAGGTGTGTATGCCCAAGATCTTTCGGTACGAGCCCATGGCGATGGTTCCTCAAGCTGCGGCAGCAAGCGGTGGTGGTTCGTTCCATTATCCGCAGCTCACTACGACGACCTACACCACATGGGCCATCAAGGTGGAGGCCCTGTTGGACGCGCAAGGTCTGTGGGAGGCCGTAGCCCCGACGGAGGGCGCAGCGGTGGAAGCGCGGAAGGACAAGACGACGAGGGTGTATCTTCTCCAAACCCTTCCTGAGGATATCTTGCTGCAGGTAGTGGCAAAGAAAACGGCGAAGGAGGTTTGGGACAGCCTCAAGATAAGATTCGTCGGGGCGGATCGTGTCAAGGCGGTGCGCCTGGCAACCTTGAAGGGAGAGTTCGATGCTCTCCGCATGAAGGATGGCGAGGCGCTGGACGACTACGCCGACAAGCTTAGCGGCATGAAGGTGCGGTATGCCAATCTTGGTGCTACCATGGAGGATTCAGCACTGGTGAAGAAGCTCCTTGACATCGTGCCAGATCGCTTCTACCCCGTTGTCGCCGGCATCGAGCAATTTTGCAACACCAACACGATGGCGTATGAGGAGGCCTTAGGGCGGTTGAAGACCTTTGATGAGCGGCTGCGCCTTCGCGAGTCTGGCTCCAATGGTGACGGCCAGCTTCTCCTCACGGCGGCCGAGTGGCAGGCTCGGTAGAAGCAAAATGGCGATGATTCCGGTGACAAGAAGAAGAACCGCGACCGTGGCAAGGCGGGTGGTGGCTGTAGCGGCAGCCATGATGATGACGACGGCGACACCAACGTCGACTCGGACACCAGCGAGCGCAAGTCAGCGGGGAAGAGAGGCAAATGCTACAACTGTGGTGTTCGTGGGCATTTTGCCAGGGATTGCCGCAAGCCAAAGAAGCAAGAGGAGGCACTACTTGCGACGGCTAACGACGAGCCGTGCCTCCTGTGATGAAGAGTGCATAGAAGATGCAAGTTAAGATTAGGGGAGGCATTGTTGGAAATAATCTTGACTTAGCAAATATGTTAGTCTTTGCATGTGTCTAGTTTTGGTTAGTGCCATGTAGTTAGCATGTGCATGTATGTCATGTACGTGTAGAGAAGTGCATCTGTGCATGTTAGCTTGTTAGCCTGTGCTAGATAGTAGGCAGCGTTCGCAGCGCGTGCAGCTAATGGCCGGGTCAGTAGGGAATCATGCATGAAATGAAGTGCGGCAAGTGGTGAGCTGCATGCAGGTTAGTTGGGCACGTCGAGGCGTGGCTGAAGGTCAGGTCAGCAGGACCGTTTCATGGGGCGTACATGCAGCGAGGAGTTAGTGGCTCGCAAGCTGTGGAAACGTGCAAGTGTGCACATGAGACCCGGCAGTAGTTGCTCCCATATGCATGTAAGCGAGGCTATATTAGCCGTGGTGTATCCAGTTATTTGGAATGGTGTGAGTTGCATCTAATAGAAAAGAGTGAGAAAAGGTGTTTGTCGCCATAAGAGCTCTCTCGTGTGCACAGTGTATTTGTGTGCGTTCTAGCCGGAGTTTGTCGTGGTTGCGTGAGTTCGATCCACGGCGGCTCCAACAGCGTACGCAGGCATCCGAGCCCGGAAGCACCGGAGCGAGACAAGCGCCGCGAAAAGGGCCGCCTTGGCCGCGTAGGACAGCAAGAACTCGGGAGGGAGAGACCTGGAAGAATTCTTCTTGTTCCGGACCTTGATGGGCAGAGCGGCGCAGGCGACGAACCGGGCGAGCTGGAGGCCGGGGTGGAGCGGCCCGTGGCCGACGGCGAGGAGTAGGAGCTTGAAGCTGCAGAGCCAGACGAGGAAGAAGGCGGACATGGTGCGGAGGTGGATGGAGGAGAAGGCGAAGGGGAGGACGGGGAGGAGGAGGAGCACCGGAAGGAGCGCGGCGAGGCGGGGGAGGCCGGGTTCCAGGCGCGAGGTGGCGCCGCGCGCGTAGGCCATGGCCACGGCCACGGCCACGGCGGCCGAGACCACTGCAAGGCCGCCTAGCTCGGACGCCATGCAGCGTTTCTTGAACACGGCCGCGGCTGAGATCTGGATGGAGTCCAATGTCGATTGTCGAAATGGTGACGGAATATAGTGGAGATGATGATCAAAAGAAAGGACTAAAGAAAGGGGATGCTTTGGACTGCTATGCTTCCGCGAATCCGCGTTAGTTCTCCGTCCAGTTAAAAAAAAGTCTCCTTATAGGATATGGATGATTAAACTTTCCAAATTTTATCTATTAATATATTTTTGAACATTTACATCCGATGCATAAAAATTATATATGTAAATTTATCTTAAAAAGTACATTACAATAGAAATTAGTTAAAACCTTTTTTAGCTGTTACAGTTACCAACCTCATATGTCAATATGTCATACGTGGGTGAGTTAAAGCTTTTTTTTTTAGCTAGCTGAGACAGTTGTGCTCTTGTGATCTCTCTCTTTTTTTTTTTTTTTGAAAAATATTTTTGTCAGTAGTCATCTTGTGCACCCGAAATCGTCGTGTTTTTGTAGGTGTGCTTTTGTGCTAAAAGAGTTCTAACAGTACGACACTTTAATTTGATTGAGATGGTTTTGATATGCTGGGGGCGCAGGCGCGACCTCGCGAGGTTGCGCAGTGCGTCAATGCGGACCATGGCCGCACCACGGCGGCCGTGCCGGACGCGACGCTGCCTGCCTCGTTCCGAGGCCATCTTAGTGTTGTTTTTTTTTTCTTGGCCACGGCTGCGGCCATCTGAGATCTGGATCAAGAATTCAAAGGTAGCGTGATGTCCAACTGGTGACAGAATATAGCAGAAACAGTGATAAAAATAAAGGTTTAAAGAACTGACGCAGCTACGCCACGCTGTACCTTCGAGCTATGTACCTGACAGTATAGCATCTAGCCGTAGGATCCGTATATTTGTACGCAACTGTTGTATTGTGTAAAAAAAGAAACTAATAGCTATTTCGGAATTGCTAGGTGCCGGACGTCCGATTTTTCCGGTTACTGCAATATTTTTTTTTTTACTCGTGAAACATTTTCTTTCGATAACAGTAAAAATGTCGATCCGGATCACTGCAATATTTTTTTCTTACGCGTGAAACATTTTTTTTTCCTACGGACAAAATATTTTTCTTTGATAATAGTATAAATATACACGCGAAAAAATATTGTACAAATTAAAAAAACATTATAGATGTTAAAAAAAAAATTACCTTGAACATCCAACACAACATGCTGAAATCGGACGCTTCACGCTGGTTCTTGTTTTCATCAGTGACTCCGTCCTTTCTGCCACCGCGCATGACCTTTCCATCAGCTTCCTCGGTCCCGCGCACAAGCTCCCTACCGTAATCCTTCGCGATATATTCCCCCGTCCTCCTCTGTCACGCATGCGACACCGTCCTCCTGGTTTGGCGTGCGCGAAACCTCGCCGTCCGGCCAACTCCTCGCGCCAAACCGCGCTTCCTCCGTCGCACGTGAAAAACCTCTCGCCAGCCTCCTCTGCCCTGCCATCCTCCCCCGCGAGTAGACATGGCCAACATCCATCCCTCCTCGTAGTTGGCCTTCATTAGATGTGCGGAATGCTTGGGAAACCTCGTCATCATCCGCCTTCGCACGGATTGGACCTCAACAGACATTGCAACACCTATGGCAACTGGGTTCCTCGTTTGTACCAACTGGGTTTTAGAAGTTTCATGTAGGTATTGTACATGTTTGACTAATTTTATGTAGGTATCATTTATGTTTAAGGAGTATTGCTCATGTACCAATTGTGCTTTAAGAGTTGCATATATGTATCATGTGGCGACCAGTATAATTAGTCTAGGGTAGCGACAGTAACACTGTCATTACACTACTACAGAAAACATCATCACAGACGATTCGCAAACGTCATCAGAGACGGTTTTGTGAACCGTCAGTAACAATAAGTCTGTGATGAAGGAGATCATCAAAGACGGTTCTCTACCCGTCTGAGAAAATATATATCACAGACGGTTATATTAATAAACCGTCTGTGAAATTTAATTATCACAGACGGTTATGATTTGAAACTGTCTGTGATAACTAAATATCATAGACGGTTTAAAATTATAACCGTCTGTGATAAGTTAATATCACAGACGGTTTCAAATCACAACCGTCTGTGATATTAACTTATCACAGACGGTTTCAAATCATAACCGTCTGTGACATGAACTTATCACAGACGGTTTCAAATAAGAACCGTCTGTGATGACCTTTTTTTCCCACACCCCCAGCAGAACCTCCATTAGTTATGGTGTTGTTCGAAATTTCCATCAATATTTCTACAACGATATTTATAAGGCACAACCAATTATAGATATTGTAATTGAATATCTGCACTTCCTATATGCATTGAGGCAACAGTTTGTCCGATCAGGATAGACTTAAAATATAAACATTTGTAGCGCTTTTTCTCCCTTCTTATGATAATGTTGATGGAACTCGACTAATAAATCAACCAAGACCATGAGCAAAGATGGCGAGGCGGCAACCACGGCCTTCTCCATCGAACCGGACACACTAGAGTGTGTGATTTGCTTCATGCCATACGAAGTGGCTTTGCGCAGGGTCACCGTAGTGCCACGGTGCAGAGTAGCCGGACGGCATGCTCTTATGCTCTTATGCAGCGTCACATATGAACATGTACAGTATTACGAATAAAGCAATTAGCATAAAGCTCATATTGATTGTTTGAATGTTCTCAGATGTCGGGTTGCCTTAAAAGGCCCTCCTCGCCACAATGGACAAGTAATAGACAAGATTGTGACAACTTTATCTCAATAACAGATTTAATATTTGATAGGTTAAGTATAAATCTACTCGATTTGTTATCTTATATGCATATTCACTAACTAAGCATATAAAGACAGATTTAATATTTGATAGGTTAAGTATATTTCAACAAAGTCTAGCGTATTCGAGGCTACCGCCACCATCAAGATCCGGACAACCAGAGAAATCAAAACTCCACTAAACCACCACCTAAGCGCAGACCCTCCAAACTAATTCATCGGGGAACCAAAAACAACCACAAAGACCATCGCTCCTAGCCAACCGTAACAAAGACATTTTAACTAGTTATGCTCATGGGCTCTAAACAACCGAAAACAAACATCATCCTTGATCACCAAAGAAAAGACCTTTTCAACCAACATCAAAACTCGATTCGATCAACCACTCTTCCAAAGAACCTCAATCGGTGCTTAACTCACACTAATCAAATATATATATATGAAAGTGAAATTGATCGCTAAGATTTGTTGTCACAATTAGTCTATTCCATCCCTAAATCATCATCGAACATTAAGCCCACACGCAAGGTCCTCAAGCCGTAGATCGACCGGCCCCTTTGCAAGACCGAGAATAATCACAGAAAGTGTCCCAGAACTCACTAACTAGCAGAGCAACACCGAAAAATAGAGCAAATGGCCAGGCAGTGCTTCCAGATCGAGAAACGGCCTCTAACTCGATGGCTAGTCCCCCAGAAATACTCACGGTTGAAGCCCGAGATGCGCAAGAACACAGCCGAGGGGGAGCACGCCGAGGGGGAGCACGTCGCAGCAGGGGAGGACGACGAGGGGGAGCACGTCGATGCCGGGGAGGACGCCGAAGGGGAGGACGCCGAGGGGGAGGACGCCGAGGCCGGGGGAGGACGCCGAGGCCGGGGGAGGACGCCGGGAGGGGGAGGCCGCCGCGGGAGGCAAAACGTCTCAAAGGGTTAGGGTTTGGCGCGCTGTGAATGAGCTCTGCGCGCGGGGGATATATAGAGGAGAGCACATCACAGACTCTTGTCTGTGCCACTTTGTTGTATCTTCTGGGAAAGTTGTCTTTAACAGAATATCGACTGTACTGTGGTTGAATTGGAGATTCTAATCCTCAATTCAAACCCTAAAATCTGAGTAATCACATAAAACTATTTCCATATTGCCAAAGTAGACATGATTCTGTTCTTGTTCGCCATAGTCTACATATTTTATTTCTTGTCATCAATTATGTCTGAATGGCCATCTTTGAATCATATATTTGGAATCATATTGATATTAAGGAATAAATACGTGCTCTTATACTTGCATCTTTTCCATAAATCCAGATGCTTCACAAGCTACTTACAAAGATCATCACAATTCTATATACATAATTCAGATGCTTCACAAGCTACTTACAAAGATCATCACAATCATATGTACAAAGCATGATGGGTCGTATCATCTTTACAATAGCATTAATGTAATATTATTACACATGAAAATTAGTAAGCATGATGACAATGCACCCTTCTCATAACTACGCCACCACATGCTTATTCTTTTGTATGAAAATTAGCCCTTCATGATGATCGACGCGTGTGTAGCTTGCTTCCTCATGTTGTTCTTCTGGGACCAGGATGTCATTTCCGATAGGTGGCAACTCATCAAATTGATTGTACTCTTCCTCATCTACTACATTCTCAACTCCAACAATTCTCCTTTTTCCCTGAAGAACTACGTGGCGCTTCTTGTTGAACGGGTCGGTTACATAGAAGACTTGAACAACTTGGTTAGCGAGTACGAATGGTTCATCTTGGTATCCCACACGCTCGAGGTCCCAAGAGTGATGCCATTCTTGTCAACCTTCACGGCCGGAGGTGGACCCAACGGCACCCAAATAGGGAATCTTGAAAAGCACGAGTCGAGCTCCCATATCTCCTCTATGAACTAATAGTAGGAGCTCCTCGTCAATCCAGCCGGTATTATTGAATGCATCTATGCGGACACCGCTGTTCGGTTTGTGCTCTTCATGTCCCGATCTCTCGTGTAAAATGTGTACCCATTTAAGTCATATCCTTTCCATGTGACAACCGTAAAGTTGATCTTTTGCCAACCATGTCAGCGTGTCATCTGACGAGCTCCCAGTGATAGGTCGCTCCTTCAACCATTTGTTGAATTGAAGGTTATGTTGTCTCGTGATCCAAGACTCCTGCCGTGCTGGATTCTCTTGCCTTAGCCATTGCTTGTGCTCGACGATATAGGCGGACACTACAGCCATGTGTTGCAAAACCGTGAAATGGGCTCGAGCATACGCAACCGAATCAGGCGTGATTGCTTTCCTTCCGATGGTCCCGATACCCTGGAGCCTCCCCTCATGGCGAGATCGAGGCACACCTATTGGTTCGACCTGGGCCATGTAATCGACGCAGAACTCGACGGCCTCTTCTGTTGTATAACCTTTGACAATGCTACCCTCCGGACGAGATCGATTCCAGACGAAGACTTGAGAATTCCCATGTACCTCTCGAACGGGTACATGCTACGTAGGAACACTGGCCCGCATATCTTTATCTCTGTCACAAGGTGAACAATGAGATGGACCATGATATCGAAAAATGATGGAGGGAAATACATCTCAAGATTACATAGAGTCATCATCACCTCAGCTTGCAGAGCATCTAGTCCTTCGGGATCGATGACCTTCTGAGCGATTGTGTTAAAGAAATAACACAGCCTAGTGATTGTCTCTCGGACCTTGACCGGCAAAATACTTCTAATTGCGACAGGAGCATCTGGTCATCAAGACATGACAATCATGAGACTTCATGCCGGTTAATTTCAAATCTTCCAACGAAACAAGTCTCTTCATGTTGGAGGAGTAACCGGACGGAACTTTCAAACCATGTAAGATCAGCACGCTTCAGTTCTTTCGCCTTTGACAGAGTATAGCAAGGTGTTCCAAGCACGCACGGCCTTTATCGGTCTCTTTCGGTGCTAACTCGTGTCTTATGCCCATATCGATCAAGTCAAGCCGTGCGTTGATAGCATCCTTTGTTTTACCCTTAATGTTGAGTAAGAGACCAATCACGCCGTCACGGACATTCTTCTCACGCATGACATCGATGCAAAGGGCTTAACTTCTAGGTGCTCCCAAGAAGGTAGGTCCCGAATATTGATCTCTTCTTCCACATGCTCTTTTCACGGGTACTTGATTTACGCCCTTTCCACACGCAACATCCAAATCCTTAACAATGTCATGAACATCTCTCCGCTCAAACGCCTTGGAGCTGAACCATTTTGTTCCTTCCGTGAAAAGTTGCTTCATCTTGCGATATGAGTGATTCCTCGAAGGAACCTACGATGACGCATGTACACGGTTTTGCGGGAGTGATTCAGCCATAAACTCTCGGTATCATCTAAGCAGTGAGTGCAGGCTTTGGTTCCTTTTGTACTCTGGCCTGACAGGTTAGCAAGGGCAGGTAATCATTTATAGTGCAGAACAACAAGCAGTGCAAAGTAAAGTTCTCTCGTTTGTACGCATCCCATCGTGTACCCGGAACTCCACGGTGTTTTTAGATCTTCCACCAATGAAGCTAGGTACACATCAATATCGCTCCTGTGTTATTTCGGTCCTTGGATAAGCATGAGACAACATAATGTACTTCCGCTTCATACACAACCAAGAAGTAAGGTTGTAGATACTAGATTTACTGGACCAAGTGCTATGCCGTTGCTCATGTTACCGAAAGGATTCATTCCATCTGACTCAATCCAAACCTTATATTTCTGATCCGCACCAATTCTTGAAAGCTCTGTCCGATGTTTCTCCACTAGATGGAATCAGCAGGTGCCTTAGCATTCCATCATTCTTACGCTCCTCAAAGTGCCAACGCAACAGCTTTTGCCTCCTTTGGGTTCGCAAACAAACGCTTCAAACGGGAATTACAGGCAGATACCATGCCACCTTAGCAGAGGACCTTTTTCACCTCAATGCTCTCGCCATCATCATCTGAATGACTCTTACGCTTGTACCGGATGCGTTGCACACGGACATCTATGCAAGTTTGTGTACTCTTTATGCACAGATACAATGTTTGGACATGCATGTATTCTTTCTACTTCCATTCCCAAGGGACAAAGAACACGCTGGCTTTGTAGGTGCTTGTCGGCAACTCGTTCCCTCTAGAAGCATGTCCGCCAATAGACGAATAAATGTTGTGAAACTCTTGTCGGACCAACCGTTGCTTGCCTTCAATTTGAGTAGTTGAAGCACGGATGATAACCTTGTGTATTTCAACTTGCACCCTGCGAACAAAGGTTTCTCCGAGTCCTCCATTAAGCCCCGAACTGCCCATATTCCCCGTCATCAAGGTTTCCTTCGCATCGCGTAGCATCTGATCCAAATTGTCATCGTGCAACCTATCATCATCGAAGCACAATCGATATGATCATCCGACATATCATTGACATCGCCCGACGATATTAACACTACTTGTTGCTTCTCGTATATTATGCTCTTCGCCATGACGGTCCAACATGTATAGCCCTTTTGAAACCCCTTGAATCAAGTGTGCTTCGATCGCTACCGAAGTTTCAAACATCTTCATATTTTCGCAATCAATGCACGGACATGACATGAATTGCACCCCCTTATTAAACATATCCTCCTCTGCAGCTCTTTTGAAAGTGGAAACGCCATTAAGGTACTCAGCACTCGTACGGTTCTCATCGTACATCCAGCTTCGATCCATCTACGTTACACATGTAACACTTTGTGTTAAATATTAAGTGCACCAGGTGTAGTGCGTATGGACACATTCTTAAACTAATTATGCAATTACATACCTTAATTACATCACAAAGAAATAATTAACACAATTCAAATTAATCTTCAATATAATAATGAAATTAGAACCCATTACTAACCTTACATCACCAAAAGACTTGAATTGATCTATAAGCTAGATCTAAACAATCTTTAAATTCTATCCTTAACAAGCTGGATAGCTACATCATGATCGAATATTATATTATGCAAATAGAACCATTACTAGCTAACCTTATACATCAAACAACCAACACATGGTTTTACAAGCTAGATCTAAAAAATCATCAAATTCCTTCCTTATCAAGATAGATGTTGAATATAATACAATTAAAACACATTACTAACCAAATATCACAAACAACATATGGATCCAACTACAATTAAACTAGATCTAATCAAACAATCTTTAAATTAATTCGTCCTAACAAACCTAGATATTGAATTCGATGCATGCAATTAGAGAACTCATTACTAACCTTAGATCACCAAAATCAAATGAATCTAATATCACCCTTCAAATCAATGGCTTTTTTCACAAAATCGCCTCACTTCCACAGCCGCCACTTAGCGAGAAACCAAACCCTATAAACGAAGTGGATGGATCGAGGCTGCTTTTACGGAGACGGTATTATCACGACGGTTTTATATTACGACGCCTCGTGATAACTAATATCGCAGACGGTTTCTAAATATAACCGTCGTAATGATTATCGTAGATATTACGAGCATTTGTGTTATATAACCGTCAGGAAAGCTACTGACGGTTTTACTTGAAACCGCTCGTAATGAGTATCAGCAATCACTGCACGGTTATATTTAGAAACCGTCGTGATATTTTTTATCACGCATGCCTTTAATATAAAACCGCTCGTGATATACGCATAACGGTTTAAGTACATAACCGCTCAGTGATGTTCTGATATTACGACGGTTTTTCAAAACCGTCTGTGATCATGCGTCTGATATAAGTCTCGCTGTAGTAGTGTTACCCCAAGATAATTACACGAATTTCAGTACAGCCACCGATAAAGATCGAAATATTCGATACTTTACCAGCTACTATGCCGTGTTCAGAGTGTTACAGCAGAACAATAATTAGAGACTGAATGAAAATATATTCATTGTAAGCCACGCAGGGCTATATGTCCATTACATAATATTACAATGCTTCCCTGTACAACAAAAGAATACGGCTACTATTTGAACACACTAAATACCTCTAGAGCATAATAAGACCTATAGTAACTCTTAGTACTCTTGGTAGTAGTCTGTATAGTAATAGCCCTTCGAGCCATCATCCTGATAACCTTAAAATTGATCTTGGGAGTAGGCTTCATCCTCAACCACATCTGTAGATCCATTAGGATCTCCTTCTAGAAAAGGGGGAATACAATAGTGAGTATATCATACTCAGCAAACATTATATATCAATGATGCAATATGAGTTAATCTCTCCTCCAACACCAATTTCTGCCCTCTAGCTTAGTTTTTACAGAAATTAAAGTTTTAGGTTTTTTTAAGAGTTGGAAATTTTAATTATTGAAATTCAACTACTAGCACTCGTATATGAGACAGGCTAACTTTCGTAGCCTCCAATCCAGGAGACAGGTTTGAATTCAAGATTTTGGACCCTGTGTAGTTCGTATCACTTTACCCATAGCAGCCCCATCTCTAAGGCTCCAGAACATTTATCGCTTATCCGGTACTAGATCTCCAACCCTGTATTCAGGGGGATATCTTCTCGCCACTCGCAATTACAGTTGTACCTA
Organism: Guadua angustifolia; assembly: GCA_036346375.1. Taxonomy (NCBI): domain Eukaryota; kingdom Viridiplantae; phylum Streptophyta; class Magnoliopsida; order Poales; family Poaceae; genus Guadua; species Guadua angustifolia. Next base: position 13,932,472 of record CM070512.1, on the reverse strand, counting down.
GTACTCTCGGTGGTACACCTCCGGGCTTCAATATACCGCCCTCAACCATTCCATTCACAACTTCTCACACCCAATAACTTCCATTCACCATCAAACTAGGTATCTGGTGCTACCTAGCTAGGCTATAATACACTTACCCAAGGTGGAGATCGTAGTACTTTCATAGGACAACATTTTATGACAGCGATCCATCTCGCTATAGTTGATACTGAAAATACGGCTCATTACCCAAGTTTAGGTGTTTATCCTTATATTATAACCTTTTATGCATGGGGTATCTCCCGCCTCTTTCCTCGGCGCCCTCTACCCACTGTAGTTATTTCTAATAACCAATCCACAACTCCATTCGTGGACCACCTTAACAACATACCACTATTTTCAAAACCACAATACCACATTACCATTCCCATTCCATTCTTTCCAAAAATCACATTCCATTTTCATCATTCATTCACCACACTCCTTCCATCTACATCCAATTCAACATTTCATTTTGAAAGTAGATTTTTGATGCAGTGATGATATATAAATTATACGAAAGCATTAAAAATCATTTCATAAGAGTTGATCAAGGAATCTTGCCTCAAATAAAATCTGACGGTCCGACCTCGCTCGAAGGTGGGTTCTGATTGGCGGGATGGTTCAAGTCGAGACCTGAAACAGAAGAATATTAATTAGGGTCCTTTTTAATGCTCATTTATTTAATTTGGCGTCCAACTAGATTTCTTATCTGTCGTTTAGAATTTATTTGGCACCAATTAATTATTATCAGTTGGCAATTTTTACACGATCCGCCAGTTGATCAACATAAATCAATGCGGTCCGCGGTGTGACTTATTTTTCTACCTCTCCATCTTTTCTCTTTTCTTTTCTCTTCTTTCCTTTTTTTTCCTTTTCTTTTTCCTTCTCTTTATTTACTCTCGGCTCCCTTTTTCCTCTCTAGCCGAAGGCCATTCAGCCTCATCGCCTGGCTCTCCATTATTTTGGCCAAAGCCCCTTCAGCCTCCCACTCTTCTCTTCCTCTCGTGCTTGCTATCTCTCCGTGGCGCTGCCTCTCCTCCCCTACTTCTCCCTACCACCAGTGCCTTCTCCTTGCTCGGCCGACCGCCTCCCCCTTCTGCGGTGCTCTGGCCCGAGCTGCCAGCCTGCACGGCTTCGACCTGACGCGGCTTTGGCCCGGCGTGGCTCTACTCCCGCCCACGCCTGTGCCATAGAGCCACTGGAGCTTCCCCACTAGCCTCCTCTCCCCTCTAGCTGACGGCGGCACAGCCCCTGGCTGCCACTTCTCCATGAGGTACCATCACCACCCGCAGCCATTCTTCCCCCTCCACTGGTGCTATCTAGGGTTCTACCCACCCTTCAATTTCTTGCATTTTTTTGAAGTTTATTGATTATACTAGCTGTCGACGATCGAGATCGTCTGGCCGCAGAAGTGTACAAGGGTTAATGTGAATGCAGGACCCAGAACAGGCTTCGCTTACCGAGGAAATACTCACCGCTCTAATGGTCGAAGGACAGAGGAAAAAAGGGAGACACCAAAAATTATACTGGTTCGAGCCCCTAGAACAGGTAATAGCTTTACTCCAGTCTTGCTCGAGAAGCTCTCTAGCTCGAGCTTCTGTAGTTTGAGTGTGTGTGTGTGTGGAATGCGAGACTTGAGTGTGTTTCTACCTCCTGTGTTCGTCTCAGGGGGGTTATATGCCTCTCCCGGCCGTTACCAGAAATGGCGGGGAGAGATTCCCGGAAGAGTGGCTTCATGCGCACTAAAGTTAGATCATAACCGCCCCGAAATGGTCACCCACGTCTGGCTTGACTCCATCATTTAAGGATCTTGATAACCGTCGGTGTGAATGTTGGACCTGGATCCCCGAGCTTGACCCCCCCTGGACGGGAGCTGGTTCCTTACCCCCTAGCTCAAGGTCGAGTGGGAGCCGCGTGGTCAGCGACGCGGTCAAAGGCTTCACAGCTCAAGCTCGAGCTAGGCGTTCGTTGACTGATCCGTTGATCGAGCAGGGGTTCTTCAGTCCTCGACAGCTAGCCCCCGAGGCTCAAGTCGTAAGCCAGGCACCTGGGATGACCTTGAGTCTCATGATCTGGAGAAGGGGACAGACTTCTGGTTGTGTTCGGAGTTACTCAAGCTCGAGGTCGAGCTCAACACTGCAAACGGGGTCTTGACTTAATTGCACCTGAAACGCTTGGGCTTTCTGGTGCTTCGACTAAGCTCAGAAACGCTCGAGCTCGAGGTCGGGCGTAGACCAACCAAGGGACTTAGTGCAATTACACCTGACGACCCTTGGGCTTCGAAGTCTTGGTATGGACATGGAAGAGCAGCAGAATAGCTCGCGGCGCATCGATTCCGTCGCCAAAATTCTGAATGCACCTGCCGAAGCGCAACCGGCACGCCTTTTGAGGTGCAACAACCCCCAACTGTCATCGATCGGGGTTTATAAAGCCCGAACCATCGGCTCCTCTGAAAAATTCCCGAACTTCCTTGAATCCTTGGTGATCCCGACTTTCTAGTCTTCTGTCCAAACCGCCTTTTTTTCCTCGACCAAGCACCAATCTAACCTCATGGCCAAGTTCGGGACGCTGGCGAGAATGAAGGAGCTCAAAGGTCTGGAGCTGCTGGATCCGGCGACATGGCGGTTGCCAGGTGGGGAGACCGAGCCGCAGCCCCGGGACGACGAGCTCGTCAGCACCAAGCAGTACATGCTTTTTGGCTTGCGGACGCTGGAGATCGACTTCATGGCGTCGGTCCTCGCACAATGTGAGATCGAACTCGTCAATCTGGTGCCAAACTCCGTCCTTCTCTTTTTTGTCTTTTCTCATTTGTGCGAGGGTTTCTTGGGAATCCTCCCTACTCCCTCTCTCTTTTTTCACTTTTTCTTCTTGTTCCGCACTGGGAAGGACCCCGTGGTTGGGTGCCTTTATTTTCGATTGCGGACGGGACTTCCTTGGTCCTTTCTCTAACTCCATGCTTGGGACTCTCTTGGTCCATGGAGCGAGAGGTGATTCTACCTGAAGAGGTGCGAGAATGATGCGCTCACGTATGATGGAGTGCCCATCGTCGGCAGACGCCAGACCCCCGAGGTGGACGATCTGGCGGTCGACCAAGAAGCCATCGCCGCCATCCACATTTGTGCCATGCGCGGCCTCACCAATCAAGCCATCGCCAATGACTTATTATGGAACCGGGTGTTCCCTCTGTGAAAGAGGTTGCACCCGTTCTTCGAGAACGAGGGACGTGATGACCTCATTCGTGAGGGCCCAACCGGTAAATCTTCTCGAACTGAAAACCGCTCAAGCCCGAGCTTGAGGTTATCTAACAGTTTTGCCTTTCCAGTAGCGCCGAAGGAGTCCTGGCTAGCAGCCAGGATGAACGAGATGTTCGGGAAGGCAGCGTTTGACTACTCCACGGACGACCTTGTCCCAAAGAACGTGCTGAGTTGGAACACCGAGGTAAGATGTCTCGAATCAGGGCCTAGCTCGGGAGCAATCGGGCCTGTACTGACCTTTGATTGTGCCTGCAGGAGAGCCAAGAGTTGTTTGAGACGGCGAAGCAGATGCTACCGCTGCCCGGAGCGAGCAAGGGCAAGAAGGCAGGCAAAAGACCACTTCCCGACGCCCCGAGCGGTAGAGTCTCGAAGAAACAGCACGTCGAGTGGGGCGATCGCTCAGTGGTAAGTCTACCCTTGGTCGGGCCTGAATCTTGTCCGAATTCTCACTGTATCTGCATCCTAGCGTGTTGCGCCAGCACCTGCGACCTCGCATGCTGCGCCTGCACCTACGACCTCATGTGTTACTACTTAGGCTACGCACCACCTGCGTAGATTTTCCCTGACCTGGAGTGTGCGTCCGTCTTGCATGCCTGCTCTGCAACTTGCATCTCGCTACCTACGTTGCACCTCCTGTTGCCTATGCTGCAACTCCTGCTACAAATAAATAACAAACCAACACAATACCTTGTTTTTACACAAATAAGTTATTTCATCATAATAAATATTGTTTTCACAAATATTGTTGTCAAATTAATCATCACACTTGTAAATCACAAATAGAATTAACAACGGCATCCTAGACAATTTAGACAGGGCGTCCCAAGGAGCTGCCCTTATCACTCACCCCCACCCCTGGAACCATGGCGACCGTCACAAGCACCACTGTGCCATAGCCAGCTGCAAACTAAGGCATGGTAGTAGCGCATTTAAGCCCTACACACTACAGAATCAAGATTATTTTCGCCGGCCAAAACCCATTTAAAATACAGAGAAAACCGATTAAAATAGGCCGATTTAAATTATATTAACGAATATAGTATTTTCGCTTACCAGAGCAACCGATTTAAAATAGTGGCTGTTTCGCTCCTGCGGACCTAGTAGACTTTATTTTCGCTGGCTTTGGCCGATTTAAAATATTCAAGCACGTCGTGACCAAGCCACGTCGGCGATTCTGCTTGCTATTTTCATCGGCATTTTTATTCTATTTTTGCCAAAGCCGATTTAAAATAGTATTTTAATTTAAAAAATACAAAAATCCTATTTTATATTTTATATTTTAAAAAATATTAAAAATCCTATTTTCGCTGCCCAAGCCGATTTACAATAGTATTTTAAATTTTTAAAAATACGAAAATCCTATTTTATATTTTAAATTTTAAAAATATCGAAAATCTTATTTTCGTTGCCCAGCGATTTAAAATAGTATTTTAAATTTAAAAAAAATATGAAAAAAATATAAAAATCCCTGAAAATTTATGTAAATTCACCACATACATATAATGCTACAGCTTGCATATATAACTTCAATGTAAACAAAAGATAGAGCCTAATAAGAAAAAATCGAAACAAACTCTTAATATACAAACGATACACCAGTTGTTGATTTGGTAATTTAGCCATGCAAGAACCAAATAACAATAAAATGACTCACATGCAGTAACTAGTCAACAATAAAATGAATGTCAATAGCTAGCATATTACAGCATACATTCTGTTTGTAAAATCATTAGTTCAGTGCATTGTGAGAATAGTACTATAATAGATTATTGGTATTCAACTAGTTTGTGTAGCAAGGAGTTGTCACAAATTCTATAGCCTATCCACTCGCGCTTGTTCAGTACTCACCATGCCATACACTGCCATCAAGTATTCTTCAACTTTTTCAACTGGCTTACTGTTACTTCAAGATAACTGCACACCTGAAGTACATGTTGGCCTCCACTCACTACATAGCAACCTTTAACAACAAAATTAGTTTTAGAAATTCCAATGCTGCTATTTTAATAAAAAGAAATAAAATTTTGCAGCCACCCAGTATTGTTCAAAAAGTGGGCATTTGACAATACTAGACTAGAGGAAATGCAGACAAAATATAGCTGGCACTTGGCATCAAAGGGATAATAGAGACATAATGGCATAGGAATGGGTAAAACAAACAGGAATGTATTGGTATTTGGTGCTCATCGAAGAATACAGTCTAGAAACCACATCCACCGTGTGCTGATGCCAAATGGATACGAAAAGGTACTGTTAAGATAGAATCAGGAATCCAGATGATCAAATAGTTGGTGGTTGCACATGACAGGAGATGTCATTACTCAATGGGCACTGTTCCATATTGCACAAACGCAAACTAAAAGCAAAACAGACATGTTGTTGCTTATTTAGTTATATCTAAGGCTTCTGAACATATATTCAATCTAGGTCACAGAACTCAAATGGCATAATAACAGATAAAGAAAAGGTAAATACAAACATGGTTCATACCTGTGATGCTTGAACTACTGTTAGAGTTATAACACCAAAGAAAAGGAAGAGATCCATTATAACAAAAGACACCACCCAAGGATGGTTAGTAGCTGAATAGTTAAGCCATCCACCAAATGATGCTGGAGAACCTGGGTCTCCTACAATTCCTGCAACAAAAAGGTGATTGAGATTAGGAAATCTTCCATAGTACAAATTGTACAGGTAAAAGAAAAGATGTAAACATACTTATGATGGCCGTTACACCAGTAATGATCATCGCAGAAACTTCTAGGATACGGAACATAAAGAATTCCCATTTGTTCTTCTGCACTTGCAAACCACTGTTGCTTAGACCAAATAATAACGCAATTTTCCAAAAATAATCTGTATTCTTGTTGATGTAACCAGGATCTTTCCTGCATAAAAAAAGTATGGTCATTCCAAACGAATTTTTGAATAAGAATAACATATCTGAAAGTAGTAGGGTGCATGCATATATCAACTTTATATAGATGTGCAAGGGAACTAGAACATAATGCAATAAGTAAAATGAAATTTAGAGTGTGTGCAATAAATAAAATAAAATTGGAATTGCCACACAGCCTGACACTTTACAAAACATACATCAATCTGATAGGTGGTACCCAAACCGATAGGTTCGAGCAAAACAAAAAATCAATGTTTCCTTTTCCAAACTATTTGACACAAATTAGTTCATGTAATATGACAATAATACATAAGAAACCCTGTTTCTTTTTTAAAGAAATTGTCTTAGAGGTCACGATTGGCAAGGATTTGTCTGTATTTTTCCGCCTTCAATTTTTTTTGCTATTGGTACTATGATCAAATGTCTACCTGCTAGATTTTTAAAACATAACCAGTCCAAAAGTTGCAAGGAAAACCCCCAACCATGAAAACAACCCAAATAGCACTGTCATAGTCATGTTATATTGTCCTGCATAGAAGAAAATAAAAATCAGTATCACATTATGGAAGATGAAGCATCTGAAAGACATCAAAATGGTAATATACCTGAGATAATTGAATGTATATATGTAATAATTAAGCCAATAATAATGCACCAAAGAAGAGGGCGAGTCCTAATTTTGACAGTTTCCCAAAATAACTGTTCCCGCCACATCCTCTTTCATATACTCTTCTAGCATTCCCCTGCTATAGGTGAGCACTTTGAGCATTAGTGATCACAATGTCCCTCGTTGGTTACCTTCATGCCAGTGTCACTAAATGTTATTCTAGAAACACAATTTTAGCCATTTTTTATAGTAAAATAACTAATGCCAAATGGCAGGAACTTATAAAAAATATATTGAAAACTAGCAGGGCCATGGAACACATCTATTTACCATGCTAACTTCACTAATACTGGAAACTACTTGCTAACAGGGCTAAAAATAATTGTCGAGGAAGAACACATGCAAAGTCTGTAGCAGCATAAAAAGAAGCCCAGCAGTAACAAGTTTCATGCGATTTAATTAACAAAGTTATTACTCCCTTCCTGTGTTGTTTTGCTGTTGCCATTTCAGGTTGCATTGTTGGCAAAGTTCAGAGAACATTGGAACACTTTGAAGCCTGAAGATTCAGCTCTGAAGGTGATCGGCTACAACATTGTGCACTTGATTTCTCTTGCCAGAGAGGAAGTATTGTGTAGTGTGTATAGCACAGTAATCGTTTTGTCACAATGGACTTGGTTAACTGAAAACAAATTATCGCAATAACATAAGTGTGATTCAGCCTATATATGGGTTGCAGGTGGAGGGGCTAGGGAGGGAGGGAAAATGTTTTGTCTACTTGAATTCCCAGACCAGATCCCCATTTGGACTTAAGTTTGAATTTAGATGTTTTGTCTACTTGAATTCCCAGACCAGATCCCCTTTTTCCTGTGTGTAGTTACAGATGAAGCCCTACGAAATCTGTAATGCACATGATTTTAGCTTAGCAACGGGTTGTTCTAAACATATGTTACATCGAGATTCATCATTCATGTAACTCGATCTACTACACATTGTTGTTTTCGAAGTAATCTATCAACAAAGAAGCATTAAGAGCCTAAGCAATCAAATCTGAAACATCACGAAGTAACAGAAAAAGAAAGGCCAAGAAAGAACATGTAACCTCCTTGGCGATGCTGTGTCGGGCTGTCCGCATTGAAACATCACGAAGTAACAGAAAAAGAGAGGCCAACGAAGCCCTCGAGAGCATCCGGCTGTGGAGAGGATAGGGCTCGCCCATCAGTCCGTGCCCAACACCTCAACCGCTATCGCACGAACCTAGCTAAGAGCCCAGGACAAACACAGGAAACCGCCAAACTGGAGCAGCTCGGTGGAGGCACGGTCGCATTGATCGCTGGTTGCGGCTTCCATTGCCGGTCAGCAGCCTCGAGGCGGTGGTTCTGGAAGGGTGGCGCGGTGTCGCGTGGGGAAGGAGGAGGAGGCGGCGGAGATCGAGTCGAGGAGGGAGGGGTGGGATGGGGACGGCGGCGGCGCTGGGACGGCACGGCGGGCGGCGCGGAGGCGCCGGACAAAGCAGGGGACGGCCATGGAGGCGTGGCGCTGGGACCGGCGGCGAGCGGCCGGAGGCGCTAAGGCTAGGTTTTTTCGGCGTGAGGCGGAGCGGCGTGGAGGCTAGGTTTTTCGATCGCGTTTTGGCGTGGAGGCGGAGCCGCTGCTTTTGCTGTGTTGGCTGTTATTTCCGTCGGCCGCCGATTAAAAATACGAAGAAGCTATTTTTTTCATCGCCACGTGGATTATTTTTTCGGACAGCCGATTTAAAATATCTAGACTTCTATTTTCGTCGGCCTAGACGAAAATAGTCCAAAAAAATTTTTGAATTCCCCAGTCGCGGTGACTCCATTATTTTCGTCGGCCTTCACAAGAATACCGACGAAAATAATTGTAATTTCGTCGGTTCTATTTCACCGATTTAAATATTATTTATTTTCACGGTTTTTTTTAACCCATTTAAAATAATTTGGACCGACGAAAATAGTGTATATTCCTATAGTGATAACAATGGCTTGAGGACCTACAGCGAGCTATAAAGGAACTAGAAGACCTTCGTGTGGCCCCTGCTGCTCCCACCCTGGCCATGTTGGCTCCTTCGATGCCCCTAGCAGAGGGAGGCGCTAGAGGTGAAGGGACGGGTAACAAGGATGCGCCCATAGTGGTCCGCAACACCATCGCCCTTTGTAGGGTGGATCATGAGTCTCCCTTGAGCGGGGCATTTGATTATTTGCCCTAAAGTTGATGTGCACTTGCTAAAATGTCCAAAGTTGATGTACCTTTGATTATTTGCCCTACTTGTGTCTATATCAGGTGGGTCCTGGGTCCACAGATCATAAACACATAGCAGGGCAAATAATCAAAGGCACATCAACTTTGGACATTTTAGCAAGTGCACATCAACTTCAGGGCAAATAATCAAATTTCTCCCCTTGAGCATTTGGCTGCCAAAAAGTCTGTGGCTTGAGGACTTCAAGATACCCAATCTTGAGGCCTACAAGGGTGGCATGGACCCCGTGAATTCCTTCGTGTATACAAAATCACCATCAAGGCAACATGAGGTGACGACTCGATGAAGACTAAGGGGTTAATTCCCCCTTGTGCTGCAAGGGGTAGCCCTGTTGTGGTTCTCCACCCTCACCCCTATGGTCCATTTATGCCCTAGAGAAGGTCCACAACTTCATGCGCAACAACTCCCAAGGAAATTACTCAGAGCATGTGGATACAGGTTAGCTCTTCTCGGTCTAGCAAGGGCGAAATAAAACTCTAAGGGAGTTCTTTAGGAGCTTCGCACAAGTGCAGTGCCAACTAAAGGACATCAACAGTACAACTATCATCAATGTCGTGATGCGTGGCCTGAAGAGGGTCCCCTCACCAAGTAAAATATGCCCAGAAGCCCATCAAGATGTGGAGAAACTCTTCGACAAAATGAAAGAGTACGCACGAGCAAAGAAGGACTAGGTGAGGCAAGACACCAACTTTGTGCACCCGCTGTAGAGATGAAAAGTGGCCCAAGGCCTCTGAGGAGTCCCAGCCCTAGAGGTACAAGAAAGGGCAAAGGGGGCGATGTGTCTTCAATGTCAAAGGTAGTGCTGAAGATAAGTTGATGGGAAGAGGCCTGAAACGACCCCCATTTTGGCATTCTATGCAAAAAATGCCAAAACGAAAATCTAATGTGTTTTCTGTACTAGTCTCTGGATCAGTAGCTAGTACGCACATTTACAACAATTGGAACCATAACCATACATCATATTATTAACGCGGAAGCTATTATTACAATTTATTTTACAACTCAGAGTAAAAATTTAAAGCATAGGAAAAACAAGTCTTGTAGTGTGCCCATTCAACCCTCAGGCAACTGACAAGGTATAAATCCCCAGAAAGAACGCTTTACTTGAAATTCCCGCGATCTGCGATAAACGGTATTCTCCAAAGCTTTGCAAAACCTAAAATAATAAAATATGCAAGGTTGAGTACTTTCGTACTCCGTAAGACTTAAGGTGGTATTTGCAAATGCAATAAATGCAAGCCATATCAAAGGAGGTTTCTAGGTTAAGTTTGCATAAAGCAGAATTTACTTTGTAAATCAATCTTAATTTTCAAACGGAGATTTGTAAGAGCAAGATTGCTGATAAGAAAGTAAGTAAGCATAAATGATACTCACAGTCCATTGGATAGTTCAGTGATCCAGTAGTCCAATAATCCAATAATCAAATCCATAATTCAATCATGAAGTCCAGCAATTGTCAACCCATTGACATAATGATATAATCATTCATCCAATAATTCAATTCATGTAATCCATCAATATCAACCCATTGATATGAAATCATAACCAGTTGTAAAACAAGTTCCAACTCAAAACCCACTTTTAGAAAATATCAAAGTCTAACATTGGAATGACTTCACTAAGTACCTATGACCGCGGGCGCGGCTAATCGATTAGGTTTAAACTCTGCAGAGGTGTACAGCTTTAGCCACAAGTAATGATCCACCTTTTTGCTGCATGCTATTCAACACACTCCTCCATAGGTGTGCCGACAAGGCGATCATACATAACTGTTACATTACCTAGATCTAGCTTTGCACCAGCGATGGTGACGGGAATCCTTGCTATGGCAGAAGAAACATGAATGGCAGACATACCCTGTCTTTTGAAAATAGAAAAATGAGCAGTACCCTTGCAATAAATGTTTCTTCCCACAGCAAGGCGTATACCATTATATCGGCAAATGTTGTTCCCAACACCTCGGTGTGGGCACCCCTTCGAGCAACCTGAACGGGTTGCCCGTACTACTTTGGCCTACCAATGTGCAAAGCCAGATCTAAGCAACTTAATAGGTTAAGTCTGCCCCATCTCAGCACTTGTGGTTGCAAGGATTTCTTGGATCAATAGCGTCCCATTGTTCGGTCCTTAATCTGACACGGGCAATACTCCACGTACAAGTCCTCTTGTACATCCGGCTATTGCCAATAATTGCCCGCATCCAAAACCATAGTTTTGTTTGGGATTTTTATCAAAATAACCATTAACCAATAGTATCATACCCAAACACATTTTCCATTTTTCCAGAAACATCTTTTGATCTGATCATCATCATTGATTCATCGATTCATTGTTGATTCTAAAGTATGGCTAAGCATGATTATTAAATCGCTTATACCCAAATTGACATTTTATATTGTCTAATCCCTTTTCTATGTTTATCAAGGTTCACATGTTCATACTTATCAAGGAGGTTCTATGAAACAACAGGTATAACTATCAAAACCACAAAATAGCAAATTTACTAAAAATAAACGCATCCATGAAATATTTGATAAAACAAAAGAAAAATAAATTATGGGATCAATATGATCAAAGGGGTGCTTGCCTTGCTTATTTGTCGCTTACGACGAAGTCGTAGTTGCAGCTGGTGATGTTGACGAAGGAGTTAGTAACGTCGAGTTCTACACATCGTCCCAACGAAAATATAGCAAATTACTAAGTCTAATAAGGGCAAAAAGAAAATAGATAGAAAAGCAAATAAAGACTTGCTATAAATAGCAGGTGGGTTTTAGGGTTGGTTTGAATGATTTCACGTTCTCGTGTTTTAGTTCATTAAATGTATACATTCAAATTGTTAGCAGCTTGAATGCTACATGGTTTCTTTTATGCATTTTCTATTCATGTTTTACAAATTCAAGAAGTTGAATTTATGTGTTATTTTATTTGTAATATCGAATTCAAGATGCAAAAATTGTTTAGATTATTAGAATTAATCATTATTTGCATCGTTCATTGATTCTACTATTCATAGTCTGTTTCTTGTATACTTATTACTTAAGGGTTTTGCTTTATCAGGATTCAGATTTAAAGCAAGTTAAAATAAGAATATTTTTCTAGATTATTGTAGATCATATCCTAAAGATCATTTCTGAGCTATTCTTCACACTATGCGTATTTAGACGAGATGTTTTACGAGCTGTTGAAGTAATACAAATGATCACGTGATTAACATTAAATCGGTCATGATTCATTTTAAGTTTGTGACTATATTATACATGATTCTTTATTTATTTTTTTGGTATTAGCAGAGTACATTCCTAGAAATGTTTTAAGACTTTTTTTACATTATTTTGACTTTGTTTGCAATAGATTACCTATTTATTTACTGTTGTAGTTTATTTTTCCTTTCGATAAAAGAATGCAAATTAAGTCTTATCTTAAATATGTTTACATACATGAGTCCTTGCTGTTTCTAGGAACTTAATGCAAATTATTTCATCATTTTATGAGCTATTATGCTTTTATTCTTATTAATGGCCATATCATGTTTTATTAGTAATTATAAAGCAAATAATTTAAACTGAGTTCATCATTTAAATATTTTTTTGCATACTTGAGTTTATTATGGTTTCAGAGGCATATAAAAATTTATTTAATGATTTCATGAATTATATTTCCCATGTGTGCAAAAATGTCCATAATAGTGTTTATCTTAATTTCAATTTTATTAATTGTTCTATGACTCAAGAATTAAATATTTTTGTATATTTAGATTCTTCTTGATTTTATATGAATATAAAAATTTATTTCATTGAAATTGGATTAATATTTCAAAAGATATTCAAGATTGTATTTGATTCGGTTTGGAAATTAACTGGAAAATTGGAAATACGTCTTCATATCAGAGAAAGCGTCTTTACCCTTTGAACTGGAGTTTCTTGGTGTCACTGACATGGATGGCCCACGCGACAGTGACAGAGAGCAGAGGCTTGGCTCGGCGCTCGCCGGCGAGGGAGCTCCGGTGAAAGCGAGGGCACGAGGAGCAAGAGCTTGACGAGGCGACTCCAACAGTGGAACTAATTCGATCGGAGAGAAGCCGGAGCGAGCTGGTGCCAAGCTCGAGCGGCGGCACTAATGGCGGCTCGGTTGGGAAGAAGAATCAAGGCGGGGAAGCTCTAATGGGTTCCGGATTTAGCTTCTACATGCTACGAAGACTCCGTTTTGGTATCTATCTTGAGCGGAGGATGACCAAGGAGCCATGCCGTCGGGTGACTGGAGTTGGAGAAGAAGGCGCATGGCGGCGGGGAGATTTCGCGTGAAGAGCTCAAGACATTTTTGAGGGCTTTTGATCAGTAGAGCTTATTGATGCTCTAGATCAAAGGAATTTGGAAATGGACTCTTGTTTCATGCGAATTGGTTTCGGATTTGAGCTTCAGGGGTTTCGGCCATGGCGGAAGAACAGAGGGATTTCGGCGTTTTGGCTAGGGAAGAAGAAAAGGGAGATGAGGGGAAATGAAAGTGCGGCTCAGGTGATCATCTAGTGCCTTTTATAGCTGCGGGGTATGGATGAATTTGGCCGGGTTGTGCTTGGCCTCGGATGGGGACTTCACCTGTTGCGACAAGAATGAATGATGGTGTTTCGGCGTGGAACACAGGGGCGAAGCCATGTAGAGGTGACGGGATAAGCTTGCCGTGGCGTAGCATAGGGCAATTGATGGCTAGGGCAGTGAGGTTTGCAGAGGAATGACGTGAGAAACAGTGGCAATAGAGGGAATTGGCTCGGGGGCTTCAGTGACTCAAGGAAGAAGACAATGCAGTGCTTTGGCTGACCGGTGGACCTACACAGGAACTCGGGTCCACACGTCAGAGGAAGAATTGGGGCTGCGAAGCAAAATTGAGAAGGAACAGCAGGCTGAGCAGGAAGGGGATTCAATGAATCAGTTTTGCATCACTTCAACATTTATTAAAATTTTTCTGTACAATTGATTGGAAGTTATATTGCTACTGTAGAAATTTCTGATTAAAATACTGTTCAAAGATTTTATTAAAATTCTGACAATCTGCTCTGCACAGTTTTCTGATTTCTATTTTTGATTTATCAGACAATTTAAATCTTTTCAATTATTTTTGAAACTTTTTGTATGAATTAATATTGATGATATTATCCTTCATTAACATTTTAATATTTATTTCGTTTGTATTTAATTAATTAAAATTCTGACATTCAGAATACTAGTTTTCAATTCTCTCTGCTTTTGAATTTTTAAATATTACAAAACAATTTATTAATTTCTGAAATTTTTACTGTAGCTGAATTAATGTCTCCAGGAGATATATAAAATTTCCAGATGGATATAATTCATGATTAGTTTTATTTAATTCTGACAATGCTACTGTTCTTAGTCTTGGGGCAATAAATGAGTTTGGATTTTATGCATAAATGTTGGACAAGACATTTTATCATTTAAAATTGGGGTTCCAGATTATTTTCAAGATTTTCCATGATTTTGAAATTTTATTGACTTTAGATTTCATTTTTGTTATTCTTCTATTTCTTGATTACACTTTTCCAATGAAGCAAAAATCAAGAAAAATCCAGAAATTTCAGAAAAAGCAGAAAAGGCAACAATAATTATAATTTAATTCTGAATTTTAATTTCTTACTTTATTTTAATTTTTAGGATGTTACAAGGCCGAGGCCATAGCCAGGGCTGGGGTCATGGTGAAGACTAGTGTGAAATCCACAGCAAATGCGGGCACATGACTCACAAATGCCATACTATAGTCATTGTGCACAAAAACGTGCCACGGGAGCATGGCCAGGGTGATCAGGCTAGTGCAGGCATTGATTTTATGAGCCTCAACAAGGTGTGCTCAAAAAACAACTTCCCTATCCCTCACATTGACTAGATCATTGACTCCATGTCAGGCTATGAGATGATGAGTTTCCTAAATGCCTAATTTCGCTACCATCAACTCTGGATGGTCAAAGAAGACAAGGAAAAAATGATCTTTATTACATCCCTAGGCAATTTCTACTTTGTTCGGATGCCTTTTGGGTTAAAGAACTCGGAGGCCACCTTCACCCACTTGATCTGCCATGCCCTTGCTTTGCAGATCGGATGAAACAATGAAGCCTATGTTGTTGATGTGGTTGTTAAGAGCCTCCTAGAAGTTTTGCACATAGCTGATTTGTAGTAAACCTTTGACAACCTCTGTTGCACGGGCGTCAAATTCAATGTACATCCCAAAAATTTGAGTTTCGAAATGTTTAAAGTAGAAAATGAACCATTTGCATTTTCTTGGATTAATTAAAGCTTAATCTGAATTTTCTAAAAATGAAAATATTTAATTTGACTAATCTATGCATCAAATCAAAGGTTTCTAGTTTTTGTTGGGTTCCGTGTGCTTCAAGGAATTTTTTTATATTTTTGGAGATTTTTATGAATTTATTTGCTATTTATTTGAATTTATTTGGATTTGTTTGAATTTTTGGAATTTATTAAATTGGAAAAACGTTTTTAAATTCTCAAAAGCTTTTCGGGCCGAATCCTCGCCGGCCTAGTCCCTGTTCATCCCTTGGGTCCGTTCCTATTTCCTTTCCACCCGGCCCATGTTCGAGCTCACTTACTTCTTCGGCCTACCACACGTCCGCTCGCCCCCAACCTGCGCCGCCTCCGCCATTGGATCGCCACCACGTGTTCGGCTTGGATCATGCCACGCCGCCCCGTGCAGCGCCGCCGCAAATCGAACCCTAACCCTAGCCGTTTCAGCGTCCGTGCCTCGGCACGCCTCCCTAGGGCTATTTAAAGCCCCGAGGATCCTTGTCCGAGGTTCGCCGTCTTCTTCTGCACCTGCTGCCACTTCTCCCGTCACCCGAGACCTCTCCGCTGCACCGCACGACCTCATCAGAGTTCCTTCACAGCCGTGCACCTTCTCTGCCGTCGTTTTCCCACTCCGGTTGGTCTCCGCCGTCACCGGTTGCACCTTTGCATTGCTCGCAAAGTCCTCTTCCAGATCCGCATTATCTTCCGCCCGATTCGGCCGTTCTCTGCCGCGCCGCGCGTCGTCTTCCTCAATTGCGGTGAGTTTGCTCCGCCACTCACCATCGACTTCCGTCACGAGTTCTCGGCCGTCCGATCGTCTGCCAATGCACCCGATTGTGCCACGCCTTCACCGTTGCCTCTCAACTTCACTACCGTCCGATCCAATCGCCACCGCCCGATGAGCGACACATAGCCAGTCCGTGTCAGCGCTCGTGTGGCCACTTTATCAGCCACTCTGTTAGCCCTGGTGCCCACGTGTTGCCTACGTGTCATCCCGGTCAGTCGAGTCGCCGCGTCAGCCTCGGGCGCTGTTCGGTGAACCCGGTCCACCGTGAACCAGCGCCCTTCCGTGGACTCGGTCTATGGACCGTGGGTCCAACCTGTCAGTCAAATAAGGTTTTCTGATTTATTTCTTTTATTTCGGGAAAATTGGTTGGTGACGTCAGCATTGCGTCATTAATCGATTTTTCAATAGAAAAATAAATCAAAAAATTCGGATTTATTCATTTTCAGCATTTCCCTGAATTTAATCTTCCAGGAGCCCGTTCTCCTTCGTCCGAACTCCGATTCCAGTGATTCAAATTTCTAAATTCATATAAAATCTAGTTCTACCTTTTAGAGCCATTTATTTTCAGTTTTAAGCTTTTTTGAGTCTCTGTTTTGTACTTATTTGGTTTTATTGCTTTCTTTTACGGTAGACGCGAACCCCGAAGGAGCGAACGGAGACTTTGAAGACCAAGATTCAGTGCTTGATTAGCAAGGCAAGTCGTAACCTTTGATCATGTTGAACCTATGTTTGTGAAATTATTTTATTTTGTACAATTGCATGCTATTTGTGTATCAATGCTAGTTTATGGGAGTAGCTATTCACCTGATTGCCATTATGCCACATTGACTATTAGAATGCCATATACCCATTGTTAACCTTAGGTTGGGATATTACTAGTTGGATATTAGCATAATACCAACATTGGGTTAACGTTACTATGCTTAGATCTGCTTAGTCATACGTTGGGATTCATATCACATATGAATTAATTTTAATCTTGACTTAATGAGATATTGAATTGTGGCTGTTGGCTACTGTTGTAAAACTTGTTGTACTATGGCAGGGGATGTCATTAGTCTTGGTTGAACAAAATGTTTTCCCTTGGGCAAGTGATTGTGCAGTAAAGGGGGTGCTTTCTAGCACATTGGGATGTGGCTGTCTTGCTTGAGACAACTTAAGGACTTAATCTTGTGCGCCATTGAACTGGGCCTAATCGTGCAACCACAAGTCTGGTATGGGACAGACCTAGCTGATTAATTTTCAATGTCTAGTCTTGAGTACTGCCAATTGTTGGTGTGGGTTCCGGGATGGACGGGTAGATCCACATGGCTTAAGGGGGGGGCGAGGGGCAAAACCTTAGAGGGTAGTACCGAGTTTAGACATGCATTGTAAAGGCTTTGTAGTGATCTCTCTGCCGACACACCAAAGGAAGTGTGTTCGTAGCACTTGGCACTAAGGGATGATCATGTCTTGTAGGTAAAGTTGTACAACCTCTACAGAGTGTCAAACTATTCGAATAGCCGTGTCCGCGGTCATAGACAAGCCCGGGGATTTCACACAGGGTATAAAAGTGTTTCTTGAAATGTGGAATTGTTGGGATGTGAACGGGGAGTTCACTATTGTTTTGTTGTCTAAAGTTATACTGTTATATTTGGTGGTTGATACTTGTTTCGAATGATGTAGGGTGATGCCTCGCCATTCTGTTCATGTTGTCTACCATTGATTTACCAGTTATTTATTATTGTTTTCATCAATATGCTTTCAATCTATTTATTGTATTTAAATTCAAGTTATTGCTTTCTGCAAATGAACCATATGACTATCCTTGTCAAGCCATGCATGAATATATTGCATCAATTCCCTACGGCTTGCTAAGTACTCTTTGTACTCACAGCTCTATGCCCCTGTTGATCAGTTGTTGAGGAAGGACCAGGGAATAATGAATATCAAGAAGAGGAGTACTATGAAGACTACGTGGACTAGGAAGGTGTTTCCCCAAACGATTGCCTGTGGCACGTCGAATGGCCCAAGTTATTTTATTTCCGTTGCAACAGTTTTATTTGTTTCTTAAGCCATAAGGCATGGATGTATGAACCTTGACTATAAGGTCGTTTGCTTTATTCAATAATAATTTGCTTCTTCTTAGTTAATCTATTGTATGGAATGATATGTCATCTATGTTTTCACTGTGTGCACTAGCGTGATCCTGAACTAGTGCAAAATACACAGAGGGTTTCGGATTTGCATATCCGGGTCCCGACATTCAATCCAAAGAAATGCATCTTTGGGGTCCACACAGGGAGTTTGTTGGGATTCCTTGTGTCCAAGAGGGGGATCTAAGCTAACCCCCACAAAATCTTCACCATCTTGGACATGCATG
Organism: Guadua angustifolia; assembly: GCA_036346375.1. Taxonomy (NCBI): domain Eukaryota; kingdom Viridiplantae; phylum Streptophyta; class Magnoliopsida; order Poales; family Poaceae; genus Guadua; species Guadua angustifolia. The sequence continues at coordinate 13,913,962 of CM070512.1, read as the reverse complement.
CCCTTAGTCAATTACTGTCCAGGACCATGAGAAAGGACTCCCATTTTTCAAAACGCTGCTAGGCTCAGGTGGCTTTGAGTGGAAACAAGAATGCTAATGATCCCTTGACGATTTCAAGGCATACCTCGTGTATCTCTAGCAGCTCATGTGCCCCCGACTAGAGGCCATTTTGCTCTTGTACCTTGCGTTAGAGCATCTCCAGTAGAGCCCCTAAACCAGCCCCTAAACCTTAAAATAGGGAGTTTAGTAAAAAATACAGATCCAGCAGGGCCCCTAATCCAGCCCCTAAAATTAGGAGGCCCCTAAATTTGCCTCCTCAGCCCTAATTCCCAAGGAGCCCCTAAACCAGCCCCTAAACCTTAAAATAGGAAGTTCTTAAAGATACACCAGGAGATTGAAGATAGGGAAATACATGAGAGGCTTCGAGATGATCTTATTGAGTTTTGTGGGCAATTCACAGCGCTTCGTAGTTTGATTCATTGTTCGGAGTTTCTATTTATCTATTTATCATGTTTTGAAAATTTTAAATTTAAATTTTAAATATCATGTTTTTAAATTGTAAATGTTAATATGCTTATGTTTTATGTATTACAAATATTTTTGATTGAATTTTAGTGGTGTCAAATGAAGATTATACATAGCGGATATGTCAAAATAGAAGAAAAAGTAAAATAGGGGCTGAGATTTAGGGGATGTTGCTGGACTTGTGCTCTGAAAACAGGGTCCCAAAAAATAGGGGAGTCCCTAAATCCAAAATAAGGGCCCTGTTTTAGGGGCCCTTGCTGGAGATGCTCTTAGACATCAATCATTGTCATCCTTGTGCAAGAAGAGGACGGCAAGCAGCGCCCGGTGTACTATATCTTAGAAGCCCTACAAGGAGCGAAGATCTGGTACATCGAGCTTGAAAAATTGGCCTATGCTTTCCTCTTGGCTTTGTGAAAGCTTCACCATTATTTCTTGGTGCACCAAATTACCTTGCCTTGTCATTTCCTTTGGGAGAAATGATGACAAACAAGGAAGCCATAGGTTGCACAAGAAGGTAGGATGTGAAGCTAGCCCCCTTCTCCATCACATCCACCCCTATTGAATATAGTGCAACACAAGCCATAAATAATAGATCATCGTGTGACAACATATAACGCACCATTTTCACAAAAACATTCCATAAACACTTAGTCACATTTGGATTTACAACATCAAAATGATTTCAATAATCCGTTGTATGGCTAAGCACATTAATCACATATAAACAACCTATGTTGGTTCTATATTAATGACCAACTAACAATAACCAACCTATGGGAACAAATGACGAGGCATACAAATATAAAGACATGAATAATTCAAGTAGGTTACATAACTAATGCCAAAATAATAAAACAGATGATAATTTGAACTAGAGTGCAATAACTCGAAACAAAAAACTTTTATAAAAGCTGGGTGTTCAACATGATCAAAGCACAACTTGAGTGATGAAAATAAAATAAATAAGAAATAGATACAAAACCGCTCTAGAAATCGAAATAATTATACTAGAAGGTAGGGCTTGTTTGTACATGAATTTAGAAACTTGAACAGACTCAATCAGAGTTCGTATGAAAGAGAACAGTCTCTTGGAAGATTTATTGGAAAAGAAAATACTAGAAATTAGGAGAGAAAAGAGAATATTCTGGACTGGGAAATATTCCATGAATCTTATTATTTTCTAGGAATTTTGGAGATTAACTGAGAAACTAACATGTAAGACCCACATGTCATAGACTCGATCCACAGTAGACTAAATCCACCAAACCAGTCTAAGGTTAGGTTTGCATGGCTGCTGACTCAGCAACAGATGTTGACATGGCATCCACGTGGTGTTGATGTGGCTTTGAGGTGGCCAACAAACAGTGATGATGTGGCTACAAAGGGGCAACGATGTGGTAGTTGATGTGGCTGACATGTCGGTGGTGGTGAAACGGGGACCTATGGTCGACGGCAACGATGACGAATGACGACGACGATGGCTTCGAAGTGAGCAAAGGTGCATAAGGGCAAAGCCAACATGGTGAACATGATGACATGGATGACGAGACTGGTGGTGATCTCCGGCAAGTGGTGGCATGGCAAAAGCAGCAATGGCGACTTCCGGTGATGATCCAGCGAAGAGAAGGCACGCACCATGTAGAAAGGGATACGATGATCATGATGGCGGAGATGATGATGGCAAAGACCCATCGGTGGCGAAGGAATCCAACAATGAAACTTGACAGCGGTGTGGCTTTAATATCCAAATCTCAAGGCGATGACGGCATGATTCAGCGGCTAGTCTTAGGGCTTCGGTTTGGCGCTCCAAGCGATACAGATCCAGGGCTTGGGCTTGGCTTTTAATCAAGGAGGAGCAAGGATGGAGCCAGCCGGGCCCAAGCCATTGTAGGCCAAAACTCGCAGGCCAGGCCCGTTCATGTCTTCATCGAGGAGCATGTTGCTTGCCTTGATGCCCCTGTGGACAACCACTTTCTCCCACCTCTGGTGCATATAGAGCAAGCCCGAAGTGACCCCTTTGATGAACCTAGCTTGTGAGTTTTATTGCCAGGCCTTGGACCCAGCCCCGAGTGGCCCGAGGCCTTGGACCCAGGCCTCGGGCTGGTTCTGCCCCAAGTCCTGAGGGTAATAGCATGCATGTATTTAGTTTACATGGTGATCGGATATTATGCCTTGAAAGGTGTACTTTTTAAGTTGTCCAAAAGAGATTGGCAAAGCCCAAGGAGTACAATTATCCAAATTTACAAAGTTGCACGTAAACTTTCTTACTGACTCTGATTTTGTGTTGTATATAGGCCATATTTTAATTACAAAAACATACATTTATGTCCGCACTCCACAGTCTATAGGCTTGTTTCTAGGTCTTTCCTCTTAAAAAGAAAGGGATTGGTTATATATCACATTGAATCTTGTTTAGCGACATGCAATTGTAGGACATGTCCCTTGCTTGGCTTATCTGCGGGATTCATTTAGTGATTATGCCAGCTTATTTTTGTCAGAGATATTCAAATGCCTTTGCCAATGGTTTGTTCACCATGCTCTTTGAGATATTTGCTCACTGGGCTTGGCAAATTCTGATAAGTCTGCACGGTCAGCCTCTGGTTTTTGAGCTGGGCCTGGGCCCCGGTGGCCCAAGGCCTAGCTCCGCCCCTGAGGAGGAGGAGGCGTGGAGGACGGAGTTTGTGGAAGACATGGGCTCAGCGCGGAGTCTAGCTCAGATACACGAAGACGATGACTAACAGGTGGACCCCACCTGTTAGCTACTCGTTGCGACGTGTGGATGAGATGGGGTGGCAAGTGAGCTAGGCCAATGTCGCGAGGCCTTGAGCTGGACTGTGTAGGGATAGACGGCAGGCTTGTAGACCCGGCTGAGACCAAGAGGGAACGGACCAACGTGGAGAGATTGGCCAAGAGGTTTTCTAGCATTTGATTCAAAATTTTAGTAATCAAAAGAGCTCAAATAAAATAGAAAATGTACTAAAAAAATTCGTAGAAAAATATGAAAAATATTTCAAAGAACAAGGAGCCCAAATAAAATAATTTTAAAAATTGTTGACTTGGGATTTAATCATATTAAATTTTTTTATTTATGAAAAATGACATATAAGCTTTAATTACCAAGAATATTGGTGAAAATTTTTGGAAAGCTAAACTACGCAAAAAGCTTTTCAAATGGCAAAAATTGGGATGTATCAATTCCCTTAATGGTGTTATGAGATAAGGAAACCTAAACCAAATATGGTTAGGATTCTATCTCTTTATGGTGTAGTCGAATCCAAACTCTCTCCTCACGCCACTATATATATCGGGTGCCCCCCTTTGTAAATCATTGAATCAATAAAGAGAGAGAGAATTCCACCCCTACATTGTGTGTCTATTGTTCTTGCTCTCGTGATTGCATCTACTATTGGTGATTGTTTGTAACATCCCCAATTTCGGTCTTTTGCCTAAAGTTAATTTAAATTAATTAAATTCAAATTTTGGATTTTTCATGGTTTTCTAATTAACCTGGCATCCATATCCTTCTGAAATTGTAGTTCAATCCTTTATCATCCGCAAAGTCGAAATTCCAAATTCCGGTCCTTATTCGAAATTTCACCTGAGTTCCAAAATGCTCCAAAAATATCAAAATTCATAGAATTAGGTTCTAAATATTCCAAAATGATTTTGGGAATTTTTTCAAGATTTATAGAATCTCTTTGCTATTTTATCTCTCGTGGTCTTTCGTCAAAATCAGTATATTCGTTCCGGAATAATATAAATTCCAAAATTCACCAAAATTTAGTTAAACTAATTTTATTGGGTTCCAAATAACCTCTAGTATTTTTAGGAATTTTTCCAGAATTTTTAGATTATTTTTGCTATTTTATTCCTCGCGCTTTTGTCCCTTAATCTCTTCTAACCAATGAGAAGGCGACACGTGGCAGGTACTGTTCAGCCTTCTTCCACCTCCCACCAGCCACTTCCAGAGCACGATTCTTCTTCCGTTTCATGGCTTTCCAAATCCAAATCAACATAACTTCTTATTTCCTCCACCAAATCATGTGTGGCTAGATCCATTGCAAAGAGGGAGACGAGGAGAACCTATTTTCCATGACCATTCATCTTTTAACTTGCCAGAATTGGATTAATTGAGTAGAAACCAAAATGCACTCAAACTTCAATAACTCGGTCGTTTCTCAACGAAACGATGAGCTTCCACATCTCAAACATGCGTATCGACGTCCTCCATCCCGTGCTCACCTTGCCCCGTCAGTCCAGTGCTGTTTCCCTTCCCAAAACATGAGAAAACCCGACGCCCGACGTCCTCCAAAGACACCGACGAGCCATCTCTTGCTCCGGTGAGTTTCTAGACAAACCAACCACGTCACTCTGTGCCCCTTGCTTCCAGGAACACAACCATTCAATCGGATTTGATTTTCGTTGCAGTTTGACCCCGAATTTCAAGTTTGTTCGTCGTCGGCCGTCGCTCCATTCGTCATCGATTTCTCTCATTTGGGTACGAACCAATTCAATTCCTTGCATCCATAGACTCCCCTCGATGCTAGCTATCCGGTGCTCACCTTAGTTTCAAGAAATTTCAAGTTTTCGGGTGTTTTTGATCATCATGCCGCTGGCTTGTTTTTGGGCGTCGCCGGTTTCACTTCGCCGTTGCCGTTCGTGTGCTCCTCGCCGCTGGCCACCGTGGGCATGAGCTTCGCCGCACCCGGCCGCACTATTTTCCAACCCCGGTGCCGCCGCCCAAGTCTCGCGGGTCTCCTGGCCGTGCGCCTCCCTGGCCCTGCGCCTGCATCGCTTCCTGCTGGCACTGCTGCTGCCGCTCCCCTGTGCTGCGCCCCTGCTGCTTGTCTTGGCCGCGCCCTCCGGCGAGTCCCCTTTCCACTGGCCGGAGCCGCCCCTTCCTTCTCTAGCCGGTGAGCTCTATTTCCTGGCCATGGCGCTGCTCTCTGTTATCTAGTTTCCTCTGTACAGAATACTTGGAGAAGATGCAATAGACAATGACAGATGGGACCCGCATGGAAGAGAGTGAGATAAATCAAGAAATGGAGATAAAGAAAAAGATTTCGCAGAATATTCCTCGGTTTTCCAATTTTCAGGATTTCTCAAATTCAAACGCTTATATCTTTTCCGTCCAAACTCGGATTGACTCCATTCAAATTTCTAAATTCATCCTCTATCTGTCAGTATTTTTATTATAATTTTTAGTTTCTGTTAAATTTATTTTATTCTTTTTGTGCACCGTTTATGCCGTAGTCATTTAAGCCGCCGTAGTCACCCATTTAAGGAGAAGATCTTCAGTAAATAAGATCACGCCTCATCGGCGAAGGCAAGTCGTAGTCCTTTGATCATATTGAACCCATGTTTGCAAAAGTACTTTGTTTCATACAATTGCATGCTATTTGTGTATCAATGCTAGTTTATGGGAGTAGCTATTCACCTAATTACTAGTATGCCACCTTGATTATTGGAATGCCGTGTATCCATTGTCAACCCTAGGTTGGGTTGTTTACTAGTTGGACATAATTGTAGTACCAACATTGGGTTAACGTAGCTATACTTAGACTTGCTTAGTCGTACGTTGGGATTCATATTACCTGTGAACTAATGTTAATCTTGACCTAATAAGATATTGAATTGTGGTTGTTGACCACTGTTGTAAAACTTGTTGTACTATGGCAGGGGATGCCATTGGTCCTGGTTGAACAAAATGTTTTCCCTCGGGCAAGTGATCGTGCAGTAAAGGGGGTGCTGTCTAGCACATTGGGATGTGGCTGTCTTGCCTGAGATAATTTAAGGAGTTAATCTTGTGCGTCATTGAACTGGGACTAACCGTGCAACCACAAGTCTGGTATGGGACAGACCTAGCTGATTAATTTGCATTGTTTGCTCTTGAGTACTGCCAATTGGATGTGTGGGTTCCAGGACAGACGGGTAGATTCGCATGGCTCAAGAGGGGGCCCCGAGGGGCGAAACCTTAGAGGGCAGTACCGAGTTTAGACGTGCATTGTAAAGGCTTTGTCATGATATCTCTGCGACACACCAAAGGAAGTGTGTTAATATCGATTGCACTAAGAGATGTTCATGTCTTGTGGGTAAAGCTGTACAACCTCTTGTCGGTGTTTCAAGAACCGGCAAGTAAATTTGTAAGTCTTGAGGGGCCGCGCGTTCTCGTTCCCTGAATGGTTAGACCCAAAGAGAAAGAAGAGGGCAAAGGTTTATACTGGTTCGGGCTGAACGTCCCTACTCCAGTTCGTGAGGTGGTGTGCGTCTTTACTGATATTGGCGAGTTCGCCGAGTTACAAGCGAGGGCTTCGCTAGAGCCCCAAGCGCCTCGTATACAGAGGTCGGATAGAAGGGCTACAAGTGCGAGGAGCTCGGAGCCGGGGGTGCGTCCGAGCTTTCAGTGGGGATTATCGGCTGCTAGGTTCGGACGTGCTCTGTTTGTGTGCACAATGCTCGACTGCCTACGCTATGTTTCGCCCTCCCCCGCTCCGAAGGGCCAAGCCTCCCCTTATATAGCCTGGGGAGGCAGGTTACATGAGAGCGTGTAAAGGAAAAAATGGATGGGGCTCCCTACGCCTGGGAGTCCGGTCTTCTGCCTCGGTGTCTGGTGGCTGGACTTGACCTTTGACGGGCAGTCACACGTCCTGTGTTGAGTTGGTGGAGGCGCAGGGCGTCGGCTCGGTCCATTCCTCCGGGAAACGGCGTACCGCCTCTCAGCAAAGGTCGTGCCGACGTTAGGTGTCACCTTCGAACTGTCTTGGGAAGGCGCGTAGCATCCGTCTCGGCTCGGTCATGACGAGCTGCTGCGTCAGTTAGGTAGATGACCAGCGTAGAGGCTGGTTTCTGATGATTTGACGTCTGCTCCTTGACGAAGATGGCTTGAGCTTGTTCGGGGTTCTCGGTCTGTCCGACCCGTTGGTCGGGACATCCTTGAATCGCTATTGCCGTAGTTGGTAGGGCGTCCGACCTGTGGCGCTTGGTCGGACTGCTTTCTGAGGTCGGCTTGGTCGGGAACCGAACGCCCTCGTGTGGGCTGGTCGGTCGGCCTTCCAGTCGCTTCGATTCCTTTGGAGTTGGCTTGATCGGAGGCCATGGGCCTCCGAGCTTTAGGCACAGTGGCGGCCCATATGCCTTTCCTGGGCCGCTGGGGATACCTATGTGTTGGGTATCCGTCAATAGCCCCCGAGCCCCCGGGCGGATCGGAGAGCCGGTCGGGGTTTACCTGGTCGATGGATGCCGGCCAAGCATGCCGCTCCGACGCGGGCTGTGATTGACCGGTGAAGTCCGACCGATCAAAGCTTAGTCGGCTTGCCAGTGCGCGCGAAGATCCGGTGGATGGAGCCCCCGAGCCCCCGAGCGGATCGGAGAGCCGGTCGGGGGTTTACCTCGCGTATGGAGGCGGCTTCGATTGGTGGATTTGAGCTCTCGGTCGAAATTGCCCAAGTGCCTGCAAGCATATCAGTCGGACAGAGGCGGCCACCTTGATTGTTGATGTCCGACCAAGCGGGTTGGTTGCCAACACCGGTCTTGCGCGAAGATCCGGTGGATGGAGTTTCGAGCCCCCGAGCAGGTCGGAGAGCTGGTCGGGGGTTTACCTCGTGTGTGGAGGCGTCCATTTTGCGTCGTGGCCCCGATGTACCTGCGAGGCTGGTGTTTCGCCAGAGACAGATAGAGGCGTCCGTCCCATGCTCTCGTTGAGCGAGGGCGGTTGCTGCGTTTCCCACGAATACGCCCCGTTCGCAGGTGTGGGGACCTGGAGGGGGTGAGCAAGCGCGCGTTTGCCGTTCGTTGGCTTGAACGCCGTGCTCATGCGAGCTGATAGCGGGTCTGTCCGAGTGGGCCTTGGTGGCTTCCCGGTGGGAGAACCATTTCCGAGCGGACGTTATCCTTGCGGGCGTCCGACTCTGGGGCGCACCGGCGAGAACCTTTTTTACTCGATCCAGATGGACCCTGTGTCGTCTCGCCGACCCGGAGCGCACTGGCCGCCACCCGCCGATGGGCTCAGCGGGTGAGTGTGAAGTATGGCCTCGAACACGATTCAAGGTGATTGGGTCGTCCGCCGACCCAACTAGAGGCCCACTAGGAGCTCACCTTATCCTCGTCCCTCGCTCGATTTTTCGCTCGGGGCGGCGCGTACATCCACTTGGTGGCAGGGCGTTCGGAGCCCACAACGCTTAGCCGAGCCCCGAGCGTAAGTTGGTAAGCCTTTTCGTGGCTTTCGGGACCGTAGCGGTCTTGGCGTGTTTTTCTTCCGTCGCAAGGCGGCTCTTCCAGTTTGGGAACGAGGCCCGAGGAGCCGTGCGCCACTCTGCCCGATGTGAGGCCTTTCGCCGTCATTTGTCCCCGCTGGATTAAATGCAGGGGCGATCAAGAATCGAGGTAGCGTACCGTTGAACCGTCGCGACGGTCGGGGGAGTGAAACGCACGCCGTTTCCCTTCGCGATTTTGTCTGTTCGGTTGACGCCTGTCCGGTCGTTGGACGTTGCGCCCTTTATAAGCCAAAGGGGGAACCGCTAGACGGATTCCTCTGTGTTGTCCTGTTCTTCGCTGCGAAAGAAAGAAAGACGAGGGCGACTGTGAGGGAAATAAAAAAAACCTAGGAAGGGGATTCATCGCCTCAACCCCCTTTTTCGCTCGTCGGTCCTGCTCTTTCGGAGATGGCGTGGCCGGAGTGCTCCATTCTTAATGCTCGTGTGCTTGGCCCGGCGAAGAAACGATTCTTCCCCGCGACGATCTCGGTGGAGGGTGCCGACGGAGCCGCGGCCCGGAGCCCGGCGACGGGCGAGATCGTTGTATCGCGCCCTTCTTCGAGCGCTGGTTCGCTTCCCTCCACACGCTTGTTCGGGCTTCTTCACTTTTACAAGGTGGAGGTGCACCATCCGAATCCCCACGCGGCCGCACATTGCGATCTTCATCACGCCAGGCGAGGCTTTTCAGGATCGAGCCCCATTGGGCCCTCTCCGAGGTACTTCTTCCATATGCGGTCGCTGAAGGAAAGTCGGCGGGCGACCGCTGGCGCCGATCGGAAAGCCGCCATCCAGCTTCGGTCTAACCGGTCGCCGGAGTACATCGACATGAAGCTGCCCACGTCGAACCGGGGATGGCACTCCGAATGGTTCTACATTCGGAACGTGGGGGACAGCGCCCCGGCCTTCACCAGAGACGACCCGAGGCGGTGCCCGAATGGGGCCGGCCGGCAGACGCGAAGGAGAAGAGGAAGATGGAGGTGATCTTCGAGCAGCTCGCGGCTCTGAAGAGGCGAGGCCTGACGGGTGACGCTGTCGTCCGCGCGTTCATGGCGAGACGCGTACAACCCCTCATGGACAGGCCTCACCCGATGTTCAAGTATGAAGGAGCGTCTGACCCCATGAGGATGGAGCGTTCGGACCTCCCTTCGTCAGAGGTGGAGGCTCGGGTGTCCGCCGTCCTGGCTGTGAAGGCCACGGTGGCGGCAGGCGGCGCTCCCGAGCCCTTCTCAGTGGAAAACCCCCCAAATTTGGTAACTGGGTGGCTCCCCTATTTTCCCTGCGTCCCTTGTCTTAATTCCTCGTGTTCTGACCTGAAATCGAGTTCCCACCTCTTCCAGGGCCTAGGTGGGGTGTCCTCCCGGGCATTGCTGTCGGGGGAGAAGGAGATGAGGGCGGCGGCCCGCGAAAAGGCCGAGTTGCAGGAGTCCACTCGGAAGGAGCGCAGGGCAAGGAGGAGGAAGGAGAAGAGGAAGGCACGCTTGGCGATGGCCGCGCGCGGCGAGGACGTGTCTGAGTCGACCGTCCTCTCTACGGTCGGCGCGGGGTCGTCTTCCAGCGATGGCAGAGACCCCGATGATCCATACAAACCGTATGATTTCGGGCTATCGTCGAGTGACGACCGGCCGGAGGGCGCCGACATGGAGGTCACCGTCGAGGCGCCCCAAGCTGGAACACCTCCGACGGAGGTGCCTCCGGAAGGAGGAAGGAATGGCTCCCCGCCTCCGGGGAGGCCGGCGAAGAGGGCGCGGTTGCTCGGCGCCCGCTCGACGCGGTTAGCTTTGCTTCGTTTGTTATGTGCGTCGGTTTTACTCGAGCTGCTTCTGATCGGCCTTTGTCCCCAGGGATTTCACGGGGGAGAGCTGACAGAGGTGGCGGAATCGCCATCGGGACCGACGCCGATACCCCCGTCGGCGGGAGTTGAAGATCTGCCGCGAGCGGGGGCAATGGCGGAGGCGGCGCGCGCCGCCGCGATTGCCGACGAACGGAGGTTGCGCCAGATGGCGATCTTGGAATCATCCACGAGCGGTGCACCATGAAGTCCCGGGCCGTCGCCGAGCTTGTCGCCACGATCGGGGGCCGAGGAGGGCGGACCGAACCTCGCGCCGCCGGTCGCAGGAGTGCTAGCGCCCGGAGGAGTCCTGGCACTGGAAGCAGTGCCGCCATCGTCACCGAGGGAGCAGCTAGGAGAGGAGTTGCAGGCGGCGCTGACGGTGGTCGTGGATCCGCCGGTGGTGGTGGCAGAGGCCCAGCCGTCGGCGCGGGCTGCCGGGACGACCACGGGGGAACCCCCTCGGTCGCCCCCGTCCATCTTAGTCTGGCCGGGCAACGACCCATCCGGCGAGGCATCATTCACGCTGGACGATGGGGCGGAGCTTGGGGAGTGGGAATCCCTGCGGGAGGGTTCCCAACGAGCCAAGACTGAGATGGGGCAGATTCGGGCGAGCCTGAGTCTTCTTCTCGAGTCCTCCGGCAGGGTGCTGGACGCAGTCACCGGGGGGATTGACCCGGCCGGCGTGGTAAGTTGTGTTCAAAATTTCTCCGCCTTTTCGAATGTTGCCGGATCTTGTAATGGAGTGCCGGCTGGTTGCAGCGTCTGCGGGAGCGCTCAGAAGGCAAGTCCGGTTCTCTCGCCGCGACGGCCAGGACGGCCAGGAGAAGGATTTGCGACCAGCTGGGCTCCGAGCTGCATGAAGCTCGGGAAGCCGTGGCGCGCGAGCGGTCGGCGGCAGAGGAAGCCCGCCGGACGATGAATGAGATGGCCAACATCTTGCAGGAGGAGCGACGGTCGGGTCAGTCCCTGAGGGAGAGGGTATCTGAGCTGGAGTCCCTCCTAGCGGAAGCCAGCAGTGCCAAGGTCGCCAAAGCGAAGCAAAGGCATGACACTGAAGCTCGAGGAGGAGGCTCGCAATGCTCGGGACATCGCCCGCGAGGAGGCAGCTGTGGCGAGAAAGTCCGGTGAGGAGACCCTGGGAAGGCTCCAAGCTATGACGGATGCCACGTCCGGTAAGGGATTGTTGCTTGGGTTGATTCTGTAACAGCCCGAAAATTAAGAACAGTAAAAATATAATATTTAAATTTGATTGTGAGTATTTTTGGGATTTCTGAATATTGTTGCTTTATTTGGAGTTCTTGGATTTTCATGTTGCAAGAAAAAGTAAACAAAAGGGCAATAAAGAATGCAAAGAAGAAAAGGCAAAGAAGCAAAAAGCAAAAAATTGGAAAATTTGCTGGAATAATCCTGAACATGTAAATAAGCCATTTTAATTACCACATGAAATCTTCACATAAGAAAATGAGGAAGAAAAATAGAACAACAATTTTTATTCCCAAATCAGGCATTGTCAGAATTTGTGCAAAATATTAGAATAGCAAATGGAATTGAGAAAAATTTATTGAGAATCTTATTACTATATCTACACTCAGTAAAAATATAATAAAATAATAAGCTGGTTTGTGATTTAATAAAATTCAAAAACAGTAAAACTTAGAAAAATGGAAAATTCAAAGGTCGAATTTATATAAAATAATAGAACCATATTTTGAGCTGGAAATTTTACAGAAGCATTATGAAGTCAAATAAATTTGAAAAATAAAATTTAAAAAATAAAAAAAAAATTGTTTGACCTCGGATAAAAATCTATTACAGAAGCTAGAAAATCAAGCAGTCTCTATTGAAAGAATTTTTATAAATTTTCAGTAACTTGGATAAAACTCAAAATTTTACCAGGGGTCAATTACAGCCTAGAGACTTTAACCAAAAAGTTTCATCACTTTCTACCTCCATTTGATCATCAGTAAAAATCGGAGAGTGAGGAAGAAAATGCACCCCAACTGCCCTGTTCCTTCGGTCGCTCACTGACACATGGGCCATTTCATTTCCATTCCGTTCTATTGGCGCATAGTTGTGGCGTCTTCAGTGGCTGGCAGTGGCCCCAGGCCCCACCTGCCAGGCCTTTCTTCCCCAGCTCTCGTTCGGTCCACCGGTGTGGGGCGCTGAAGTCTCCCGAAGCAAGGACGCAGCCCATGCCAATGCATCGAACCGATCTTCGCCGGTCCTCCTCGGCATTATCTTCCTCATCGCGACGGCTCACCCACGTCTTCAAAGACCGAAGCCACCATTACTCTCTCCCGCCAACTCCCCATTCGACCGAGCCAAAGCATGGCGATCATTGCCGCGCGTCCAAGACTCAACAGTTCGCCAAAACGACTACAAAACCATTCCACAGCCACACTAGTATCCTTTCCCCTTTTCCTTTCGCCAGAGGGCTCCCAGTTCTTTTCTTCTTTCTGCCATTACTCGCAGGGAGCCAGGGAAAGGGGGGAAACGCCAATCAAGACGAGCCAAAGGTAATCGACGAAACCAATGCACTACAAGCTTCATTGCATCCTAATCTCCTAACCGAAGCTTCAATTTGGGTCCTTGGCTTGCGTTCATTGAGTTCCGCCGGTCATCTTCTCCGCTCAGCAAAGACTGGGCAGGCCGTTCGGCTCCTTCTCTGGCGCTGATTCCAGGTGAAACCGAATCCCCTAGCCCCACTGATGCTTACCGAACTCTCGCCCGAACCAAAGAGTCGCCGGAGATGAACCTTCGCCGGAATCCATGGCGGTGCGCCATGAGCGCCGTGGCGACCTGCTCCCCGCCGTCCCGAGCCGAATGAGTACCACCAACGTGTTCGCCTTTGTCACGCCAGAGTCAGAGGTGCTGTCCATTCCGGCGTTTCGGCCGTCGTTCGCCGGCGGCGAGGCCGAAACCACCTTCCCCTGCTTCCACTCGCTGACCTGCGAGTCCCAGCGCCAGTGACCAAGTCGGCTTTAGCCAAAAAGGGGAAAACGTAATCTCCAGAGGAAAGCGTATTTTCCGTTTTTGGAAGGTTTCTATTTTGGGGGATATTTTCATAACCGTGAAGATTCAAGTTTGAATATCTTTTGAACCGTTGGTCCAATTCGAGTGAAATAAATTTTAAAATTCGTGTAAAATCCAGTAGAATTAGAATATGCAAAAATATTTTTAGAAGAATTACTGTGTGAATTTTAATAAATAAAATACATAAGAAAGACTTTATGCCATAAGAAATTAATAATGGTAACATTAGGTAAAATGGAGAAAAGTAAATTTCTATGAAATCCTTGTATTGAGAATAGCCTAAAAATGCAAAATAATGATATTCAAACTAAGTTATTCCATTAGCTTAATAAGTCATTAAGTGAACATGTCACTTGTGTAGTATAAAATAGATATATGCTTTAAGTAAGAGTAGGAAAAAGGCATGATCAGAAGTTATATAATACAACATTAGATGAATCAGTAACAGTATTGAACTCAATTTAGTTTCTGGTTATTCATGCATATCCTTGCATGCATAATCATACATATGCTAGTATACATATATATGAAGATTCATATATATATTCTAGCAATGAGATGGCTGTCAATAACTAGAATCTTATTAAAATATTGCTTTGAATCTGAATCCAATAAAAAGGGGTAAGAATCTGATTAGGCCTGAATTGATTAAATCATTATGATCTTAAATAATTTTAGCATCTTGAATTCTTACAATAACGAAAATAAATTCTTGGTTGTCTCTGGACCCATAATAAACTCAGATATGCAAAAACATATAACTTTTGATTTGTGTTTAAATTGCTTACTTTGTAAATATCAATAAGCCTTAATATGACCGTTTATAAGAGTAAGTGCATAATAGCTCATAAAATAGTAAGAATACCTTGAATAGGTTCCTGGAATCAATAGAGAACCAATTATGTAAAAATATTTAAAGTGAAACTTATCTTGCATTCTTTGATGCAAGAAAGTGCAAAACAACAACAACAAATAAATATATAATCCATCGCAATTAAAGCTAAAATAATGCCAAATCAACTTTAAAACATTTCTAGGATGGTACTCTGCTAATGCCTGAAAAATGAATCAAGAACCATGTATAGTGTAGTCGCAAACTTAAAATGAATCTTGACCGATTTAGTGTTCGCATTATGATCATTTAGCCTAATTCAACAGCAAATAAAATAACTCGTCTAAATGATAAAATCAGTAAAACTAGTTTAGAATCACTGTACAAAGTTCATACTACCATATTCTGGAAAAACATCTTAATTATAACTTAGTTTCCATTTAAATCAAGCTAGTTCAAAACCCTTAATTGTTAATCGTGCAATTCACTTTTGGCCGATTTCGTGTTAGTAAGCTTTAGTTGCCACATAAGCCTTTTCAACAATGAATATAATGTCTCATCTAAATCGTAAAATCTATGAAATTAGCTCAGTAGTGTTCCTCAAAGTATGGTCTACCCTAATACGAAAAGATAATCTCACTTCATCGTGATTTACATATTAATTTTGATAGCTTAATAACCCTAAGTGTTCACGTGTCTGAAAACCGTAATATGAATGAGTGAACTGTAGTTGCAAATGAGGGAACCTGTAGTTAAGTTATTTGTATCACCAGAACCTTCTCAAATGTCATGTAGATTAGGCTAGTAGCCTAAATCAGTAGATCTAACTTGCGTAAGACTAATTGTATTCAAAACCAATCAACGGCGAAGAAGTATTCATTCATAATATAATATGATCATTTAAGTCTTTTCATTAACTCACAAACAGCTCTTCTAAATCTGAATTTAGTAAAGAATAGTCTAGAAATGATCTTTAGGATATACTCTGCAGTAATCTAAGGAAATATTCTTATTTCGCCTTGCTTCAATCAATCTTAATAGAGCAAAACCCATAAGTAACAAAGTTACTCGAATCGACAGAATAGTAAAATCAATGAAAGCTTGCAACTAATGATTAATTCTATTTAATCTCAAACAATCTTTG
This sequence comes from Guadua angustifolia, assembly GCA_036346375.1. Classification (NCBI taxonomy): domain Eukaryota; kingdom Viridiplantae; phylum Streptophyta; class Magnoliopsida; order Poales; family Poaceae; genus Guadua; species Guadua angustifolia. The sequence goes on along the minus strand of CM070512.1, from coordinate 13,898,345 downwards.
CATCTTGAATTCGTAAATTAAGATTAATAAATTCATAAAAGAGCAACCCTGTTTCTTGTGAAGAGTTTTATTTATTCTTTCTATCTACTTTCTTTTTGCCCTTATTGAAGTTAGTTATTTGCTTTATTTCCGTTGATCGACGCGTAGAACTCAACAATTCCGTCATCGCCATCGTCAGCCGCAATCCTCGTCTTCGTCGTAAACGACAAATAAGCAAGGCAAGCACCCTTTTGATCATATTGATCCCGAAGATTTTACCTACAATATGTTGTTTTTGTATCAGTATTATGCATGCTACTTTATGTAAATGGCTATTTTATGGATGTGGTAGTTATACCTGTTGTCTCATTAACCTTCTTTGATAATTATGGACATGTGAACCTTGATAACCATAGATTGAGGATAGGCATTACTTAATGTCATCATGGGTATATGCGTTCATATTATTCATGCTTAGCCATGCTTTAGAATCAATAAAGCAGATGATCGGATCAAAACTTGTTTCCTGAAAACTTTGGGTATGGCACTGTTACTTGCTGGTAATTTTGATTAAAAACCCAAAATAAAACTATGATTTTGATGCGGGCGATTATTGGCAATAGCCGGGTGTGCTAAAGGGATTGCACATAGTGTAGGGTGAAGTATCGCCCGTGTCAGATTAAGGACCGAACGTCATGTTGTATGATCCAAGAAAAACCCGTACAAACCACAAGTGCTGGGATGGGGTAGCCTTAAACTGATTAAGTTACCTGGTTTAACTTTGCATTTATGGTAGGCGGGAGCTAGCGGAAGCACTCCAGTTCGGTTTGCTTGTTAGGGGCTTCCACACGATTCGGTGGGTAATGCATAATCGGCATAGAACGGTACGCCCGCCGTGTTCGTAAACGTTGTGTTGGGTGTGATGAAAGTGGATCCACGGCTTGGGTGTGTGTTTCTGCTTTCTCTGGCGGGGTTAACGCCCCAGTGGTGTGAAGTTAACCTGTAATGTAAAGGTTTTCATCATGAATATTTCGCCACCGCGCTTACTATGGGATGTGAAGCGTGTGGCAAAAAGAAAAGGTCATGTCTTGTGGGTACAGTTGTACACCTCTGCAGAGTTTAAATCTAATCGATTAGTCGTACCCGCGGTCATGGGTGTCTTGGCGAACTTGCACGAGTTAGATGTTTAATTATTTTCAAAAGGGTTGGTTCCATTTGTTTTGCAACTGTGCTTTATGTCGAAGGGCTGACATTGTTGGATTTCAGGAATTCGGTGTTCGTCGCTCACGTCATGGAGGACTGTGAGTGTTATTATGCTTTAATTATTTGTTATCAATCAATCTTGCTCTTATAACTTCCGTTTGCAAATAACTGGATTTACAAATTAAATTCGCTTTATGCAAATTAACTGTAGTAGCCTCCTTTGAATTTGCCTGCATTTATGCATTTGCTCCAAGTCTTGCGGAGTACGAAAGTACTCACCCTTGCTTAATCTATTATTTATAGGTGGATTAGAATGCGAAGCTTCGAAGGTTTGTTCATCGCAGGTTGCGGGAAATTCTTCAACGTGATCTTTTCTAAGGATTTATGCCTGGTCAGTTGCCTGCGGGTTCGGATGGGTACACTACAAGGCTTGCTTCTTTTGCTGCTATATTCTCTGAGTTGTAATATTTATGTGTTATTCGTTTCCGCTTAATTAATTTATTGTATGGTTGTGATTCCAATTGTTGAAATGTGCGTGCTAGCTACTAATCCAGGGACTAGTACTGTGTGCACTTTAGATTTCCGTTTTGGCAATCGTGCTAAAACGGGGGTCGTCTCAGATTCGGAAGGTGCTGTCGTTGAGCGGGCTTTTAATTTTTGCCTCGATCTTCAGAGCTGCAGAAGAATCTTGGTGAAGTGGCGGAGGCGCGGCGATTGGCGGTGGAGGAGCGCGACGCGGCGGTCGCGGCGGAGGCGGCGGCTCAATCGGCGCGAAAAGAAGCGGAGGGCGACCGGGCCGAGCTGGTTGCCGAGTTGGCGACCTTAGGGAGGGTAGGCCGCCGCTCGCAATCGAAAGTGCTCGGGCTGTACAGGCACAAGTTTGCTTTGCATCGAAGTTGGCCCGCAGTCGAGCACGTCGAGAAGTCGGTGAAGACGGGTGCTGCCCTGGGAGCCACCTCTGCGCTTGTTAACGCCATGTCCTTCTACAATGGTATTGACTTGGACAATGTTAGCAGCGGGATCGCCAGGAATCGGACCGACGAGGAGGTCGATCGCTTTGCGCTCCAAGTCGAGCCACACGCCCGGGCGATCGCCGATCGGATATCGCCGCAGAGCGTCCTCCACGGGGAATATGAATGATGTCAGACATTATCATTTTTGCAGATGTAAAGAACTTTGACATGTAATGAATCGGGGTTCGTTTTTGCGTTTATTCGCGAGTTTGAGCTGTTCCTTCGCGTTCGGAAACCATAGCCCTGGAAACCGCCGGGGTTTTTTGGGCGTAGGCGTGTTCGATTTTCCGAAGGAAGTGCGAAGGAGGTGCTAACGAACTCTGAGGTCGGAAAGCGTCCATTCATGTTTCATGCAGGAGAGGAGTGACTCCGACTGACTTGTGGCTCGCACCGCACGGGTAGCCCCTTACCGCAAAGCGCTACTTGAAACCGAGTCAGCTGGGCGAGGCCGCAGCTTGGGTCGGACAGGTTACCCGCTAGGGAAGCCGAGTGGTCGGTCGGATCGTCAACCCGTATGAATATGAATGACGTTGAAAAAGCATACTTTCACATTTTAAGCAGGAGAGGGATGTCCCCGACTGACTTGTGGCTCACGCCAAGACGGGTAGCCCCTCACCGAAAGCGCTTACTTGAAGCCAGAGCATTGGGCGAGGCGCAGCAGCTTGGGTCGGACAGGTTACCCGCTAGGGAAGCCAAGTGGTTAGTCGGATCGCCGACCCGTATGAATGTGAATGATGTTGAAAAACAAAAAGCATCCATTCACATTTTGAGCAGGAGAGGGATGTCCCCGACTGACTTGTGGCTTGCGCCGCACGAGAAGCCCCTTACCGCAAAGCGCCATTAAACCAGAGGCACGGGCGAGGGTCGCAGCTTGGTCGGACAGGTTACCCGCTAGGGAAGCCGAGTGGTCAGTCGGATCGCCGACCCGTATGAATGTGAATGACATTGCTCCTGAGCCCCCGAGCGATGCGTGGCGACCAGGCCGTGGTCGGCACGTATTGCTGGTCTTTTGAGATAATCGTAAAGGAGACCAAGAGTCAAGTGACTTATCTCTTTGGGTCGGTTGTCGTGCGGCTCGCTGGCGCCTGGTGCGATTTCTAAGACTGTCCGTGTAACCGACTCTGCGCGAAAACCGAAGAGCCACGTCGTTTCGGTACGAAGCGGCGCCCTTCTGCGCCCGTGTCGCTTCGCCACATTTAATGCGAAGTGGAATTTTAATGCCCGTCGCGTCGACGCGTCGGACCGTGGGCTTGTCAGGGGGAGTTTGCGGAACGCTCGAGACGACAGCGGTTCTTGGCTGTGTGAATCCACCCTTATAAATACGGGCGCAGAGGGTAGCGGTAACTCACACCCAGCCTTAGCGTCTGCATTCTTTTGCCTTCTTCATCTTCCAAGCGCTTCCCCGAGGAGCTCCTTGCGAGTGCTATGGCAAGCGGTGGTGGTGATGATCGGAGGTCGGGGAAACGGGTGGTGGAGGCGACCGGGGTTCGCTTCAAGAAGCCTCCTGACGGAGGCGGGCTCCTGCGGGCGGCGAGGGTGGGCTGACCGCCTCGCCAAGATTCTTCATCTCGAGCCCTCGCCGAGGGTAGGTCCCTTTCTAGTTGTTTTCCGGTGAGACACTGGAGTCTCCAAGTTGACGTCCGTTCTTGATCTTAGCTACCTACAGGTTTGATCGCCCAAGGCGGCGCCGACAAGCGCCGCCGGGTAGCTCCAAGACCCCAGCAAATGAAAGTGGCTCGCCGAGGACCCGGCATGAGCATGGTTGACGCTACAGTGCGGTCACATGCCGACTGGTGTCCTGTGGGGTCCTCTCGCTACCCTTGGGGCGCAGTGACGGCCATGGGCGCTTGGGTGCAGTCCTCTCGCTACCCTTGGGGCACAGCCGATTCCGTGTCGGTTGGCGGGGCAGCCAAGAAAACACCAGAAGAATGGCGTGAACCCGGTCGACAAGGTCGGAGTGGTCCGCAGCTTAGAGGACTTGAGGGCGGCTCGGCCGCCCACCGCCCACCGACTTCTTCACGATTGAAGATTCGCGCTTGAGCCCTCGAAGGATCATGCCGTTCGCCTCTCGGCCCGGCCGCTGGTCTCGGTGGGCCACGGCCACCAATGACGCGAATGTTGAAGTTGTCGCAGACCGAGAAATTCCTTCCCAGAATCGCGCACCATTGTCGGTGATGATGGAGTTCGGGACCCCAAACCGGTAGACGATGCCGCGGAAGAAGTCGGCCGCTTGCGCGGACGTGATGGTGGCGACTGGCTTCGCCTCTATCCATTTGGTAAACTTGTCCATCGCGACAAAGAGGTGAGTGAAGCCCCCGGGCGCCTTTTTGAAAGGTCCGAGCAGATCGAGTCCCCAGACCGCAAATGGCCACGTGATGGGAATCGCCCGAGGGCTTGGGCCGAGAGTGTGTCTCGCCGCAAAATTGGCACCTTCGCAGTGTAACAATTTGCTCGGCGTCGGCCACGGCGGTCGGCCAATAGAAACCTTGACGGAAGGCCTTACCCACGAGGGACCGGGGTGCTGCGTGATGACCGCAGACCCCACCATGGATATCGAGCAGCAACTCCTTGCCTTGGTCGGTTAGAATGCACTTCTGGAGGACCCCGGAGGGACTCCTCTTGTAAAGGTCCTCGCTGACCAGGACGAAAGACTTCGCTCGCCGAGCGAGGCGCCGGGCCTCGGTCGGATCTGGGAGCGTGCTGCGTCATTGCCGCCGACGAGGGCTTCTCCGCCGGATTCGCCGTCAACACGTCTTGGCCTGGTCCGGTCGGCGCGACAACCGGCTGATCGGTGGTCGGCTTGGCTGGCCAGCGCGGCTTGACACCGCCGGGCCGCCGGGTCCAAATGGATGGGCGGTTACAGGAGATCATGGACAAAGATCCCGGTCGGGACCGGTCCCTTGCCCGAAGCGAGGTTGGCGAGGTGGTCGGCCTCACCGTTATAGCGTCGGTAGCAGTGGTGGAGCTCGAACCCCTTAAATTTTTCTTCAAGCTTACGTACTTCGCGGCAGTATGCTACCATGCGGGGGTCTCGGGGCTCCGAGGTCTTCATGACCTGGTCGACCACCAGCTTGTAGTCGCCGTATACGTAAAGCCGCCGTACGCCGAGGTCGGCGGCGATCCGGAGACCGTTGATGAGGGCTTCGTACTCGGCGACGTTGTTCGTGGCGTCGAAGAGCAAACGGACGACATATTGGAGTTTGTTGCCGAGTGGGGAAACGATAACGATTCCGGCACCCGCTCTGTTCTTGGTGTAGGACCCGTCGAAGTACATCGTCCAATACTCGGGGTCTTCAAGCACCGGGGGCACCTGGGCTTCGGTCCACTCCGCAACAAAGTCCGCAAGGGCTTGCGACTTGATCGCAGTCTTGGGGACGAACGAGATGTCGAGGTCGTTGAGCTCGAGAGCCCACTTGGCTATCCTCCCCGAGGCGTCGCGGTTACGGATGATCTCGCCTAGCGGCGAAGAAGTTACCACGGAGACGGGGTGCTGGCCGAAGTAGTGGATCAGTTTCCTCTTCGCGATTAGTACCGCGTAGAGTAGCTTCTGCACTTGTGGGTAGCGTGCCTTGGACTCCGAGAGCACTTCACTGATGAAGTAGACCGGTCGCTGCACCTTGAGGGCTCGGCCTTCCTCTGGCCGCTCGACGACGAGTGCCGCACTCACGACGTGGGTCGTGGCGGCGATGTAGAGGAGCAGAGGTTCGCATGGCGCCGGTGCAGTCAAGACCGGGGGTGATGTTAGGAAGGCCTTCAGTCGGTCGAGGGCTTCCTGAGCCTCCTGCGTCCAACTGAAGTGGTCAGACTTCCTGAGCAGTTTATAAAGCGGCATCCCGCGCTCGCCGAGGCGGGACACAAAGCGGCTCAAGGCCGCGAGGCATCCTGTCAGCTTTTGGACGCCCTTCAGATCAGCAACCGGGCCCATCTTCATGATTGCGGAGATCTTCACCGGGTTGGCTTCGATGCCGCGCTCAGATATGATGAAGCCAAGAAGTTTTCCCTTAGGGACCCCGAAAACGCACTTCTCGGGGTTGAGCTTTATGTGAAACCATCGGAGGTTCGCAAAAGTTTCTTCGAGGTCGGCGACGAGGTCGCCGGTCTTCCCGGTCTTGATGATGATGTCATCCACGTAGACCTCGATGTTACGGCCGATTTGGTCGTCAAAGCAGGCGTACATGCATCGCTGGTATGTAGCACCCGCGTTTTTCAGACCAAAGGGCATCGTTACGTAACAAAACGAGCCAAACGGGATGATGAAAGAAGTCGCGAGCTGGTCGGACTCTTTCATCGGGATCTGGTGATAGCCTGAGTAGGCGTCCAGAGCGATTCACACCCAGCGGTGGAATCGACGACTTGGTCGATCCGGGGCAAAGAAAAATGGTCCTTGGGACACGCCTTGTTCAGGCTCGTGTAGTCGACACACATCCTCCATTGCCCGAATTTCTTTTTTATGAGGACAGGGTTGGCGAGCCACTCGGGGTGGCGTACCTCTTTTATGAACCCTGCTTCCAAAAGCTTGGCTACCTCCTCCCCTATAAGCCTGCGCTTCTCTTCGTCGAAGCGGCGCAGGTGTTGAGCGACCGGTCTTGCGCCAGGTCGGATGTTCAGGGTGTGCTCGGCGACTTCCTTTGGGATGCCAGGCATGTCGGAGGTCTTCCATGCGAAGACATCTCGATTTGCCCAGAGGAAATCGACGAGCGCGCTTTCCTATTTGGCGGGGAGGGCGGACCCTATCCGCACGGTCTTGGTCGGGTCTTCGGGATCGATCGCGATCCCCTTCGTGTCCTCCGTAGACTCGAAGGACCCGTGTGGTCCTCGCGGACCTGTTTCCCCTTCCGCCTTCGTTTGTCGGAGCGGTCGGAAGGAGCGGTGGGCTCGGAGCCGGAATCGCGTTTGGCCTTCCCCTTATCGAAGATGGCCCCCACGGCCTCCTCGCCGGAGGCGTGGTTAGTGACGATGTCGAGCAGCTCCTTGGTGGTCCTGGATTTGAGGCAACCCACCAGGACTAAGGCCCCGTGACGTGGTGTCCGAGATGAACGCCTAACGACGTCGGCGTTGCTAATGTCGGGGAGTTCGTTACACTGTTGGGAGAAGCGCCAGATATAGTCCCGGAGCGTTTCTCCGGGCTGTTGCTTGCAGCTTTTAAGGTCCCAAGAGTTCCCAGGGCGCTTGTACGTGCCCTGGAAGTTTCCGACGAAGACGTTCTTCAAGTCGGCCCAGCTCTTGATGGTTCCGGCGGGCAGGTAATCGAGCCAGGCTCGAGCCGAGTCCGCTAAGTAAATGGGGAGGTACTGAATGATAAAAAGATCATTAGTAACCCCACCGGCTCGACAGGCGAGCCGGTAATCTTCCAACCAAACACCGGGTTCGTTGTTCTGTATTTGGTTGTGCACAGTGCCCGAAACAAGCGGGAAATCCGCCTGACGGATCTCCCGAGAGAATGCCTGGGGTCCCGGGCCTTCTGGGCTCGGACTACGGTCGCGGCGCCGGCCGCTATCCGCGACCTGCGAACGGGCCCCAGCGCCGGCCGCTCTTCTCCGCGCGTCGAGGGTGTCGCGGTAGTCGTGGTGAAGCCCAAGACGCTGGCGCGCCGGAGTGTAGGAGGCCTGAGGCCGCCCGATCGCGGCGGTTCTCGCCGGCCATGGCGGGTCCGGGCCGGTGGCGTGTAATGGGACCCTCAATGATGAGTGCCGAGGCCGATGCGTCAGTGACGGTGGAGACGCCTACCAGCTCCCGGAGGTGCTGGTAGGTAGCTCGCCTCAGCTCGCTTGGTTTCGTGGATGCCACGGAGCAAGATGGTACCCGCGAAGTTTTGGCTTGGATGGGGAAAACACGGGGCATCAACCGGCTCATCCGCCAGTTGTTGGTGTACTCGGCGCGTACGCATGCGCGCACCGCCTAGTACCTACGGAGGCACGAGTTGGCTTGGCCCCGGCTGGTCGACCCTCGCCTTGCCCAGCCTGGCCGCACGTACCTCCAGCTCTCGCTGCTGGTGAAGCTCGTCGTGGACCTGCTCGTGCTGATGGGCCGCCTCCGGCGCTTCGGAGCGCCGGCGGCGGTCCTCTTGACTCGGGGAAGTATTGGCCGGCTGGTCGCTCACACCGGCCACGTTGCATTCGCGGGAGTATAGTTCTTCCGAGGCTTGTTCCGTGCCAGAGCCGGAGTCGCCGTCGGAGGAACTCTCCAGTATTTCGTGGACAAAGGCAGGCGCGTAGCCGGCCATTGCCACAAAATGCAAGCTCGCGGAGGCGGTGGGCGCCGCCTGACAGCACCGCGCTGTGGGTGCCGGGTCGGCCGGGCGCGAGGGCCTCGATCCGGAGGTTGTCGAGGATGTAGGCGACGTGGTCCAGGCACCCGGCGGGAGCCTAGCTCTGGGGCGCGGCGGGAGCAAGCTCGAGCTTTCCCGCCGTGGTGACGACGAAATCAAGGGAACCGAAGCGGATTCGGCTCCCCGGCGCGAGCGCGCTTTCGTTGGTGAAAGAAGCCATCAAGGAAACAAATGGGAGTCCGGAGACGCTGATGACGCGCGAGGCCCCTACCTGGCGCGCTAACTGTCGGTGTTTCGAGAACCGGCAAGTAAATTTGTAAGTCTTGAGGGGCCGCGCGTTCCCGTTCCCTGAATGGTTAGACCCAAAGAGAAAGAAGAGGGTCCAAGGTTTATACTGGTTCGAGCTGAACGTCCCTGCTCCAGTTCGTGAGGTGGTGTGCGTCTTTACTGATATTGGCGAATTCGCCGAGTTACAAGCGAGGGCTTCGCTAGAGCCCCAAGCGCATCGTATACAGAGGTCGGATAGAAGGGCTACAGTGTCGAGCCTTGAGCCGGGTGCGCCCGAAGCCATGGGGATTATCGGCTGCTAGGTTCGGGCATGCTCTGTTTGTGTGCACAATGCTCGACCGCCTACGCTATGTTTCGCCCCCCCTCCCCTCATTTTGTCCGCCCCGCTCCAAAGGGCCAAGCCTCCCCTTATATAGCCTGGAGAGGCAGGTTACATGAGAGCATGTAAAGGAAAAAATGGATGGGGCTCCCTACGCTTGGGAGTCCGGTCTTCTGCCTCGGTGTCTGGTGGCTGGACTTGACCTTTGACGGCAATACACGCCCCGTGTTGAGTTGGTGGAGGCGCAGGCGCCGGCTCACCCATTCCTTCGAAATGGCGACCGCCTCTGCGCAAGGTCGTGCCGACGCTGGGGGTGTCACCTGAACTATCTTGGGAAGGTGTGTAGCATCCCGTCTCGGCTCGGTCATGATGAGCTGCTGCGTCAGTTAGGTAGATGACCAGCGTAGAGGCTGGTTTCTGATGATTTGACGTCTGCTCCTTGACGAAGATGGCTTGAGCTTGTTCGGGTTTCGGTCGTCCGACCCGCTGGTCGACATCCTTGAATCGCTATTGCCGAAGTTGGTAGGGTGTCCGACCTGTGGCGTTTGGTCGGACTGCTTTCTGAGGTCGGCTTAGTCGGGAACCGAACGCCTCGTGGGCTGGCTTGGTCGGCCTTCCAGCCGCTTCGATTCCTTTGAGTTGGCTTGATCGGAGGTCATGGGCCTCCGAGCTTTAGTACAAGTATGCCCATATGCCTTTTCTGGGCCGCTGGGGATACCTATGTGTTGGGTATCCGTCACCTCTGCAGAGTGTCAAACTATTCGAATAGCCGTGTCCGCGATCATGGACAAGCCCGTGAATTTCACACGGGGTATAGAGTGTTTTCTTGTAATGTGGAATTGTTGCGATGTGAACGGAGAGTTCACTGTTGTTTTGTTGTCTCAAGCTATACTGTTGAATTGTATGGTTGATATTTATTTCAAATGATGTAGGGTGATGCTTCGTCATTCTGTTCATGTTGTCTACCATTGATTTACCTGTTATTTATTATTGTTTCATCAATCTGCCTTCAATCTATTTATTGTATTTAAATTCAAATTATTGCTTTCTGCAAATGAACCATATGACTATCCTTTGACAAGCCGTGCATGAATATATTGCATCATTTCCCAACGGCTTGTTGAGTACGTTTTGTACTCACGGCTTTACGTCCATGTTTTTCAGTAGCTGAGGAAGAGCCAGGTAATGAATATCACCCGCCGTGCCAAGCAGCGCAAGGAGAAGCTCGAGAGCGAGCTCAACAGCTACAGAATACGAAAACCCTACCTCCTATTCTTTATGTTCGGATTACTTCTCTGAAATTAGTCAAATTACTACTTTGTTGGCATTAGTTTCTCCTTATGATGTGGTCGGTTTGAGAGACGGAGGCAATGGCACGTCCTCGTTGGAGCTCCTGGCTTATCTGTTTGGTTTATTGTTGCCTAGAGTGTGTTTGGTTTAACGCACTGCGTACTCTGTGGAGTACTATATGATTTTGCTTTGTGTGAGTGCTGGGCCATACTTTTAATTTCCATTAGTATCTAATGTATTGGTTTACTATCTGCAAGCATAGAATTCATTGCACATGCATGCTTTTCTATGCTGTGACAAGAGATTAAATGTTGTGGTTAGCTAGCACTTTTCAGTTCAATTTGTTGCTATTTGCTTGGTGTACGTCGATGACAAAGCTTGTTTGATCAGGGTGCAGTGCTGAACTTTAGGTTTTATCCAGTCATTTGTGATGATATCCTACATGAATTGTGCACGATTACTCAGCACATAATCCCTTCATCCTTAAGTGTTTGTTTTAGAATCAATCAATCAAGTGGCTTTGGATTAGAAGAAGCAAGGTAAAAAGAAGTTAGATGGTAAATATAGGGGAGAAGAGGAATTTAATTATGCAGATATTCTTCGGTCATTTTTGCCCTAATTAATTAGCGTCTATCTTGTTCAGTATGTTACTGTAATTCCCTATTAACACTTTTTGAAAATCTTTTTCACATTTTCGGCAAGGTGGGAGTTCTTGTGCCATTAGGTATCTACTTAGAAATTGATTAACTATCTCCTTTCTGTATCCAGCGTTTACAGCAACAGCTACAGACTCAACCAGGGTTCTTGCACTTTGTGATCATCCATCCTGCTTGGAAAGAGAGGAAGCCAAGCCATTGTTCAGGTGAATATCAATGTCTTATAATTCATCATCATGAGAACAAATTTATAGAAAACTGGTGCTATCGGGTATAAAACCAGCTTGAAAAATTCCAACAGAAAATCTGATTTGTTTCTTGGGGAACGTATTTCACCTTTTTGTTTCTCTTAGAACCAATTTGAGTTTGAACTTGGAAGTTATGTACAATACTGAAACATATTCAGCACCAAATCTGATTTTTTTGGTAGAATTTTTCAAGTTAGTTTGATGCTCCAATCATTAGCATGATATCACCTAGCAAAGCGTCAGATATATCCCCCAAAATTTAGCCGAGATGTCCCTTGCTATTATTTCCGATTGAAAAGATGATCTTTCCTGTTTGATGTTTGCTTGTTTACAAGGTTTCCACCTTTTAGGTTTTTTTAAATAAAAAACTTCCAAAAATAATTCCTTGTCTTACTGAAATGAGAAATTCTTGTGTACATCTGATGCCTTGTTGCAGTGCTGATGCTATTTCTCGGGCAAAGCATATTCTTGGCTTCATTCCAGGAAGAGCAATAAGAGCATACAGCCACAGCCAAGTAAGCATCTACGAGACCGCGATACATTTTCTTGCTCACCATAAGAGGAAAAAAATGAATCATTGCTTCATTTTTGTTTTCTCTTTTTCCAAGGTTATCAAAGGATTGCGTGATGCACTTGCTGTTGGGATCACTTCACGCGATGGATTCCCTGCTAATGCAGATGACATCTTCCTTGCAGATGGAATAAGTCCTGGGGTATGGACTTTACCTTGTCTTTCAATTTTCCTGGAGATTTTCTGAATAAGCATGAAGTAATTTAAGTCTGATTATCATGTTATTTCTCCCTTTCTAGGTGCACATGATGAAGCATTTACTAATAAGGAATGAGAAAGATGGCATTCTTTGCCCGATTCCTCAGTACCCCTTGTACTCAACCTCCATAGCTCTTCATGGTGGAGCTCTTGTATGTACTTTGTTTGCCTGGCAAGAGAAGTTCAATAAGTAGCATTTCATGCAGCACTCAAGTCTAAACCGAGAGCATTTTATTTCAGGTCCCATATTATCTTGATGAATCAACAGGCTGGGGTTTGATCTCTGATATTAAGAAGCAGCTTGAAGATGCTCGGTCAAAAGGCATTGATGTTAGGGCTTTGGTGGTTATCGATCCTGGAGATCCAACTGGGCAGGTTTGCGCTCATCGTTTCTCCTCTTTGATTTAAAGATCATCTCGGCTTGCTGCACTTTTTTGTCCATGACATGTATACCTTATCTTATAGAGCTCATATTATCTCATGATACCGTCCTATTCATAGAATGCGATTACTATGACTTTTGGAATCTGGTTTGAAACGACCATTGTCCGTAGACAGCCAAGCCTCCTAAAATAGAGCATGCCCGCTCATACCGCATAAACACACTTTGCCATACTGCCTAAACACACTCCGCCACCACCTTACACGGCGCGGCATAGCGCGCTTCCCACACTAGTATACTAATCCATGCAGTCATGCATGTGCGTCTAGTCGGGACCGGTGCTAGCTAGCCAATGCTTCATAGCCATGAACCAGCAGGCTGTAGGCACGAGTTCATGGCAGCGAGACCGCTCGTTCTCACCTTGTCTCTTGAGCCCGCGTCCCGAAGAATTCGTGGCAGCGCACCAGCCGTCTCGACGGCCGATCCTCTGCGCCCGAAGCGCCGCACCGTCTTGGTTCCCGCGCTGGAGGCCGAAATCTCCATCCCGCCGCCTTGGCTCCAGCTGAACCCGACCGCGCCGTCTACTTCGGTCGTGGCGCCTCGGCCTTAGGCCGCGCCAACCGACGCCGCGGTTAGGAAGGAAGCACTAGTTGCGTGTGACTTTCTGGCCGCACGATTGATGGCCCGATTAGGCCACACGAGCCAGCAGACCCGATGGGCCGCTCGGGCTTAATGGGCGTCAGTGTCCAGAATTTTTTTTATTTAATATTTTTTTTAAAACATTTTTTCAGAACTAGTCGCTCGCTGTAAAAAATTTCACTTTTACCTCCTCGCCGCTTCGCGATCGCCGACGCTCGCACGGACGACAGCCGGCTAGCCCTAACGGCAAAAAACCGAAACGTAACGGTAGAAGTAAAAGAAAAAAAAATTTCTATTTTTTTTTGGCAAATTTTTTTTTGTAATTTATTTGTACAAGAATTGTTGTCTTGAACCGAAAGAATTAGAAAAAACTTATTGTCATGTAATGAACTGGAAAAATTAGTTTAGTTCGTTAGTGATTACTAAGGTATTTTCAGCCCGCGGGATGTGTCGGACACGGTCGAAAAAATACTGAAAAAATCAAGCGCGGCCTCACGCATGCGGGCTACCACTTACGATATGGGTAGATGGGCGACGTTGCCCGGCATTTTGTTACTGAAAATCGAAAAGGCGCCATGCCACGAAACCACGGAAATCGTGGCCACTTAGGGTTTTCGAGTCTCTGGGATAACTCGGACACGGTCCAAAAATACGAAAAAAATCAAGGGCGGCCTACCACTTACGTATGGGCGGATGGGCGACGCTTGCCCGCATTTTGTTACTTAAAATCGAAAAGGCGCCATGCCACGAAACCACGGAAATCGTGGGCCACTTAGGGGTTTCGTGAGTCTCTGGGATAACCGGACACGGTCCAAAAAATACGGAAAAATCAAGGGCGGCCTCACGAATGCGGGCTACCACTTACGTATGGGCGAGATGGGCGACGCGTTCCCGGCATTTTGTTACGAAAATCGGAAAAGGCGCCATGCCACGAAACCATGGAAACTTTTACGACGTCGAAAATTTTTGAAACTTTTATGGTGGTTCCTGATAAATCAGTGATATTACCATAAAAATTTGTAATGATTTTAAGATCTTAGGAATTTTTAAAATTAAGACAATACATATATAAGGGCACATACAATCGAAAGTTGAGATGAAAAGATAAGCAATAGATTAGATTATATTACAAGGGCATTACAACAAAGGATAAATTTGCTTGATTTAACTAACTAACAAAAGCACACATTCGTCATGGTGGAACAAATGATCGCTCCGCCTATCGAGTAGTCTGACGAACGATGCAAGACATTTTCGATATTACCCGACACGTTCTAATATTGCGACTGTCCTCGGACACTTCTCAATCCCTACTATGAAAGAACTCCATGGGGTTCCGAAGGCGCCCAAATTGTCGCCCATTGGGTGGCCTATGCCGACGTCCCGGTGTATAAGACTTAAATTTTGGTTGTTGTTTATGTGGATTTCGCCTCCCATATGGGTATGTCATCCCGATTCGGCGGCCCCTATGTTAATACCACGGGTTCCCTTGATGGTCTCATAAATACTAAATATTAAATCAGAACATTGCCTAATATTTCTACTATCCAATCCTAACTAAATTAAATTTCCAAATATTATATTGATTCTCAACATTTCTAAATACTACAAACCTAATATGTCTAAATACTATATTAAATCTCTAAACATTGCCTAATATTTCTACTACCAATCCTAATATTTCTAAATATTACAAAATGCTAAAAATTCAAAAAAAATTACATATAAATTTAACGAACTTACCTTCAAAAAACGATGAATTTTTTCCCTCTTTTTCTTACCTCTCTTTTTTCCTCTCCTTCCTCTCCTCTTCTTCTCCTCGCCTCGCTCTCGCCTCGACCCGAAGAAGCAAATGGGCACAAGATCGCTGCTGGGTATAAAATACCCCGGCCGCTTTACGGCATGGGCGATCGCCCTGCATGGGCGATCACTGGCGACGCCGACGCAGGTCCAGGCGGCGCAGTAGCTCCAAACGGCGCTGCTTCCGATCACAGGGCCCAGCGTTCGCCAGACAGAGGGCGATCACCAAGGGCGACGGCCGGGTATTTTTGAAAATTTCTCCCGAGGGCGACTACTTCTGAAAAAATGATTTAAAATAAATATTAAATAAAAAAAAATTCCAGTGTCCATCCTCCTTTTTAAAAACCTTCCTAAATAATTATTAAATTCCAAACGGTGGTTAAAATATTCCAGAAATTGTTTTTAGGATCGTGAGTTTTCGTAAATTTTTCTTTAGTCCCATGCTCTAAGATTATTTCCTATTTATATGCCATGATCTATATGTTTTGAACATTTATTTCTTGTTATTTAAGTAATTCTGAAAATTACTTAGTAATTAACAGAAATGCTAAAAAATTATGGAAATAATCGAGCTATCAAAACGGTTTTGGGCTTGTAGGCATAAGTGGTTGGGTTTTTGATCTCGCTTTTGAAGGAACGGATACATGACAATTGGTGTCTAAGGAAAACACACATGAGGCTAGGTTTCTTAATTGGCGCCCGAAATCGGGAAGTGCTCCCTCCCTCATATGAGCCCTCGGGGCGGGTTGACCTGGCCAAGAGTCATGTTGATAGAGGCATTCATTACATGTTTTCATACCCAACCAACAAGTGCTACATAAGATGTAATTAGCATTATGCCAGGTTTATTTCATGTTGAAATTTATCCTTCTGTTAATTAGTAATTATGAAAATTGCTTAATAATTAGTAGAGAAAAAATATTATAAAAATGCTAAGAAAATCTTGGAAAATCTGTGATAATTATCTACTGAATAGATATGGACCATACTTTACTGATTCAATAACAAAGCATACAAAATAACATTTTACCTGAAGTAAAATCCCTGTTTTGTTTGCATATAGGATATATCCGACATCGCAAAGAAAGAATTTGCTGAGCTTGCCCTGAATGGCAGCAACTAACTCACTTAGGCAATGAATGCCAAGATCAACTTGACAGCCCGATCTCTTGGAGCCACAATTTCCCAGCCTGCAGTTGGTGCTCCGGCTCTCCCTGAAACTGCTAAGTGCACAGCTTTGCAATTCCTGAGGCACCATCTCCATGTGGACCTGAAGGCCGAATATATGATGGAGGACGAACCGCTGGCCTTATGAAATTCCCTGAAGGAATGATATAACCAACAAAGATCCGTTCTGTTGCCAGAAGCACAACGTGAATGGACCCTCCTACGCTTCCAAGATTTTAAGTCAGTGGCAGCGTATAATTCTGCCATGCACAAGATTGTTGCAAAATTAGCATTTTGTGACCAGAAGATCACAGAAACTGAAAAGATTGACAAGACTTTGTGCACATCCCACCCCAACATGAGGATACTGCAGCAACAATACCGTCATGCAAAGTACCAGAAGTACTTTGAGCTGATATGCGTTCTGCTAGAAGTAGAAAAACATGATGAACTTCTAATGAAGAATCATCAAGTCCTACCTAATGGGAGTCATGCATTGCCTGAGGCATATGCAAATGCTCAGCAGGCTAGCAATAGCCAAGGCCGCAGAAAAGATCAAAAACAGAAATGGGATAAATGGAAGAATGACAAAAATCATAAAGGAAGAGGTAAATCCCAGTGGAAAACAAAAGAAAATGGATCAGGTCGCTTCCAGAAGAAAGGACCAACAAATAATGCTGCTGATCCTAAACAACCATGCTATATATATGGATGTACTTGCCATTGGTCTCATACATGTCGCACCCCAAAGCATTTGGTGGAATTGTACATGACATCCAGTGAGAGATTCTAGAAGAATCAAGGGAATAAGGCGGAGGTGCACTTCACTTCTCAACCTGTTGTTGACAATAAAATAGAATTGGATGATGATCAAGCCTCCGACCCCACAGAAGAATTTAAAAAGGGCCTCCTTGGTTATGGTGACACTCCCATGGAGGAGAATGATCTAGTTGGGGATGAGCTGAAAGAATTCCAGAAGAATAAAGACAAGTCCCAGGAGGACGATATAAATGATTTATATGGAGACATGGAATAGTCTCCTAGTATTCCTTTAGAGTCGATGTCGCATTATCCTTTAGAGTCTCCTTAAGAGCCTTATTTATCAGCCTAGTCTTGTGTTCTTGAATGAACAATGGTCTACGCTCCTGTTGAGCGATTATCAGTCAAATAAAGTGTGTTTTTCCCAGAAATTTTATTTAATCATGCTATGCTTGTTCTATATTATTTATGATGAAAACCAGAAGTTTATGTTGCGACGAAAACCATAGTTAAAACCCCAGAAATATTTAAGATCTGGCATGATCGTCTGGGTCATCTTGGGTTGAATATGATGAGAAGAATAATAAATAATTCTGCTGGCCATAATATAAAAACTATAGCCTTTTCTAAACCTGAAGCTTTTATATGCCCTGCATAAGGAAAGCTGATAGTTCATCCCTCTCATCTTAAAATTAGGGAAGAATCACTGAATTTCCTAGAGAGAATTCAAGGTGATATCTATGGACCAATTCAGCCCCCGTCGGGCCCCTTCAGATATCTTATGGTGCTAATAGATGCTTCTACTAGATGGTCCCATATATGTCTCTTATCTACTAGGAACAATGCTTTTGCTAAATTAATCGTCCAAATCATTAAATTAAGATCCTTTTTCTAGAAGAAAGGATTAAGTCCATTCGAATAGACAATGCTGGCGAGTTTACCTCAAAAGCATTCAATGATTATTGTATGGATCTAGGCATTAATGTAGAGCATCTTGTACCTAATGTCCACACTTAAAATGGCCCTGCAGAGTCATTATATTAAAAGAACAAAACTTACCATATTGCTTGGCCGCTCTTGCAGAATAATTGGCTTTCCACCAGTTGTTGGGGCCACGCAGTGCTGCATACTGCGGTAATAATTCAACTCAGACCAACCATATATTACAAAATTTCCCCATTGCAGATAGTGCATGGAAAAGAATTAAGTATTTCCCATCTGCGAAAATCTGGCTGTGCAGTATTGTGAGACCCCATTCTGATGAACAGAACCTCCATGTGATTCTTGTGCTATTCCTCGGATCAAGAGCTAGCACTCACATGTTTACAACAATTGGAATCACAACCACACCACAATTAATTACAGCGAAACTAATATATAAAGAGAAGCTTACAAATAAAGAGATTAGCAAAGAAGAAGCAATATCTTGTAGTTTACCCATCCGACCAAGCAGCAATCGACAAGGTATAAACTCCAGATAGAACACGTCGAAGAAGATCCCGCAACTCTGACGAAAAGAGACTCAAGCCTCGCTAACTCAACCACCTACATAATAATTAGGCAAGGGTGAGTACTTTACGTACTCAGCAAGACATGAGCAAAACCTATAATACATGCAGGCCATTTCAAAGGAAAGGCTACTACAGTTAATTTGTATAAAGCGAAATTGAATTGTAAACCAAGTTATTTGCAAACGGAATTTATAAGAGCAACATTGTTTGATAACAAACAAATAAGTAAAGCATAAGTAACACTCACAGTCCTCCATGACGTGAGTTCGAATCGATCATTGCCATCGCATGGCATATATCCAGTTCTTTGCCAACACATGGCACAACAGCTGATACCAATACTTGCCAACACATGGTATAATATTGGGTCATCTGTGGGGGTAAGCTAACTTATAAAATAACCCTTTTTGAAAATGCCAAAGCTAACATTGGAATGACTTCACCAAGTGCTCATGACCGCGAGCGCGGCTAATTAATTAGATTTAAACTCTGCAGAGGTGTACAACTTACCCATAAGGAATGATCAACTCACCACGTCAGCCGTGGATCGCCATACAAGAGTATGCGAAGGAGCGATCATACATAGCCGTTACATTACCTAGACATGGCTTTGATCCAGCCCAGGACGTTAATCCTCCGCCGTAGAACTAGAAACACACACACTACTCGTGGTTCCTTTTCACGTGGTGGATCCACTTTCACACACTCAACACAACGTTTCTAGACACGGCAGGGCATACACCATTGCATGGGTGGAAACCCCTCCAAGCAGACCAAACCGGAATGCCTGTGCTAGCTCCCGCCTACCAATGAGCAAAGCCATATCTAAATAATTTAACAGGCTAAGGCTACCATACTTGATGCGCACGGGGGTCGGCCCGATCTTCTGATGAGAACGATACGTCGATTTGGTGTAGTGACGACGCTACCAATCCATGGGATCAGCAACCGAACAATCGCAAAGTCACCACACGAGGCGATCAACCGAGCCAAACACGATTGATCCTTGTACCTGCTGTAACCGAGAACAAGCAAGAACAAGGTGAGAGTAATTTCAATCCAATAATCTCAAAGATACAAAGGTGAGGTTCTGTTTCTCGTCACGGGTGGTCTAGTCGACACACGCGAACACGAGGAGGGACGCACAAGGGGTCTACCAAAACACAACAAAACCTAAGCGTAAAAGAACGGTGGTGGCCACATATATAGCGGCAGCCAGGAGGAGTAGGGCAGCCAAAACAGTGGTGAACACCAAAACCCTAAGATACATGGGCCATAGGCCCAAAAGTGAGGTGATGCAGCACCCTGAATTTCTGGTCCGTGACATTTTTCCGCATTTTCCTGTTGTTCTGTAGTGAATTTGGAAGTGGGGCTGGATCCATTGGAAAGCTTATCTCCTAAGCTTTCAAACGGGTGGTCGCACGCTGAAAACGGAGTCCGGGAGCCCAAGTTATGCCCGTTTGAAATTGGCATGCTGCTGGATGGCCGAACCGGGCTTTTTGGCATCTTGGGCTTCCATATGGGCCTTCCTTGACGCGTGGGCTGTTCTTGGGGTGTGTGCTTGAGGCCCTTGTCTGTTGATGTGGGCTTGAATAGCTGAGCTTTTGGATTAAAGCCTCTCGGCGACGAAGTTGCCGTAGCGTCGATCATTTGTGATGAAGATTTAGCAGCGTCGGTAGTCATTGGAGAAGCCGGAGAGGAAGGTGGGGCAGCGGTCACGCTGGTCGTATCCATGTTGGTGATGTCCTCATCATCCTCCCCTTTTTGAATTGGATTCGTCCTCGACTCCTTCTCATGATCCTGCAAAAGGTTAGTGGCAACAGGAGGCAAGGAAACAGATGTCTGCAAAGCAATATCGTGTGAGGAAACAATCTTATTTAAAAGAATTTCTTTCTTGAACATTGGTTTAGATTGTTGTACACCACTAACAAGTTTGTCATCCTCATGTTCTTTACCATTAGTTCTTTTTGCATTAATTTTGGCTAGCTCAGCAGGAGTCATTGGATTCAAAACCAATTTCTTTCCATTAAACTTGAAAGTATATTGATTGGTTCTACCATAGTGAATAGCATCAACATCATATAACCAAGGTCTTCCTAATAAAAGTGAACATGATTCCATAGGTATGACATCACAACAAACATGATCATGGTATGAACCAATGGAGACAGGAACTTGCACGGTTTGTGTTACTGAATCTTACCAATTGAGTTGAACCATTCCATTGAGTAAGGTTCTTTGAAGTGGAGTCGTGGTCAAGCCAAGTTTCTCGACCATGTGTAGACTTGCGAGGTTGCTACAGTTTCCTCCATCAATGATGACGTGTACAGCGTTCTTGCACAACAAACTTAGTTTGGAATAAGTTGTTGCGTTGAGTTTCATTGGTATGTTCCTTTGGTGCACTAAGTAGGCGATGAGACATGAGGCTCATGTAGTTGTCCATCATTGCAGACTCGGTGCACACCATCTTGATCATTCTTGCCTCTGAGGGTTAGTCGCAGGAATAGCAAGCACATTCTTATCGTTACATATTGAAATACACTTACTATCCTTCTTCTTAGATTGTGTAGGCTTGACTTCTTTCTTGATAGTTCCTTCTCATTCTTGGTGAAGGATAGTCCCATGCCCGACCTTTTCATTTTTAATTCTCCATTTCGCCATTTCTCCATGAACTCACTGTGCTTTTTTCTTTCAATTTCTTCTCTTTTCTCAAACTCATGATTAAGTTTCGCATATATTTCTTTGTTCTGGCGGAATGCTTGGATCATCCTCAAGTATAGATCATCGTTCTTTCGTGGACTGCCATTATTAGTGGTAGACAAGAAAAATACACGCAAAAATGTATATTCCTATCTACTAATATGTGGACAGTGGAGGATCTCACACGCTCAAGCTCACACCAAGTTCTTACTAGTTCTTACCCTGCAGCTTTTCAAGATTCAATCGAGGGATGATGGTAATCTGCACTCAGGGGAGATAAAGCAATTGCAAGGTGCTTCTCTTGTGGTTAATAGTTGGTGGAGCTTGGATAGGTATAATATGTAGCAAAGGATATACTAGAACCACACTAGCCAAAACAAGTTGAAAGAACATTCAACGACGGTACTTTGCTGGTCCTAGGCTAGACCGTACTAGAGACGCGAGCCTGGACACCAATGAAGTCACTGAAAACAAAGAACTGAATGACCACAAAGACACAAGCAAATAGCTAGGGCTTTTTTTCCACCTTTTAGTGCGGCTCTTTTATATGCACTTGCCTTTTTTTTTAATTTTTCTTCCTTCTATATCAACAAGTGGCACATATGATGAATTACAAATCAAACTTTTTTCTTGCTGCAAACAGATCTACTATGCAGAAACTTCAAATGCTGTTTTCGGGTTTTTATTGGCTTCCAATGCAAAAAAGTATAACAGAAAAGTTGTAGATCTTTTCGAGCTGATCAATTTGCATATATGGAACGTCTATTTTGGATAAGGGAAGCCAGAGATATTGACCCCGAAATACAGACTGCTCAGAAAATCCAGGATGAAAACAGATTCCAATCCAACGGGATTTTGGGCAAGAAGACAGCGTTTTTGGAAAGTTTCACAATGGACAAAGTTGTATATAATTTCTCAAGCTTTCAGGAAAGTACAAGAACAGCAAATTCCGAGTTCGTATGAGGGAGTTATGACCAAAATACTGAACTGGACAGAGGAGGATCCGAATTGGACGCAACGACGCGATGGAGTTCAACTCGGAGACAAGAACGTGACAAGAACTCGAAATTCTAAAGATCAAAACACTAAGACCAGCAACGACACGACGATGCAACGTAAATTCAACAAGAATTAAACTAGGTAGTAATAGTAAAGGCCAAAAGGGGCTCGGATTAGATCAAACACACGACAAACAGAATTTTTTTTGGCTATTTTCTGGACTCTAGGACGAACAAGAAGAACTAAATAAGGATAAGGGTGTTCTCACCAGGCAACCGTCGCTCTGATACCACTTGATGCGCACGGGGTCGGCCCGATCTTCTGATGAGAACGATACGTCGATTTGGTGTAGTGACGACGCTACCAATCCACGGGATCAGCAACCGAACAATCGCAAAGTCACCACACGAGGCGATCAACCGAGCCAAACACGATTGATCCTTGTACCTGCTGCAACCGAGAACAAGCAAGAACAAGGTGAGAGTAATTTCAATCCAATAATCTCAAAGATACAAAGGTGAGGTTCTGTTTCTCGTCACGGGTGGTCTAGTCGACACACGCGAACACGAGGAGGGACGCACAAGGGGTCTACCAAAACACAACAAAACCTAACCGTAAAAGAACGGTGGTGGCCACATATATAGCGGCAGCCAGGAGGAGTAGGGCAGCCAAAACAGTGGTGAACACCAAAACCCTAAGATACATGGGCCATAGGCCCAAAAGTGAGGTGATGCAGCACCCTGAATTTCTGGCCCGTGACATTTTTCCGCATTTTCCTGTTGTTCTGTAGTGAATTTGGAAGTGGGGCTGGATCCATTGGAAAGCTTATCTCCTAAGCTTTCAAACGGGTGGTCGCACGTTGAAAACGGAGTCCGGGAGCCCAAGTTATGCCCGTTTGAAGTTGGCATGCTGCTGGATGGCCGAACCGGACTTTTTGGCATCTTGGGCTTCCATATGGGCCTTCCTTGACGCGTGGGCTGTTCTCGGGGTGTGTGCTTGAGGCCCTTGTCTGTTGATGTGGGCTTGAATAGCTGAGCTTTTGGATTAAAGCCTCTCGGCGACGAAGTTGCCGCAGCGTCGATCATTTGTGACGAAGATGGAGCAGCGTCGGTAGTCATTGGAGAAGCCGGAGAGGAAGGAGGGGCAGCGGTCATGCTGGTCGTATCCATGTTGGTGTTGTCCTCATCAATACTCACCCTTGTGGTTTGCACGGAAATCTTGGATCAATAGCGTCCCATTGCTCGGTCCTTAATGTGACACGGGCGACACTTCACCCTACACTACGTGCAATCCTGTCGCACAACCGGCTATTGCCAATAATCACCCGCATCAAAACATAGTTTTATTTTGGGTTTTTAATCAAAATTACCAGCAACTAACAATGCCATTTCCAATCATTTTCAGGAAACAAATATTGATTTGATCATCTGCTTTATTGATTCTAAAGCACGGCTAAGCATGGATAATATGTAATCGCATATACCCATGATGACATTAAGTAATGCCCATCCTCTAATCTATGGTTATCAAGGTTCACATGTCCATAATCATCAAAGGAGGTTAATGAGACAACAGGTATAACTACCAGATCCACAAAATAGCAATTTACATAAAGTAAACGCATGCATAAAATAATTTAGTAAAACAAAGTATATTACATACTGGGATCAATATGGTCAAAGGAGTGCTTGCCTTGCTTATTCACTGTTTACGATGAAGTCGAGGATTGCGGTGACGATTTACAACGAAGTTAGAGGCGTCGGGTTCTACACGCCGATCAACGAAAATACAACAAAATACTAACTTCAATAAGGGCAAAAAGAAAATTGATAGAAAGACAAATAAAACTCTTCACAAGAAATGGTAATTGCTCTTTATGAATTTGTTAATCTTATTTTACTTAATTCAAGATGCTAAAATTGTTTAGATTAAATAGATATGATCATTTCAGGCTTAAGGTAAATTCTTACCTTTAATTAGGATTCAGATTCAAAACAACGTTTAATTAATGTTCTAATTATAAAAAGCTAACTTATTGATTTAGGCTACTGGCATTATTTACATGATATTTGAAAAGGTTCTGGTGATACAAATATCATAATAACTGATTTCTCATTTATACTCAAAGTTCATTCATTCATATTACGCACTTATATAATGCGAATATTTAGGGTTATTAAGCTAATAGAATTAATATGTAAATCGCAGAAATGAGATTATCTTTTCATAGCAGGTAGTTTATGCTTTGGAGAGTGCTACAGGTTAATTTCATAAGTTTTAGGGTTTGGATGAGACATTATATTCATCGTTGAAAAGGCTTAAGTGGTATTGTTAAGTTGGCGTTATTCGAATCGGCAAGAATATGAAACGAAAGGTTAACACTTAAGGGTTTTGAGCTAGTAAGATTAATAGGCAAACCTTAATGAAATAAGACTCTTTTACAGAATATAGTAGTATAAACTTTGTACAATGTTTCTAAACTAGTTTCACAAGTTTTAATGTTTAGAAAGGTTATTTTATCTGCAGTTGAAATGGCCTAAATGATTATATCGAAAACCTTAAATCGGCCGATATTCAAATTAAGTTTGCGGCTACACAATACATGATCTTTGATTCATTTTTCAGACATTAGCAGGGTGCAACTCTAGAAATGTTTTAAAGCTAGTTTGGCATTATTTTAGCTTTAATTACAATAGATTATCTATTCACTTATTATTATAATTAACATTTCCTTTCATTAAAAGAATACAAATTAAATCTTATCTTGAATATTTTTACATAAATGGGTCCTTGCTGTTTTCAGGAAATTAATACAAATTATTTTATCATTTTATGAGCACTTATGCTTTTACTTTCATTAATGGCCATATCATGGTTTACTAGTAATCATAAAGCAAATAATTTAAACTGAATTGAACATTTAAATATTTTTATATATTTAAGTTTATTTATGGTTCCAGAGCACATAATAATTTATTTAATGATTTTAAGAATTATATTTTTCCATATTTGCCATAATGTCCATAATAGTGTGTTTATGTTATTTCAAATTTCAGTAATTGTTCTATAACTCAAAAATCAAATATTTTTACAGATTGTAATTTATCCTAGTCTAAACATCATATAAAATTTATATTATTATTTATTTCCTTATTGTTCACTAATTTAACATAAAGACCATATTAAGACTATTAACAAAGTTTAATTTAAATAATTCTCCTGTAGTTCAAAAATTACATATTTTTATATATTTAGATTCTCTCTAATTTTAGATGAATAATGAAATTTATTTCATTGAAATTGGATTAGAAATGCGAAAGATAATTAAGATTGAATTTTTATTCGGAAGTGAAAATGCTTGAAAAATCAAAACACGTTTTGTATCAGAGAATACGCCTTTTAGCTCAGTGCTTCTTCTACCTTTGGCTTCTGACCTTCTGGACCCACCGTGCAGTCACAGAAAACAGAGGTCCGGCTCGGGTGGAATGGGCGACGGCGTTCCGGCGGTCTTCCGGCGAGGGCGAGGGCACAGAAAGCACCAGCTCGGAGAGGCGCATCCGGGAGTGGAGCCAGTGTGGCGGTAGCATTACCGGAGAGGTGCGCCACCAGGTCTGAGCGGCGGCTCTAATGACGATGCGATGGAGGAAGGGAACCAAGGCGAGGGAGTTCAAAGGGGTAACGATTTTAGCATCCACGGGTTACACTGGTTCCATTTTTGGACTTAGCTCAGCCGGAGAGACACGGAGGAGCTCCGCCCACGGACGGCCGGAACTGGAGAAGAAGACTCTCGGTGGCGGCACGATTTCGCTTGGGAGAACGTGGATATTCTTGAGGGCTTTTGATCCTTGGAGTATGGTGATGATTTAGCTCAAAGGAATTTGAAAATGGTTGATTGGAGCACAAGATTTGCGATTGGATTTTCGAGCTCGAAGCTTGCGGCAATGGCGGAAGACAGAGAAGTTCGGCGATTCAAGAAGGGAGAAGGAGAGGAAGTGAGGGAAATGAAAACGCAGCTTAGGTGATCCTTTGGTAGTATTTATAGACGTCGGGATCAGTTGAGCATGGCCAGGTCGCATTCGGCTCGGATGGGGGTTTCACTAGAGACGACAAGGAAGAACAGCAGCAGCTCACCGTGGACCTCAAGGCGACAGCCGCGTGGAGGAGAAGAATCCAGACCAATGCTTCGGTGGCTATGGCGCCTAGAGGTAGAAGATGATGCGCAAGGTGGCTGGCATGTGGGCCAAAACAGGGAATCGGGTCCACATGACAGAGAATGCAAAGCAAAAGATCAAGAACAGACAACCGGCTGAGCAGATTAGGTTGAAATGATCTGGTCTTGCGCCACTCTAGGATTTTTGATAATTTTTCTGTAGTCTCTTCTGGAGGTATGTGATCTTCAGGAAACATTTGAGATTTAAATAATGTGTATATTATTTACTAAAATTCTGACAATGTGCATTGCATAGGAATTCCAAATTCTGTTTTCGATTTATTAAAGCATCTCAACGAATTTATTTATTTTTCAAAATTTGGTTTTAAAAATAATTTGAGCTAAGGATTCTTATGTAAAATTGTCAGCTCAAGATATTGCTCCAGTATTTTATAAAAATTCTGACATTAAGATTTTCAGAATTTCAGAGCTTCTGTTTTTGAATTATTTGGAGACTTATCCCACTTGATAAATTCTTGATATTTTTACCAGAGGTGAATACCGTATCAAGGGTATTTTGGTAAATTTTTCAGCTGGAGATGAGCTCTGGATATTTTTCATACTTTCGGACAGTGCACTGTTTCCAGTCAATTTGGTTTTTATATTTCATTTTTCATTATTCAAATTATCATTCCTTTATTTTTCTCAATGCAGAATTTGTTTTCTCTACACATTGGGACTCCAGAAAATAAATTATTCACAACTTTTCTTTTGTTCTTTTAATTTCTCCCATTTCCCTTAATTATTTTTGCAATACAAAATCCAAGAAATCAATTAGGAAAATCATAAATTCAATAAAACTCAAGAACACTCAAAATGCAAATTCACATTATAGCATTTCACTGTTTTATAATTTTCGGGATGTTACAGATCTACCCCCCTTACAGAAATCTCGACCCCGAGATTTGGCGGGTCTAAAGAAAACTATTTCTAAAAGAAGTCAGGGAACTCTTCTTCGAGTTAGTCTTCTCGTTCCCGAGTTGCTTCTTCTTCAGAATGACTGCTCCATTTAGCCTTGATCATCTTGTGGGATTTATTACGGGTGTAGCGTTTAGCTTCTTCTAAGATTTTAATCGGATGCTCCCGATAAGTTAAACTAGGTTGTAGATCGATTTTGTCTAGCTAGGTGAGCTCAGAAGGAAGATGAGGACATTTCCTGAATTGCGATACATAGAAGATATTATGATCACTGGATAGCTGAGATGGCAATTTCAATTTATATGCCTTTTCTTCCATCTTTTTAACGATACAATATGGTCCAATATATCGTGGCACTAGTTACTCCGGATTTGGAAACGGTGAATACCACGAACCTTGCAAATCTTAAGGACGAGATAGATTTGAGAATTCTTCTTCGAGAGTAATCTTGTTGTTCTGTTAACACTCCGTCTTCGTTGAATTTGCCGCACTGGATCTTCATTTTGTGATTCCAAGTTGACATTTCAAGAACAGAGAAGACTTTAAGTTAGGTTTGACGTGAACAGATGAGGGATACCAGAACTTTCTATGCATCTCTTTTGATTGGATAATTAGTATTGTTAATAAGGATAATCAAACTTTTAAGATTGACGTGTGGTATACATAATATGTTTGAGATGAGAGAGAAGGTGTACTACCATTGGATTCACTTGGGGAAGAATTAAATGATAACATTAGGAAAGATACTTAAATACAATGGTTGATCTGTTTGGTTTAACATTAGTTGACGCAATGAGCTGAGAATAAATGTCATTTTAGGTTGACCTTAGATTGAAAGCATGATAGAGATAATTTAAACATTGGGTTGAGATAAAAAGAATTATCAGGTGATTTGATAATTTGTTCAGTTTGATCATTTTGGTAAATAGAGGGTTTCGATTTTCTTTGGATTTGGCAACTATGATGGAATGAAATGTACAAGATCAAAAGATTGATTGCTAGAATTGAACACACAAAAGACATACTCAATACCATACTAAGAGTCGATTACAACCATACGAGGAATATGTTTACATTTAGAGTTACTAATGTCTTTCTCGATAAGGTGAAGTAAATCTCTTCTTGGGTTGATGTTGGCCTTCGGATTCTTAAGGTCATCCTGGTAGTTGCTGAATTACTTCATGAGGTTGAGGACAAGGTGGATTCCGCTCCTGCTTTGGACATTTGTTGGCATAATGTCCTCTCTCACTACAACGGAAACAGACAATATTGGCTTTCCGGTTTTGTGTACCAGACAGACGATTATTCTTGGGGTAAACATCTTCGTTCAATTGCCTTTTCTTTAACTGATCCTTTGGGTAAATTGCTTCAGAGTTTATTTCTCCTATTCTTGGAGACATCATGTCGACTGGGGCAACTTCTGGCATGACTATGTTACTAGGAGATATTTGCTCTCTTTGGGGGCACTGATTAGCAAAGTGACTCTTCTCACAACAAATAAAGCACCTCTTTTTCTGTCGATCATATAAGCAACTTGCTTTGGATTTTAATCCTCCTACTCTTGGAGTTATAATCTTGACAGCAGTAATTTCTGGTATGACCATGGTTGCAGGAGGTAGTTGTTCTTGGGGGCATTGCTTAGCAAGATGGCCTCTTTTGTGACAGTTGAAGCATTCACGCTTTTCTCGTGGCGGCTTGTTGGGTACATTTGTATGCTCAATACAGCCTCTCTTGTGAATCTCATTTTGCTGCTTCTTTGATTCTTCAAGCAACTTTTCTTGTACAACTCTTCTTCTATTTGCCAACTCTTAAGTAACTAAGGCTCGAAGTTGTTCTCGCTGATGCTGAACTGCAGCAGTGACTAATGGATCAAAGGGGCACTGTGGTGGATAATGATCTCGACCTTCACAAAGGAAACAAGTGATATTGCCCATAGGACATTTTCCAGGAGAATGATTTCCTTCACAACTGGAACAGTTGATTGGATGCTCATCATCAGTGTGACCTACTTCTCCACAGCGAATGCAAGCACGGGCTTCGGATTTGTTGGGCTGACAATACTTTAAGGAGCAATGCTTAGGTATTAAATAGGATGTAGGAGGGGCTTTTTGATCTGGACGATTCAATCTTTCGGCGAAAGCTGGAATAGAATCTTCATCTCGAGGTTGGAGTCCTGGTAGGATTTTACTTCCAAGCTTTTTGCTAAGGGATCTTGTCACAGGCATCCTGCAACGATATTTATTAAGATAAGGTTATTTAGATGAAATTCTGTTGGGTTACAAGGCAACATTTTGTTCTTTAAAATCTTTTTAATTAAAGTTTTTCTTATTAAGTAGGGTTGACACATCGTAAGTTTCAACCTAATGGTTTGATGTTTACGAGAGTAACCCAGAAACAATGCAAAGTACTTTTCAGCCAAAAATTTAAAAGAACACCAAGTATAATATTGGTTATCATATAAGGGTTGTAGAGTTTCTAATCACTAGTGATTTCTTATATAGTTTCAAATTTGCATATTTTGAGAATTCATGTAATTGTAGGTTAACTAATTATTATCTGAGTAGAGAAGTCTGTTATTTAAGATTCTCATTCAGATTTTTTTTGTAAGGGATTTTATTTCTTCTGGTTTATAATTCCTATACATATAATCCTTCATGACGGATTGATGGAGGAGATGGTGAAGGACTTCTTGTGGCAGCCGATTGTAAATACTTTTACTTGTTTGTTGATGTCTTGATCCAGTTGCTGATGATGGATCTTGAAGTCTTGTGCAACTTTGTATGCATGAACATAGGCATCTGTATTAATGCAATGAACTTGCATACTTAGCGAAAAATCTTGCGTCAGTTCCTTGGATAGCGTCGAATTTTGTGTCGTTATGATGCTTCACGTAGTAACATAGAACTTGACCTTCCAATTGAGTGCTAACATGGCTATGTCTTATTTTCAATTTCTTGGTTTATATGGGTTTACTTTATGTCATAACGAGTACATAGTTTCCATGATTAAGGTTTGTAGCAAATTCTTTTGCAGTATTACTCCAGTTTTTCTGACTGTCCATCAATAATTATTCTTAAAGGAAGGATGTCAGAAACAATTTGGATAAGAAAGGGATTTAAAATGAAAGGAAAGGTTGTACCATAATCATAGTTGTGCAATATATAAAATCTTTTGAAGGTTTATACTTCTCAGATAACATTTTATATTTTAACTGGTTCACAACTATGAGTTCCTTATATGGTTTTGGGTCATCTCGTCGTAATTCTTTAACTTATTGGTTAAGCATTACGAGAGTTTCCCGCAATAATAATACAGACAGAAATTTTAATTAATCAAATTGCAACACACTTTTATTTATTATATAAGAACTATACATTTTCTTATATCACAACAAAGTGTTATTACGCTAACCTACTACTTTATGGTCATGTCTTCCATTCTAGTATCGAGGGGTTCGACTAAAGGTTCTGCAATATAATTACTTACCGACAGTAGTAAAGGTAGTTTTTATGGCATTAGTTTATTAGAGAACCTTGAAGACAAAAGGTGCCAGCATGTGGTATGAATGTAATGAGGATATTCATTAAGTTCTGACATACATACTTGATGAGATTAGTTGGCATTGAAATTTACTGATTATAGCAACTTGTGGCAGCATTTTCTTAGGTAGTCCTTGATATTGCCATAAAATAATATAAAGAAGAGGTGGTTCTAGCGTGGTTGAGCAAGGAAAATAGAAAAGAGTGGGTATTGACTATAGGGAGGAGATAACAGAAGTTGTGTTGTTTAAGTAGGGTATTTGGCAAATGAAAATTGTGACGGTCTACTACGTTTTTGCTGCGCAACTCTGATGATAAAGTTTATCCAAGGCTTTTACTAATCCATAGAGGTTACAATGAATTTCCTTTTGAATATCATTAGGATTTTTTTTTGAGGGGTAGAGTTTTAAAGAATATATAGATAAGAAATTCTACAGAAAGGAAAGGTAAGTTTGAGGGAAAATTTTCAGAAGAAGAGAAACTGTTTATAAGAATTTCCTTCTACTGATGTGTTAAGGTTTCTTAAATTTACATGTAAGGACAATTTATCGCAAAACTTTAACCTAAAGGTTAAATTTGTACGTAAATCGTCCAGACAAACAAAACAAAATCCAGATTGCGAAGAGCAAAATATAAACGCTATATAAGAATGCTTTATATAGCTAAAATAGAATAATATTGCTACGCGTAAGGGTTCTTATCTTAAAGTAGGTCCTAAGATATTCTAATCTTCTATCTTTTTCTGTTGGGTGACACTGACTCTTCATGAAGTAGGATCTTTGAGCTTTACTTTTGCTTTGTCAAAAGTAGCGAAGTATCGTCTCCTTCCTTGAGATTGCTGACGTAGATATTGTAGTCTTCATCGGCAAGCATGAAGAACAACATATCTTGAACATCTTTAGAAGCAATACTAAAGATAGACCATGGCAAAATTTCTCTTTCAGATAAGGAAAATTTTGTTTACAAATCAAAATGAATGTAAGGGTAAGAGTAGAATCTTAAGGAAGGAGAGAAGAATAGCAAAAGCTACATTTTGCAAATATAGTAACTTTTGAAAATAAGCTTTTGAATTTGCTTATTCTAATGCCAACGACCATTCTATCTAAGGTTTATCCTATGGTCAGTATAGCTCTGATACCAACGCTGTGAGACCCCATTCTGATGAACAGGAACCTCCATGTGATTACTGTGCTATTCCCTGGATCAGTAGCTAGCACTTACATGTTTACAACAATTGGAATCACAACCACACCACAATTAATTACAGCGGAAACTAATATATAAAGAGAAGCTTACAAATAAAGAGATTAGCAGCAAATAAGCAATATCTTGTAGTTTACCCATCCGACCCGCAGGCAACTGACAAGGTATAAACTCCAGATAGAACACGTCGAAGAAGATCCCGCAACCTGCGACGAAAAGAGACTCGAAGCCTCGCTAACTCAACCACCTACATAATAATTAGGCAAGGGTGAGTACTTTACGTACTCAGCAAGACTTGAGCAAAACCTATAATACATGCAGGCCATTTCAAAGGAAAGGCTACTACAGTTAATTTGCATAAAGCGAAATTGAATTGTAAACCAAGTTATTTGCAAACGGAATTTATAAGAGCAACATTGTTTGATAACAAACAAATAAGTAAAGCATAAGTAACACTCACAGTCCTCCATGACGTGAGTTCGAATCGATCATTGCCATCGCATGGCATATATCCAGTTCTTTGCCAACACATGGCACAACAGCTGATACCAATACTTGCCAACACATGGTATAGTATTGGGTCATCTGTGGGGGTAAGCTAACTTATAAAATAACCCTTTTTGAAAATGCCAAAGCTAACATTGGAATGACTTCACCAAGTGCTCATGACCGCGAGCGCGGCTAATTAATTAGATTTAAACTCTGCAGAGGTGTACAACTTTACCCACAAGGAATGATCAACTCACCACGTCAGCCGTGGATCGCCATACAAGAGTATGCGAAGGAGCGATCATACATAGCCGTTACATTACCTAGACATGGCTTTGATCCAGCCCGGGACGTTAATCCCCGCCGTAGAACTAGAAACACACACACTACATGTGGTTCCTTTTCACGTGGTGGATCCACTTTCACACACTCAACACAACGTTTCTAGACACGGCAGGGCGTACACCATTGCATGGGTGGAAACCCCTCCAAGCAGACCAAACCGGAATGCCTGTGCTAGCTCCCGCCTACCAATGAGCAAAGCCATATCTAAATAATTTAACAGGCTAAGGCTACCATACCCACCCTTGTGGTTTACACGAAAATCTTTGATCAATAGCGTCCCATTGCTCGGTCCTTAATATGACACGGGCGACACTTCACCCTACACTACGTGCAATTCCTGTCGCACAACCGGCTATTGCCAATAATCGCCCGCATCAAAACATAGTTTTATTTTGGGTTTTTTATCAAAATTACCAGCAACTAACAGTGCCATTTCCAATCATTTTTAGGAAACAAATATTGATTTGATCATCTGCTTTATTGATTCTAAAGCACGGCTAAGCATGGATAATATGTAATCGCATATACCCATGATGACATTAAGTAATGCCCATCCTCTAATCTATGGTTATCAAGGTTCACATGTCCATAATCATCAAAGGAGGTTAATGAGACAACAGGTATAACTACCAGATCCACAAAATAGCAATTTACATAAAGTAAACGCATGCATAAAATAATTTAGTAAAACAAAGTATATTACATACTGGGATCAATATGGTCAAAGGAGTGCTTGCCTTGCTTAATCACTGTTTACGATGAAGTCGAGGATTGCGGCTGACGACGACGACGAAGTTAGAGACGTCGGGTTCTACACGTCGATCAATGAAAATACAGCAAAATACTAACTTCAATAAGGGCAAAAAGAAAATTGATAGAAAGACAAATAAAACTCTTCACAAGAAATGGTAATTGCTCTTTATGAATTTGTTAATCTTATTTTACGAATTCAAGATGCTAAAATTGTTTAGATTAAATAGATATGATCATTTCAGGCTTAAGGTAAATTCTTACCTTTAATTAGGATTCAGATTCAAAACAACGTTTAATTAATGTTCTAATTATAAAAAGCTAACTTATTGATTTAGGCTACTGGCATTATTTACATGATATTTGAAAAGGTTCTGGTGATACAAATATCATAATAACTGATTTCTCATTTATACTCAAAGTTCATTCATTCATATTACGCACTTATATAATGCGAATATTTAGGGTTATTAAGCTAATAGAATTAATATGTAAATCGCAGTGAAATGAGATTATCTTTTAATAGCAGGGTAGTTTATGCTTTGGAGAGTGCTACAGGGTTAATTTCATAAGTTTTAGGGTTTGGATGAGACATTATATTCATCGTTGAAAAGGCTTAAGTGGTATTGTTAAGTTGACGTTATTCGGAATCGGCAAGAATATGAAACGAAAGGTTAACACTTAAGGGTTTTGAGCTAGTAAGATTAATAGGCAAACCTTAATGAAATAAGACTCTTTTTACAGAATATGGTAGTATAAACTTTGTACAGAGTTTCTAAACTAGTTTCACAAGTTTTAATGTTTAGACAGGTTATTTTATCTGCAGTTGAAATGGCCTAAATGATTATATCGAAAACCTTAAATCGGCCGATATTCAAATTAAGTTTGCGGCTACACAATACATGATCTTTGATTCATTTTTCAGACATTAGCTGGGTGCAATTCTAGAAATGTTTTAAAGCTAGTTTGGCATTATTTTAGCTTTAATTACAATAGATTATCTATTCACTTATTATTATAATTAACATTTCCTTTCATTAAAAG
This sequence comes from Guadua angustifolia, assembly GCA_036346375.1. NCBI lineage: Eukaryota > Viridiplantae > Streptophyta > Magnoliopsida > Poales > Poaceae > Guadua > Guadua angustifolia. The sequence continues at coordinate 13,863,857 of CM070512.1, read as the reverse complement.
AATACAAATTAAATCTTATCTTGAATATTTTTACATAAATGGGTCCTTGCTGTTTTCCGGAAATTAATACAAATTATTTTATCATTTTATGAGCACTTATGCTTTTACTTTCATTAATGGCCATATCAAGGTTTACTAGTAATCATAAAGCAAATAATTTAAACTGAATTGAACATTTAAATATTTTTATATATTTAAGTTTATTTATGGTTCCAGAGCACATAATAATTTATTTAATGATTTTAAGAATTATATTTTTCCATATTTGCCATAATGTCCATAATAGTGTGTTTATGTTATTTCAAATTTAAGTAATTGTTCTATAACTCAAAAATCAAATATTTTTACAGATTGTAATTTATCCTGGTCTTAACATCATATAAAAATTTATATTATTATTTATATCCTTATTGTTCACTAATTTAACATAAAGACCATATTAAGACTATTAACAAAGTTTAATTTAAATAATTCTCCTGTAGTTCAAAAATTACATATTTTTATATATTTAGATTCTCTCTGATTTTAGATGAATAATGAAATTTATTTCATTGAAATTGGATTACAAATGCGAAAGATAATTAAGATTGAATTTTTATTCGAAGTGAAAATGCTTGAAAAATCAAAATCGTTTTGTATCGAGAATCGCCTTTTAGCTCAGTGCTTCTTCTACCTATGGCTTCGACCTTCGGACCCACCGTGCGATCCTGAAAACAGAGGTCCAGCTCGGGTGGAATGGGCGACGGCGTTCGTGGTCTTCCGGTGAGGGCGAGCACGAAAGCACCGGCTCGAGGCGCATCCGGAGTGGAGCGGTGTGGCGGTAGCATTCTGGGAGGTGCGCCACAGTGTCCGGCGGCGGCTCTAATGACGATGCGGTGGAGGAAGGAACCAAGGCGAGGGAGTTCAAAGGGTAACGATTTTAGCATCCACAAAGTTACTTGGTTCCATTTTTGGACTTGGCTCGTGGGAGACACGGAGGAGCTCACCACTGACGGCGGAATCGGAGAAGAAGACTCTCGGTGGTGCACGATTTCGCTTGGGAGAATGTGGATATTCTTGAGGGCTTTTGATCCTTGGAGTATGGTGATGATTTAGCTCAATGGAATTTGAAAATGGTTGATTGGAGCACAAGATTTGCGATTGGATTTTCGAGCTCGAAGCTTGCGGCAATGGCGGAAGACGAGGAGAAGTTAAGGCGATTCGATAAGGGAGAAGGAGAGGGAAGTGAGGGGAAATGAAAACGCAGCTTAGGTGATCCTTTGGTAGTATTTATAGACGTCGGGATCAGTTGAGCTTGGCGAGTTGCATTCGGCTCGGATGGGGCTTCACTAGAGACGACAAGGAAGAACGGCGAAGACTCACCGTGGACCTCAAGGCGACAACAGCGTGGAGGAGAAGAATCCAGACCAATGCTTCGGTGGCTATGGCGCTGGAGGTAGAAGATGATCATAAGGTGGCTGGCATGTGGGCCAAAACAGGAATCGGGTCCACATGACAGAGAATGCAAAGCAAAAGATCAAGAACAGACAATAGGCTGAGCAGATTAGGTTGAAATGATCTGGTCTTGCGCCACTCTAGGATTTTGATAATTTTTCTGTAGTCTCTTCTGGAGGTATGTGATCTTCAGGAAACATTTGAGATTTAAATAATGTGTAGATTATTTACTAAAATTCTGACAATGTGCATTGCATAGAATTCCAAATTCTGTTTTCGATTTATTAAAGCATCTCAACGAATTTATTTATTTTTCAAAATTTGTTTTTCAAAATAATTTGAGCTAAGGATTCTTATGTAAAATTTTCAGCTCAAGATATTGCTCCAGTATTTTATAAAAATTCTGACATTATGATTTTCAGAATTTTAGAGCTTCTGTTTTTGAATTATTTGGAGACTTATCCCACTTGATAAATTCTTGATATTTTTACCAGAGCTGAATACTGTATCAAGGGTATTTTGGTAAATTTTTCAGCTGGAGATGAGCTCTGGATATTTTTCATACTTTCAGACATTACCTTGTTTCCGATCAATTTGATTTTTATATTTCATTTTCATTATTCAAATTATCATTCCTTTATTTTTCTCAATGCAGAATTTGTTTTCTCTACACATTGGGACTCCAGAAAATAAATTATTCACAACTTTTCTTTTGTTCTTTTAATTTCTCCCATTTCCCTTAATTATTTTTGCAATACAAAATCCAAGAAATCAATTAGGAAAATCATAAATTCAATAAAACTCAAGAACACTCAAAATGCAAATTCACATTATAGCATTTCACTGTTTTATAATTTTCGGGATGTTACATGTATACATGCCAATCTTTCCACCAAAGCGTCAACCATAGGACCTCACCAGAAGTTGAGGATCTATGTAGGTTATGAATCTCCGTCATGTATTAAAATACCTAGAGCCTATGACAGGGGATCTGTATACGGCTCGGTGCACTAATCATACTAAGGACATTTTTCGGCATTAGGGGGAGATAAGTAGTACCACATTAGAGAATGCCGAATCCTTAGATCCACGTAATAGAAAGATCGAACTTGAAGTTCGAAGGATAATGAATCTGGAATAAATAAGCTAATAATCTGCCAAATGCCTTCACTGGTCATAAGGGAGTGAAAGATCTCATATACCTGCAGTATATGCACCTGAAAGAGTAGAAATACCCTAGAAGGATATTGAACCTACTCTTGACCCTCATGATAAGAAGAGGGGGAGGCCTCCAGGTGCACGGGACTCAATTCCGCGGAGACGTCCGTAAGAAGTAGAGAACCGAACAAATGAGAACACTACCTGTGACAGTAGAAGAAGCTAAACTTGATGTTGAGAAAATCCCTGAAGTGAGCCGTTCCGGAGATGGTAACATCCCTGAAGTGATTTATCCTGAAGATGATAACCCCAGTGCATATTTGCGCACACAATTCCACGCTGGGAAGTCGGAACACCCAGACTCATTCGTTGTGGGAAATCACGAGGAGCTGGATGAAATTAATATAGATATATCCCCGAAGTGATATAGGAGAAATAAATAAAAGAAAGACTACAATTGTTGACATATATTTGCCTCTAAAATTGCTAAAAACTGGATCCAGATCCAAAGTCCATGGTAGAGTGCTAGAGGCGCGCAGATAGGGTCAAACAAAAGAAGCAATTGTGGCAGCGCTCGCTAAATAAGAGGAAAGTTTCTGGTCCTGTTAACTGAATATTTTCTAAAGTGATTCCCTGCAGGATCAAATGGGTTTTTCATCCAGAAGAGAAATGAAAATACCTAGGTGGTGAGATATAAAAAGCGAGGCTTATAGCACAAGGGTTCACGCAGAGATCCGGCATCGATTACGATGAAATATATTCTCTTGTAATGAGTAGAATAACGTTTCGATCTCTAATATCAATGGTAGCTGGCTTAAATTTAGAAATGCAGTTGATAGATATGGTGACCGCATATTCATATGGTTCACTGGATTCGGACATTTATATGAAAGTTCCTGAAGGAGTAAAAGTCCCGGATCCAAATAATCGCAACATGTATAGTATCAAACTGCAGAAATCACTATACGGATTAAAACAGTCGGGAAGAATGTGGTATAACCGGCTTATTTAGTTCCTCCTGAAGAAGGAATACTCCAATAATGATAATTGTCCCTATGTGTTCATAAAGAAATCCCAGAATGGATTCTGTATCATCTCAGTGTATGTTGATGATCTGAATATCATCGGAACCACAGAGGGGATAAAGGAAGCAAGTGCTTACCTCATGACGGAATTTGAGATGAAAGATTTGGGTAAAACCAAATTTTGCTTAGGCCTACAGCTAGAGCATCTCCCAGAAGGAATTCTTGTTCACCAGTCATCCTATACTCGGAAGGTATTGGAAAGGTTTAATATGGATAAATCACATCCCTTGAAATCCCCTATGGTTATAAGATCCCTTGAAGTGGATAAAAACCCTTTTAGACCGAGGATGGAGAATAAGGAAGTCTTAGGACCCGAAGTCCCATATTTAAGTGCCATTGGAGCACTCATGTACCTTGCGAACTGCACAAGGCTTGATATTGCATTCGCAGTGAATTTGTTAGCAAGACATTGTTCAGCTGCAACCACAAGACATTGGGCTGGTGTAAAGACTTCACTCAGATACCTCCAAGGTACTGAAGATCTTGGGTTGTTTTTCTAGAAGAACCAAGACTTGACCATGATGGGATATACGGATACTGGCTATTTGTCTGATCCCCATAGTGATAAATCTCAGACTGGTTTTGTGTTTCTCTGCAGTGGTATAGCCATTTCTTGGTGGTCTTGTAAACAGACCCTGGTAGCAACTTCTACCAACCACTCAGAGATTATAGTCCTGTATGAAGCCTCACGTGAATGTGTTTGGCTGCGACGTGTGATTAGCCATATCCAGAAGTCATGTGGCATTAACATCGCCGATACCCCCACAATTATCTATGAAGATAATTCTGCTTGTGTTGCACAAATGCAATTGGGTTATGTAAAGAGCAACACCACGAAACATATTGCTCCTAAATTATTCTATCCACACGAACTCCAGAAGAGCGGTGAGATAAGGATCCTGCAAACTAAGTCATGTGAAAATCTCGCAGATTTATTCACTAAGTCCTTGCTTAAATCCATATTTCAAAGATATGTTAAAGGCATTGGAATGAGAAGACTTAGAGAGATGAAGAGTTCAGGGAGAGAAAACCCTTGAATCATAACCCTTATTGCGATCCTGAATATCCTAATAAAACCTGAAGGTAATAAGTTGTACTTTTTTTCCTTTTGTGAGTTTTCCTGAAGTTTTCTCACATAAAGATTTTTAATGAGGCAATTAGTGCAACATAGCATACGAGTGCGATGTACTCTTTTCTCTATCTCCTTTTTTTCACTGGGTTTTTGAGTGGAATTTTTAACGAGACATATGCATTACGCGGTATTTGACCAAGGAAGAGTGTTATGAGATAAGGAAACATAAACCAAATATGGTTAGGACTCTATCTCTTTATAGTGTGGTCGAATCCGAACTCTCTCCTCACACCACTATATATATCGGGTGCCCCCCTTTGTAAATCATTGAATCAATAAAGAGAGAGAATTTCACCCCTACATTGTGTGTTTATTGTTCTTACTCTCGTGATTGCATTTACTATTGGTGATTGTTCGTTGGCATTCGACAACATTTTACAACAAATGGTTCTTACACGTATGGACAGCAAACAATACTTCGGAAAATCAGAGATTCCATACACCCACCCTCTTTAGGGTCGACACAATATAATTGGAAAGTGAAGTTGTTATATATGGACTCACTAGGACCGGTCCTGCACCGACGCGGTCGACACGCCGGAGTTGGGGCCACCGTTCCTGGCGTAGAACGCCGGCTTGGACGGGGCCTGGAGAGAGACCGTGTCGCTGCCGAGCATCATGACGACCGACGACATCACCGGCCGGTCAGCCGGGTTCCCCTGAACGCACAGTAGCCCTATGTGGATACATCTCAGCACGTCGCTCTCGGAGAAACTGTCGTTCATGCACGGGTCTACCATCTCCGACACAGTTCTGGCCGTCCAGTGCTCCCATATCTGTGCCATTTGCAGTAGCCGTGAGCCAAAACTGCATGTGTGACGTGACGTGCTCTTCTCTAGTAATAACGGTGATCAGATTTTCAGATAGTAAGCACTTACCGTAGTCAAGAGATCTTCAGATTGCCGGGAATCGTAGCAGTCGTTGTTCTTCCTTCCCGTCACGATCTCCAGAACCATGACGCCGAAGCTGAACGTGTCTGACTTGACAGAGTAGTTCCCACGCATCACGTACTCCGGCGCCATGTATCCACTGAAACAATAAGATAAGGTCACATTAGTTACCTATTGGATGATAAAAAAGCTACTAACTGGACTTGACTATGTGTCATAGTACTGACTATGTGCCAACAACACGGTTTGTGACACCCTGGGTCTGGTCTCGACCAAAAATTCTCGCGAGGCCAAAGTCTGAAATCTTCGGGTTCATATTCATGTCCAGCAAGATGTTGCTCGCTTTGAGATCGCGATGGACTACTTTGAGCTGAGAGTCTTCATGGAGGTATTGCAGGCCTCTAGCAATCCCGTTTATGATGTTGTACCTCTTTCCCCAATCCAGTTGCTCGCGTTTCTCAGTGTCTGACATTGTCGTAAAGAATGTAGTAGAGATCAATGTGATGATATCAAACTTTGCAGAGAAAATAGAGGAGAGAGATGGGTTGAACATGATTCAATTAGTACCGAAAAGGATCAGGTCGAGGCTCCGGTTGGGAACGAACTCGTAGACGAGCAGCCTTTCCTGTTGCTCCAAGCAGACACCGACAAGCCTGACAAGATTCTTGTGCTTAAGTTTCGCAACCAAAGCGAGCTCATTCTTCAGTTCTTCCACTCCTTGTGTTGAGCTCTTTGACAGTCTCTTCACTGCTATTTCATCGCCGTCTGGTAGAGTGCCCTGTGAAGATCAAACAAATGCTAAGCTTAATGAGCATTTCGATGGTAATTCGAAGACATGTTTGTTCATTACCTTGTACACCGCACCAAATCCGCCTTCACCAAGCTTGTTGCTCTCTGCAAAATCCCCGGTTGCAGCTCGCAAAGTAGATATGTCGATCAGCATCGAGTCTACACTTTCAATGTCCTGTGCTTCAGTGGAATAATTGGCATCTGTTTGAAATATCAATTTCACGAAAAGTGGATAAGTTATTTCATTGTAGGTCCCTTGAAGTGTTTAAGTTGGAGAATTTTTCAGGACATACGTGTTTCCTTTGCTTTTGTTACTGGCCGTCGCCTCCTCCAGAAACAGAGGCAAGCGATAAGGTTTATGGCTGCTATACTAGGCAGCAAAATTATAAGAACCAAGCCAGGAACACTGTACTTTGTTCCTGTGATTTAAACAATGTGAGAAGAAAAATGTCAGGTCAAATGAGTGTCACAAAGTTATATTCGAACTGAAATATTACATATATAATCTGCATTGGTGTGTTCTTGTACCCCGGTCACTGAATAAATCTTGCTGATACAGTTAGTAGCTAAAGCAGTATGGTGGGCTGCCAAGAGTTGCAGAAGAAGAAAACAACAGGCGCCGCTGGCTTTCACGGAAGAAGATAGTATTCTATCGGGTAAGTGGTAACTTCTTCACTTGCATAAAAATAAGTGGCAAAGGAAGGTTAGCTTTGGAAATGGCCGAGAAATGTGACGAGGTCTCTCCCTCACCGCGCTACCTTCTCTATTCCCTTTGTGATGCCTGTAATTTGGATGTCACTATCGAACAGCGGTGAGTGGCCTCACTTCGAGAGACAACCAAATCGAAGACGCTTCTGAATCACACTGAAAATGACAAAATCTTACCCCTTATGCCCCTAAATAAGTATCCCTTTAGGTAATATACGCAGTTAAACTTTGACCACTATTATAAAAAAAGATTAGATGTCAAAATTATATCAATAAATTTGGCATCGATCAAAAGTACTTTTACGGTATTATAATTTACCATTTATTAGTTTGGGACAGACGAGGTAGTGATCCCTCCAACCATAAATACATGTTGTTTCGGACAATGATACACTTTTGAAACACAACTTTACAAACTAATTTTTATTTTAGTACATCTTTATCTTTATTAATAGGAGGCTTCTACGGAAGCCCCAACATTAAGCCTACTAGGAGGATAAAAAGCTATAAGTTCTACATTAACTAGAAAAAAATAGCTATAAATTCTCACATTAGTAAAAAAAATAATCTCGTCCGTTGATTTTGTGAGTTTAAGTCAGAGTGTTTGGTTTATATTAATAAAAAAAAAGAAAGGATCTCATCGGTTGGTTGTAGATCAATCAGAGTGTACAGTTTTGACGGTACACCAAAACGACATGTATTTGTGCTTGGAGCCCTGGAGGGAGGATACTTTTCTTGGTGACAAATGATTTCTAAACGACTGTAACAGAAAGTATATATCCAATTAAATAACCCACTCAACTTATGGTTAGTAGAAATTGAACTTTATTCATCATTAGAAACAGGGTGTCACACCGATAAACTAAGCTAAATAATTCGTCACTGCGAATCTGTGAAACACGTCTTTTCCTTGTAACATGTGGTAGTACCTCTATTCCTTCTCCCACTTCTCTTACCCTTAAAGGCTCTTTCATAGCGACACTTGCGTGATCCCATCCATACCACTTTCCTCCCCTATTCCCTTCTCTTCAAACTAAAAGAAGTTTTTATTTTTAAATTTCCCACCAAGCTTTTGAATAAGAAGTATTTTTAACCATTTTTGAATGTATTTAAATCAAAACTTTTCGAACCGAAAGTTTTTAGAGTCAAAACTTTTCGAATGATAACTTTTTCAAATCGAAAGTTTTAGACTGAATTTCTTTGAACTGAAAGTTTTCAAACAAAAAATTTTTAACTTGAAAGTTTTCATACCGAGAGTTTTTTGAAATTTCATATTCTGAAATTGATTTGAATGTTCCCAATTGAAAGTTACTCGAGTTGAAATTTTGCTTAGTTAAATTTTTTTGAGTTGAAACTTTATGTTTAAAATTTTATTATTTGAATTTTTTTTGCTAGAGAGGAAGAAAGGGGTGAGAGAAGTGAGTTTGGAAGAGGAAAGGAGGAAGAGTGGAGGTGGATACAGAATATGACATGTGGCATTCTATCCTAGGTGGGTGTCCTTTGATACTGTTCATGTATTTAGTACTCAAGCTGCCTTTTTTTGCAAATCTAGCTCCTATGCTCCCGTATTTGCAAATCTAGCTCTCATACCCCCTGCGGGACCATGCGTCTGTGGAAGGACCTTTGATACTCATAATGTTCCACCACAGTCGAAAGATTGCGCATTGTGCACACATAAACTGTTCATGTATCTAGTACTCAAGCTGCCCTTTTTGCAAATCTAGCTCCCATACCCCTGCCGGACCATGCATCTGTGGAAGGAAGCTAGCAGCACGGCTGGAGCCCGGTCATGGCACGTCGGCGTTGGCATAGGAGGCGGAGCCTGACGCAGCAAGGTACTGCGGACCTCCTCCTGCCGCAACGGCATGCCCAGCATGGAAAGAACAAGCAAACTAAATCACAACGTTAAACAAGAAAACTCTTAGTAGCTTCGGCAGGCATGCACCCATGGATCAAAGCATGTAAGCCCACGGTGCAAGCCGGTTTCCCGCTCACCGACGGCACGAAAGCAGGTTCCCACGCACCGGCAGCGCGAAAGCGTGCTTCAGCCACCAAGCCCCGTGCTTGCAGTGACAAGGATTGAAATCTTGGTTTCGTTCTAAATATGGTTTCGCTCTAAACATGGTCTATGGCCGGAGAATAAAATCTCGGCGAGATCTTGCCATTTCAAATGAATTTTGGATAAACTGTAAAACCAGAATTTGAATTCCGGTTTTTTGAACTAAAATCTCGCCGAGATCTCGATGAAATTGGACGGCACGAAAAATAGCTCAAATGATGTCAAAAAATTTTGAAATTTTTTGTAGAGGTTCTTGACACATCAGTGACATTTCCATAAAAATTTCAGATAATTATAAAATCTGAGAAATTTTTAAAAATTCAAAAATTGCTACTGTTTTGGTAAAACGCTGACCGGAAAGTTTGAATCAAATAAAAAATAAAACAAACCACACTAGAAAATTTTGAAATTTTTTATGCATAGTTATGATGCATCAGTAATGTTTCCATAAAATTTTCAAATGATGATCAAGCTTCATGAATTTTCAAAAATTTAAACAGTGCTACTATACTAATAAAAGCTTTACCGGCAATCTTCAACCGAATGAAAAATGGTACAAACCATGTTTAAAATTTTTGAAAATTTTATGGATGATCCAGATGTATCATAAATATTTATATAAAATTTTCTTCTAATAATAAACCTTCAAGAAGTTCCAAAAATTAAGACAGTGCTACGTCCTCATAAAAACTTGATGATCAATATATAGATTTGCTTTAGCAAAAAAATGTTTAAACTGTTTAAAATTTTGCATAAGGGATCTAGGGAAATGCTTAAGATCTCATAAAAACTTTGAATCATGATCACACTCCAGTAAATTTATAAAATTCTTACAAGTATAGTGTACTATTTTGTTCTTTTTGTTTTTGATTTTTGAAATATAACAAATGAAGTTCAATGCATATATAGATTTGATTGAGCAAAAAAAATTTAAATTTTAAAAATTTTAGATAATGGTTCTGAGTCAATTATTAAGCTCTTATAAGAATTTTAGATTATGATCACACTCGAGAAAATTTATAAAATTCTGTCAAGGTTATTGTCCCAATTATGTTTATTCTATTTTTGATTTTTAAAGATAACAAATTTAGTTCAATTATTTTGAAAATTTTTCTGTATAATCTTACACTTCCTAGAATGGTACCACAAATTTTTCACATCATGATAAAGCATGCATAATTTTATAAAAATCCAATAGTATTTCTAAAGTTTTTAAAAATATCTCAAAATTTGGGTTTTCAACAAATTTTCATAGGAGATGATTTTCTTAAGGATTATTGATTAATTTTTGGTCAAATACGGTGGTCAAACATCAAATTTTGGTAAAAAAAATGGCGAGATTACTGTAGTAATTCAAATTTCTGAATTTTTTTTACTTTAGTCGTTATTTCAAATCTTGTCCCTATCCGGTAAGCGAGATCTCGCGAGAAACTAATGAGATTTTGCACCTTGGCAGTTACTACCATGTTCGTCGTCTATTTTAGAGGCACACACCTGTGATAAGTGACATGTATCACCTCCCAGCCCCTCAGACCTTTGGGCTATTTTCACAAAAATGCATGTGCCGGGGCTACTTTCGAGAAAAAAAAAGCGAACACGGCTAGTACGGCAAGCTCTCCCCCATGCACACGGTCTACAGTAGACCACCGTCAATTATTATACGTATGCTATACTTGTCTGTCAGTAATGTCACATAATATGAAATATACCCTTTGACTCACCTCCTCCGCCCTCCGCAGCCGCCGCCGGCGTCGTCACATTAACCGTGGGCACCACAGCTGCCGGCGCCTGCGTCGGCGCTCCAGGGCTCGGTGATGGTCCTGGAAGCCGCACCATCATCGGGCCAACGAGAAAGGGCACTGTCTCGTACCGGAAGCTGCACCTGATCCCAAGAGCCCTGGCTCCGAGAGCGTTCGTGAACAACCCGATATTATCCGCTATGCACCGGGCGAGGCAACCCCGGCACCTTGCCGGCGTCAGATCCGGCGTGCACTGCGCCCAGCTGTACACCTTGGGGACCACCTGGTCGAAGTCGGCCTCCCCGGACGCGTACCGCCGCGTGGAGTTGTACGCGGCATAGTCGGCGGTGGCGTTCACGAGCGCGGCCACGACGCGGTTGAACCGGGCCGGCTCCGACGTGACGTTCTTGTAGTACCAGACAGGGTACGTCAAGGCCGGCCAGGAGTCGTCGGCGGTGAAGAAGTGGATGTTGGAGTAGTAGAGCATGCACGAGTCGTAGTAGATGACGGCGTCCTTGTTGTAGGCGCACGTGTTCGGCAGGTCAAGGAAGGCCTGGGTGAGGCAGCTGAAGCAAGACGTGGCGTTCGAGTCACCGCGGCAGAGCGCGAGGGCCGAGACCTGATCCGGGATGGCGCCAATGTCCTCGGCAGTGGCGAAGAGGTCCGGGGAGGCGGAGGCGTTCTTGGGCAGGGTGGCGGCGATGAGATCGAGGTTGGCCAGGTACTTGCTCTTGGCCGTGAAGTTGCCGGTCGTGCCGCAAACTGTCCACGGGTATTGATCCTGTCCCGCAGCGCGGGGTGCGAGCAGTGCGACGGCGACGATGGCCACGGACAGTACGAGATGGAGAGCCATTGTGCATGATGGGATGGAGGAAGATAGGAGGTCGCCTTTTGTAGCCGGGGGCAGTGGCAGAGCCAGAAAGTTCCAAAGAGGGGGTTAAAAAAAGAGAATTGCTAAATAGCACTCGAGTGTTTTTTTGTTTGAGGGCACTCAATTTTTTTTGTCTATTAGATATTAGTGTTTTTTTGTTTATGGGAACTTAATTTTTTTGTCTATTAGATATTGTTTTGCGATCCACGTTGTGTTTTATCATTTTGACTTTGTCAATATTTGATTTTGTGATCTATGTTTTTGTTTGGTGTGTTTGTTTCATTCCTTTATTTTTTTACAAATTATCACGTTATTTTTTACATAATTTAATTTGTGTAAAACTAGTGTATAATTGATATAAAATACCATGTAGAGAAAAATAATATTTTTTTATAAATTATCACATCATTTCTATATAATTTAATTTGTGTAAAACTAGTATATAATTGATGTAAGGAAATTTGAGTGTTTTTTAGCAAAAAAACACTCAGGTGCTCCCTAGACATCCTAAAAAAAAAAGACATTCAAAATCAACTACTATGGCATCGGTATATTGTAAAATAGTTAAAATTTAAATTGTATGCAATATAAGTATGTAACTATAAAAAGAAAAAAACGTACCATTCATTGCTTCAAAAGAGTTGACTGTTGATATTTACGAGTTTTTATGTTCTGAAAACGTTCTAAGATATGTTCCATGTCTAACTATCTTTGTAAACACGTCTCGTTCAATGTAGCATACCATAAGATCAAGTGATCATAAATAGCCGCAAGCGTCGTGCAGCTCACAGGATCCTCGATATATAGAGATTCACATGGAACTCTTGTGTGTGCAGCCAAAGAGCACGAAGACGACGAGGAGGAATGTGTGTGCTAGCTACTACAGTATGATCGCTGTGCACGCGCGTGTGATGTGACAGGGAGCAATGGCGAAGCGCTGCTTCGTTCGGTATAATGTTTATGGCTTCGTCTCAGCGCCGGGCGTCGTAGCCAGGAATGCAGTTATTGCGCCATCCCAGAGCTAGAGGAGTAGCTGGGGGATGATCAGCTCTAAAAAGAGGACGACGCTTCCCGTGGATATATATTACTGTACTACTGTTCTGAAATTCTGATCACGAGACACGAGTACAAAAAATATACTCTGCTCTGCTGTGTGTTTTGGTTTGGTTAATGTGCAACTCTAGTCAAGCTCAACCAGCATCAATGCATCTGCGAACTGTTCTTCCAATTTAATAACACACATGTAAGCTGCATGCATGGGCTGGGCTGGCTGGGCCCCACCCAGCCCCACCGGCGCCTACACCTCTGGCCGGGGGTAAATTAATGACCGTCCGATACGGCAATGACGACCATGGCAATTGGCAATGGAAGTCGTCGTGCGTTTTTGGGAACAAGATTTGTCGCTTGCTCGCTTACGTGTCCATTAGGGGTGAAAACGGTACGGAAAGTTTCTGACCGTTCCGAAGAAAAACGGAAACGGAAGCTCTTTTTCGGAAACGGAATCGGAAAGTGTCGCACGAAACGAAGCGGTAATTTTTTTCGAAACGGAAGCGGAAGCGGAGGAGCTAGTTCCGACGGAAGCGGAACAGGCGAAAATTCCGTGTCTGATTATCCGAATTTCCGAATTCAATCCGGCCTAGCAGCCCACGCCCACGGCCCACCAATCGGCCAGACCTAACCCTAGCTTCCTCAGTTCCTCTACCCAGTCTCCCGTCCCGAGTCCCGACTCCTCCTCCACCTCCAGGCGCGTCTCCACTCTCCACAGCTCCCCAACCGACCCTCGCCGGCGCCCACGCCCTCCTCTACCACTGCTCGCCCTCCTCTACCACCGCTCCTCTACCACCGCTCGCCGCCGCCGCCGCAGCTCCTCGCGGTGTCCTCCTTGTTCCGCCACCTCTCCCTGTACGCCTCCCCTCGCCGGACCACCCACCTAGTCGCATGCTTGACGCCTTGGCGACGCCGAGAACCGAGCCCGTGGCGAGCTCGAGCTCGAGGTCGAGCTTGTTGCCACACCGACGCCGAGGAGGGGAGGCGGAGGGACCTGTCATGATGGCGGAGGAAGAGGAGGAAGAGGACGAGCCGCCGCCGAGCAAGCCGCCGGTTAAGTTCGGCGAGATCATCGGGGTGAGCATTTCTTGCGCAGCCCTCTCGATCTCAGCCGGCTTCCTTTTCATACCCTTCATTTTCTGGTGCAATTTCGGTATTGCATTCACAAGATCTGCAGGTTCGGCAAAGTTGAGTGAGCATAGGCTCTGATTTGTCTGGTGAATGTGTGATGCCTGATCTGATTGCTTCCTTTTGCTTGAGACCGAAATGGTTATCCTGTTGTCACTAGCTTTATTGTGCCAAGCATCTCAATTCTCACGATGATCCATGCTGTGGAGTGTGCATCTTAGCATTACCTCTTTTTAAATTTTACAATGCAGAACGCTTGTGTGTTCTTCTGTTTTCTTAAACAAAACAGCTACAAAATCAACCAGAATTGAATTGGGATTAGCAATATTGCTTGACAACTCTGGTTTGACTCAGCAGAAAGGATATTGATGTTAGTCAGCCAAATCCCATCACTCCGCTATGATGTCCAGGAGTTCCCTGTGGTTTTCTATTCAGTGATCGTGGAATGTTTGCTAGATTTTTAGCTTGATTTTTCATGTTGTAAAGAGTCACCGCTCCATATGCAGTATCAGTATATAGCTTCTGTATGACACTGTTGGTTTCAGTATTTCTCTTAGTAGTTGTCGCCTTCTGCTTGTGTATGTAAGCTAAAAGAGCTTTGCTTCACTGTCTATTGTTCATGTGGAAATCTGTCTGATACTCTGATCTCTTGCTCTATAGGAATTTGTCTGTACATCCTATATGTGAAATTTAGTTTTTCTCTGTGTTGTCTGTACATCCTCAAACCATATTTGTTTATGTTACTAAGATATTCTTTGTAATTTCGAATAGATCATGTACTACATTCTTGTGAAATTTTCCGCTTTCGTTTCCGTATCCGCTCCGTTCCGTTCCATTTCCGTTTCCGTCACTATCCGTTACCGTATCCGTTTCCGGGGTTTCCGATTTCGTTTCTGTTACCGGTAAAAAATATGGAAATGGAAACGGAACAGCTATTTACTGACCGTTTCCGTTCCGTTTTCACCCCTAGTGTCCATATAGCATGCTGAAACCGGAGGGTTTTGTCATACGCTGAAATTATAGGGTGTTTTCTACAAAACTACGTTCAAGCACGTCTTCTCCTTCTATGGTTTGGAACTCTTCGTGCAATTTATAACCTTGAACCGCAGAATTTTTTTCCGATTTCTCGAGAAATTAAATTGTTTCCTAAAAAATTATTGTATTCCAAATGTAGCCTTACTTTTTGGTTGGGGGGATTTAGCCGTAAGCTGGAGAAGAGGGATGGTATAAGTGAATGAATTCATTGTGCTCGAGAGTAATCGATGTAAATAAAAATATCAGAGATTCAAGCTACTTCCTTCGCTTTGAGAGCAAGAAAATCGTACAGTTCAGCCCCCTACCAGTTCGATCAGCCACTGGCAATGCCTGCGGCTCTACCTTTCGATCGGCTGGGTCAACGTACCATACGGAAGTCGCATAAGATGGCTTGGAGATTAGTTAGTGGAATCACTTTCGATTCACACCATCGGCCGGAATGGCCGGGGAAACCGTGGAACTATATATAAAAGCCCCGAAGCGGCGATTTTTCTATGTCATTGTGATGAGGTCGCAGACGTAGCGCGCACGCACGGGGTCAAAAGCCTCAAAAGGCAGCGACAAAATCATCCCCATATATACTACGACTACCGACATCGAAATCGAAGAAAGTACCATTGCAAAGACGACTAATCGATGACTCCAGCGGCTGTGAGGTAACCACTAACTAAATAATATATGGCACTTGATTTTCGATGGATGTACCACGCTTAATCACCACGAGCATCTAAAGACAGAATGCAATGCAAGTTTTCTGTAGGAGGTAGTGCCAATGTATGACGAGTAATACCATTTGATCCTGGCAAGGCTACATGCGTACATCAGCATCCAATTTGTCCATCAGCGCACACACTTTCAACGCCACCACGGAACGGATGTGGCTATCAAGCCATTGTGCGCGGTGGAGCACGCCCGTCACGTAGGTCACCGGTGACTTCACCACCTGTCAGATTCCGACCAGGACATGCTGCAATTGGCATGAAAGTTGTTGCCCGTTTTCCATGCGCGGTAGGCTGAACTGTATCATAGTTCCACCGTGTCATAGAGGCACATTAGCAACTCATGACTACTAGAACGCAGCCAAATTGCAAATTGTGTAGGCAGCTGGAAATTTTTGACTCGTCAAGGTTGCCACTTAATTGGGCACTCACTCATGGAACAATGACAAATGATGCGGGCAATACCAACAAGAAGATTGGCGGGCCGGCAGCTGCGACACCTATCACCAGGAGGGTGACTAACACTTGGCTGCCGAGCTCTTGTCTATGTGTTGCGTCAAAAAATATGATGCCAGATTGATTGGCTCAAACACATGCAAACGCTAGGTTTAAATTGGTTCATTGAGTGCCAGCCAATTTGATCCTGCAAACGATAAGATAGATGAAAAAATACACTCAAAGCCGATCTAATGTGATAATCGGCAAAAATCTAAACAGCTATTCAAAGTCGATTAAATCAAAAGTAACAATAAGTCTATACAACTTATTAAGGCTGATTATATGTTTTTGTTAAAGGTAGACTTTCCCCAAAAAGGCGATTGTTTACACCCAAATTTGGTAAGTATAGTCAAAATCGACAGGGTGGAGTCAATGAATCGCAATCGACGCATGATATGAAAAGACCTGAAAATATTTGGTTACGGTGAAGATTTTAAGGAAAAAACAGTCCGGATTGAGGCCGACACAGATTATACCTTGTAACATGTTATAATAGGACTTGATCGGCCAATGGGTATAAAAGATGAATAAGGGCTGGCGGGAAAATCAATCAATCCATCCAACAAATACTCTACTTATATTTTCTCATCGATTAGGAGTAGTGTTTGTAATTTAGATTCTCGTAACTTAGTTTTGATCAATAAAGTTGCATATCACTGATGTTGATCATCCTCAATTACGCCCCTTAGGTTTGGTCTTCTCCGTTCTTGTTGTGCATCGCCTTTTTTGGGGTTGATCCACCTTTACCTTCTGACTAGCCCTTATCGGCTAGTTAGACTTACCCTATTTTTTGATTTGATTGGCTTTCAGCTGATTAAATCTAAATCGATTGTCCTATACGATCGGCTTTGAGCGAATTTCTTATTCTTCCTTATCAATTGCAGGGTTAAATCAGTTGGGGCATGCCCCGAACCAGGTGTTCGTTTGGTGTGTTGTGGCCAATAAATCCTTTGTCAAGTTTTTAGCGCCAATACACTCTTGGCACTCCTGGTGGGACGCGAAAATGTTTTCATCCGACAAGTCGATTCCGCCGTCTGACCTCAACACTAAGGCCATAATCCGCCATCTGACCTCAACACTAAGGCCATAATCGTTCCCACATTGGAAGATTTGACTCTAGAACAGCGCAGGGAAATTGAAGATCAGAAAGCTGTTTTGGAGGAGATGATGTTGGGTTGCTACCAGAAAACCCGATGTGGCGTCATCCAGAAGACTGCTCTACCAACGCTAAATCTCCTTGGCAACGCAGGGGTCACGAATAGCTCGGTAAGTCAATACGTGCCTGCACAAGTCGAATTATCGACTATGATTGAACAATCTTTACACCATTGATTATTTTGCATTAAAGCAGCATTTATAAATAAATACAATAAATAGATTGAAATGACAATAAAACAAATAACAATAGTAAGTAATTTACAGGTATTACTTAATGTAAACTTGCACAAAGCCCTAAACAATTTCCAAACATTTCAACAGCACAAGGCCTCCCTTCCCAAGTTTTATTTTATAAAATCCAACCCATGACTGTAATTTTCAAGCATTGTCCATTACCGCAGACATGGATATCCAAATATATTTTACACTCTATAGAGGTTACGCAATTTACTCACATGACATGATTACCATGAACTGTCCGTTTGACACACTTCCATAGGTGTGCGACTAAGAAAAACATAACAAAACCTTTCAGCAACTTTTATACAAACACTGACCCTCCTGACAAGCCTAAATCACTATCCTTCCTTCACACTGAGCAAAAGAATAGAACAGGCTTATTTTTGGACCGATGTGAGGCCATTGCACAATACACCCTTCCCATAACAGCACACACTATGTGGTTATCCACCTGAGGCATCAAATATCAAGACTCGGTATCCTACTTAGTTAGGCCCATCCTATTCTAGACATATGGTTGCATGGTTGACTTAGTTCAAAGGCTTGGTAACATCCCAAATTTTTGACTTTTATTTAACTAATAGTATATATTTGCAATTTATGTTTTTATGAATTTTTCTGGAATTTCTGAGGTTTATTTGAATTATTTTGAATTAAAGTATAATGGCTTTTACTAATGATTAATTATAAATAGGTAAGTTTAAAATAAATTTTGCTAAAAATATTTTATTTTAGTTTAGAATGTCTCAAAGTATTTTTGAGATTTTTCTTCGAATTTTTCTGGTATTTTTATTGCCCTAAATAAATTAAAGTATTTTCTTTAATTATTTTGATTGGAAAAAACCCTGGAAATTTCCTCGGAACAGTAACGGGCCGAAGCCCATTACTATGCTCGCGGGCTGTGCGTCGTTCGGCCCGGTCGGCTTGTTTTCCGGAAGGATTAACGCCAGCCGTTAGATCTTCATCTGGTGGACTTCATCAAGCCGCGTCATTCCGCAAAACCCTAACGTACGCGAGCCGTCGGATTTTCATCGCACGGTCTTTATCAATCCATACTGATTCAGAACCGTAAACCATCCGAGCCGCTGGATTCATCGACCGGTTAGGAAAGTGCCGCGTCTGGACTTCTTCGTGACCGTCGGATCAAGATCGTGGGGTTGGGGGTCTTCGTCTCCGAGCTGGACTCATGTGCCGCCGCCATCATAGTTTCCAAGTTTAGCGCCGCCGGGGGGTATTTAAGGACCGGGGCACCTCTCCCTAGAATCCTCACAAGTCGCCGCTTCGTTTCCTTGTTGCACCATCGCCGGAAGAGCATCAGAGGAGTCACCTAGCTCGCTGGAGTCTGCAAGATTTATCGAGGAGTCTCCGCCGTCGCCGAGACCTTGTTCCACCGCACTGAAGTCGAATTCGAGTTCATCTCGCCGCGTCGCATCTGTTCCGTCACTTCTTCCTCACCGGAGAACACCGGAGCGCCGTTGGAGTGGTCGTCTTCTTCAACTCCGGCGAACCAAGCCGCCGTGTCTCCATCGCCGGGATCGAAAGCCGTCAGCCGTTGGATCATCGCTGGACTGCTGAGATTGCGCCGCGTTGCTTCGGAAAGCAGTGAACGACTCGGGTATTCGTCGCCGTCCGATCAAAGGTAAGCGCCTACGATTGAGCCATGTCGATTAGATCAATAGTGTTTCATTCGGGTAAGTAAGGGCCGTCCAATCGTAGATGAGCGTCCTGGATCGAGCCACGTAGCCAAGTAAATAGGGTTTAGCTCGGGTAGAGGTTCACCGTCCGATTCAGATCGGGTGGTTATCATCTAGCCACGTTAGGGATTAATTAACGACCGTTGGATTGGTTTGGGTCGGTGTAGATTGCGCCACGTGTCGGCCGCAACAGTCCAGATCAGGGCTGACGTTAGCTGACGCAATAAATCGAATTTCTTTTTTAAAAATAATACGGATATTATTGATTTTCCAATTTTAGGGATTTTTGGATTTTTGAATCTTCCAAGGGCTCGTTCTTCCTCATACGAACTCCGATTTGGGTGATTCAAATTTCTAAAAATTTGTAAAATTGAGATCTATCTAATGATGGTTTTTGTTTGAATTTTTGAGTTCAATTGTTCTCTAGTTTTGGTGTTTATTTGCTATTTCTTCTCGATTCACGTAGACGTTGAATTGTGCGAGGCTTGGGAGGAGGAATTGGCAACTCAGGAACAGTTTCTAGACCCAGACCAGGAGGTTAACCAAGGCAAGTTGTGCTTTGATCATATTGCACCCATATTTGCAAAACTGCTATTTTGTTTTTACCTTATTGCATATTATTTCATGTGTATAAATGATTTCAATTTAGTTTGGGACTTAGCTAGCATACCTTTTGAGTAACACCCTACCTTGTCAATTATATGCCATGATCCACTTGTCACCTTAGATTGGATTACTATAGTTGGTTACTAATGAGATCAACATGGGATGGTTAGATCGGATTAGAGTGCTTAGCCATGCCATGCCATCACATGTTCATGAATCACTGTCTAATAATCTTGACTAATGGAATATGGAACAATGATGAGAATTTGTGTGTCATGTGTGGTCACACAAAGAGATTGAGTTGTTGTGGCGAGGGAGTCACGCAACGATGTTGATTTGTGTATAGCACGTGGTGCTTGGTAATCAACTGGGTTGGTAATCATTTAGATTGAAGCAAGTGGCAAGGGCAGGTGTGCCAGGGTGGGCCCGATGTGCAGAGGGTATGTGCAAGTCTTGCTTTGATCAATTCTAAGGACTTAACCTTGAGAGCCTTTGACCTGAGTCAATCATGCAACCACATGTATGTTATGGGGCAGCCTAGCTGACTAATTTGCAAAGTCTTAGCTTGAGTACTATCGTGGTGGTGTGAGTCCGGGTGTACGGAGGAAACTCACGTGGCGCAAGGGGGGGCTGTTGTGGTGGTGTAACCCATCAGTGTTGAAACCTCAGCGGGTAGTACTGGGTTAAGATGATGCATTGTAAAGGCTTTGTTATGATCATTCGCCTGCGTGGTGCATGGTTGTATCATGTGGGTAAAGTGCATAACCTGTGCAGAGTGTACAAACTATTTGGATAGCCGTGCTCACGGTATTAAGCAATGCTCGGGAATTACAGTCAAGGGTTAGTTTAATAAAATGAACAACTGAATGGGATGGCAGGATGCCATGTGGATAATGTAATTGGATTTAGGATGGAAACTTGGTTTATTGAGAATCCTCGAATCTACTTACTGCTAATATTTGTTTTACTGTCTTCTCAATCTATGTATTGTATGTGTTCGTAAATGCGGCTTTATTGCAAATAAACCACATAGCCTTTCTTTGGAATAAGCCTGCATATAGCTAAGATAGGAATGCATTATGTGCACAACTTGTTGAGTGCTTTTGTACTCACCCTTGCCATCAACAACAAACAACAGTGGAGGAATCATCGCCCGTATTGGAGGAGGATTTCCAGGTGGATACGAGTCACTAGGCCAAGCCTTGTCGATCGCTTTGTGGTGTCTTGATGGGACATCTACGTCTTTTGCTATATTTTCGCTGCATTTGTCTAAGTTTACTTTCAGTCTAGCCCTTGTGGCTAAATAATGTAAGTGATCATAATATCATACACTAGTTATATTAAATAAATAAAGTCTTATTATTCTTATCGTTGTGTATGATGTGATGCTTACCGATGTTAAGCTGTGTGCACTAGCATTGATCCTGGGACTAGTGCGGTAAAACACAGTGGATTCGAATTGGTGAATTCGGGTCCTTACAGAGGTGGTATCAGAGCATACTGACTGTAGGTCTTGGCCTTAGTTAGCATGGTGGTATCTTAGGGAGTCCAAAACTATTTTCTAAAAGAAAAACCTAAATGGGATTAAGATAACACTCTTGACTCTTCTCATTCTCTGCTCCTTACTGTCGTGCCCGAATTTTCACGGATTCGGGCACTCTGTGTATTCCGTACTAGTCCAGGATCACGCTAGTACACACAGGATAAACAGGTTGAAGTACCACAATCATACACAGCGGAAATAATAATAAGTACTTCAAACATGAGTATAACGAGTTACACGGCCTTATGGCCACCTTACAATACTTCGCCACGCAGGGCGATAAATATCAAAGTAGCATAAGTCTATCGGCGGAAGCAAAAGTATAACAATGAACCCTTTATAACCACAGGCTACTGAGTGCGGCTCAACCCCTTAGTCTTCTTGGCCTTCAACGAACTCCTCCTCCTAAGCTGGCACCACTTCATCTTCTGAGGTTTTTGTCGATGCAAGGGTGAGTATACAACATACTCAACAAGTCATGCACAATGCAGTTCTATTACTACATGCATGGCTTATTTCAAGGAAAGGCTTAATTGGTTATTTTTGCATAAAGCAACATTTCTTTCAATGGATAATCCTATTAGATTAAAGCAGTAAAATCATTATTATTAATAATTAATTTCTAAATTCTTTTTCCAGAGGGTTTTGGCACACAGCCCTACTTTGATTCTTTTGGCCCACAGCCACCCATTCCACATTTTATTTTGTAAATCTAACCCTTGACTGTAATCACCGAGCATTGTCCAATACCGCGGACACGGCTATTCGAATAGATTCACACACACACTCTGCAGAGGCTGTACACTTTACCCACAGGATCTGATCGTTCACCACACAGCGATTGATTGCAACAAAGTTTTTCAGAGACTAACATTTAACCGTTGAACCTCTCCGATGCTTCCTTCTAACACTTCCTCACTCAGAGCGAAGTTTAGACAGAGCAAACACTGTTGAATGGGTACCAAGCCATAGCACGTATCGCTTGCCCTACAGCTTACCTTTGGTGTGCCTTTGTCACCCCGAGGTTTCAAAGGAAAGAGGTCGAAACCTACTTAACTAGGTCCGTCCCATTCCGGACAAGTGGTTGTACACGGAACTCAGCTCAAAGGCTCGCAAGGTTATGTCCTTAACTGTCCCGGACAAGACAACCTTAATTCTCAGCACACAGCCATTCATACTTCCCGCTGCCACACAGGCCCACCTGGCACGAAGCCATCCTGCCACTTGCCCCGGTCCAAAACATTTCCAACCCCACGTTACATTTAAGCAACACATGCCATTGTCCACAACAATTCGCGAATAGCACCACACAGGTTACTATTCCAGTTCCATCACATGACATTATCGCACTTTTACAAAAATGCGTTCCATAATTGATTAGGCAATATTCATTTGCTATTTGTAATTCATTCGTCGCGAACAAGCTGGCTAAGCGACTACTCACGGTCTAGCCTCCCGTGTTGGCATCATATTAGCGTCCAACATATCAACGCCTTAGGTGAACAAGTATTTTCGGGCATACATTGAGTATTAACAAGGTGGCATAACAAGATAGGTAATTTAGCAACCATTCCCACACAAGCAACATCATTTTTACTTAACATAGCATGCAATAATTGAATTAAAATATATTTGGAAATCTAGGGGCAACATGGTCAAAGCAGGACTTGCCTTCAAATAGCTATTGATTCTGGTCGAAGCTCTGCGACGGATCTTCAAATCCTCCCTCGGCGAATTCCAGCGACTCAAGTCTACGCCAAGACGCAAGCAAACATACAATAGCACTCAATACAGACAGCAAGACCATCACCAAAAATAAAATAAAATCACCATTAAATAGCTTACATTTTACAAATTTTGGGCACTGGAATCACTCAAATCCGAGTTAAAATGCAAAAGTTATAGCTTTTTCAAGTTTTGTTGAAATTCAAAAATGAATAATCGAGTTATTCTATTTATTTTTCTACTGAAAATCCGGATTAATTCTCCTCGGCGACACGCGTCGGCACCAAGGACGTCCACGTCGGTCCCGGTCACTGACAAGTGGGCCAACCGACGGTGGCGCCGACGCCAAAGACACACAGCGGTCCTCCCACTAACAAGTGGGCCTAGTGAACAGTGCTCGGCCCCACACGTCAGCGACTGACACGCGTCGAGGAAGCATCAAGCCACGCCAACCATTCACCCACGACCGTTGGATTCGAATCTGACGGCGCTGAAACTACCCGAGCGATACACTGTTAATACGCCTACGTGGCCTCACCTCGAGCGTTGGATGACGATCTGGCGGCTGTGGTTGCTTGCGAGTCGAAGAAGATCTTGGGCTGTCGCCGGACTTGGGGAAGACGACACGGGCGACGGCGTTTCCGAGCTTCTCCGGTCGAATGAAGTGGCCCAACGGGTGCGGCGCGACGCAAGGAACTCGGGGCTGGTCTCAGGTGCGGCGGGGAACGGCGGAACACGGCGGAAGACGAAGGAGAAGTGAGGAGAGGGAAGAGGCAACTACGGCGAGCTCTAGCGCACGCTACGGTGGATGGCTGAGTGAGAGAGATGAGGGGAAATGAGCGGGATGAAGTGCTGTGCACGGAGATGTACTTCACTTGCCCGGACTCGCCTTGGAACTTGCGCAAAATCTCTGACATTATCCACGGCATCCTACCGTGACGGCGGCGCATCGAGCCGTCCCGGGCAGCGCGATCAACGCATACCGTCCGATCAAGATCGGATGGTGCGGAGCGAGCGCGCGTTAGGGTTTTCCACCGCACGAGCACAGTGTTGGGCCGGCCCAACACTGTAGCTAAAGGATTTCTCAGCTTTTCGAATAAAAATAAATGCAGAAATTTAAACTAATTGTTTAGGGCACTAAAAAATACCCGAAAAATTCTAGAAAAATTCTAGAAAATATTTCAGAGCATTTTGAGCCTAAATAAAATATTGGTTTTAATTTTTGATAAATATATTTTCTGATATTAATTAATCAAGAGAAGAATAATTCAATTTTATTTTATTTTAAATCCAATAATTCTCAAAAATCCAAATAAATTCAATTAAATGCAATTAAATGCAAATAAAGGTTGGTTAATTCACAAAAATTCAAATAACTCCAAAATTTAAAATTGGCCAAATTTCGGGATGTTACAAACCTACCCCCCTTAACAGAATCTCGTCCCCGAGATTCGAGGCTTAACTAAAGAATAGGTTTGTGTGGAGTATATGGACCCCGGGTATCTGCATGGCAGGACATGAGGGCCACCCGGGAGGGGATAGGCCAAGCCGGATACATGAAGATAGGTATTGCCCAAGAGGCAGGCTGCCATGCGCAGCAAGGAAACCCAGAAGATAGAAACTGACCCTGCTTAGGGAGGATACAATTGTAATCCTATCCGCTATCATATTAAACGGATAAGGAAAGAGATATAATCTCCACCTTGTAACTGATTAGGACTCTCCCTTGCAACCGCCCTCCTCCGCTATATAAAGGGGGGTGGGAGAGAAGGAGGGAGGACCAGAAGACATGAGACATAACATCTCATTAGCGAATAGCTACCCACATATAATTCCAGAGCACAGGACTAGGGTATTATCTCCACTGTGAGAGCCCGAACCTGTATACATCGGGTGTTCTTGTGCTACCATCGAGTTTGGGTCCGGCGCGTAGCCCCCTTTTCATTATTGTCGGTAACAAACGTCGACAGTTGGCGCGCCAGGTAGGGGCTGCGCTAGGATCAATCTCAGCAAGCTCGATGGCGATCTTCGATTGCTTGTGAGGCGGCGGCTGCCGTTTTTCCTATGCGACAAGAGTTTTTTGCGGTGGAGCTTTTGGGTGTCTCTCGTGATTTTTTCCTCCGCGTCGTCGCCTCGACGTTCCTCGGACACCCGCGCCAGCGCTGCCGCCTCCTCCGCGCTCCGCTCGAAGGCTCTTGTGTGCATCGGGATGCATCTCCATCTGGCTGATTGGCGCCCGAACAAGCAGCGCGTGAAGTCCCAAGGTCGCTCGTGTGAAGATTTGCTGAGAAGAGACCGAGCCGACTAGAAGATTTTGTTCGTGAAGCTCACGTGAAGAATCAATTCTTGGCAGTCAACGGCTCAACGCTCAACACCACGCCTTCCAAACGCTTCGCCCTCTGCGCTCCAGCGGCCGGCTGTCGGTTCCTCCGCCATGACGTTCACACGCGTCGGCTTCGGCAGCTTCCAGGCCCTCGTGCTCGCCTACTCCGGCGTGGGCTGGATCGCGAAGGCCACGGAGATCATGCTGCTCTCGTTCGCTTTGAAGCCGGAGAGCCGTTCGAAGAAACTTTCAACGACTTCGCTTCGGAGTCAAGTCGAAGAATAGCAAGTTCGGCTGAACCACCGAGGACGAGAAGCAGCAGAAACCTTCTCGGCAAGGTCATCAGGGAGGTGCTATGCTCACGTCCTAGGAGTTCAGGACACGCACGTCACAAGCATTAATTCCCATGGAGAAGCAATCAAATCAGAGGGAAACGGAGCTCGGCCATCCGACCACTTGAAATCAGGCCAAAATTAGTCGGCAAGTTAACAGCTAAGTTTTTTTAATATTTAAATTATGCATTCAAATATGCAGCTTAATTTTTTATATATATCCGAGTGGTTTAAAAAATTATTCGGATCACTTGGGTAGTTTTTTGCAAAAAGATATATACTACTTAGATTCCTCTCTGATTATTGTTTCAGGAAATTATTTTGGTGTCGGTATTAAGCCTGACACATATAATGCATGGAGGCACTAAACCTGGCGCTTCCACCGACTGATTCGTCGATTACTTCTGGAACTCGGGGGCTGTACCGCTCAGCCCTCTGACTGCCTTTGCTGGCTGCTACAACAACTCAGGAGCTTCGTCACTCGGCTAGTGATGTGTTTCCACTAATCAAGCAACTCAAGCCTCTATTAGGACTAAGTCGGCCAAGAGCCTACGCCTGCGCCCCGAGCGCTAATTTCGGCACGGCCAAGAGCCTACGCCTGCGCCCCGAGCGCCATATTCGGCACGGCCACGAGCCACGCCCGCGCCCGGCGCTAATTTGACGCACGCCAAGAGCCTCACGCTGCGCTTCCAGCGCCATATTCGCACGGCACGAGCCACGCCCGCTTCCCAGCGCCAACTCCGCACGGCTAAGAGCTTCGCTGCGCCGAAGCGCCATATTCGCACGGCCACGAAGCTACGCCAGCGCCAGCGCCAACTCCGCACGCCAGAGCCTACGCTGCGCCGAAGCGCCATATTCGCACGCCACGAGCCACGCCGCGCTTTCGAAGCGCCAACTCCGCACGCCACGAGCCTCGCTTCGCCCGAAGCGCCATATTCGCACGGCCACGAAGCCACGCCGCGCCCGAAGCGCCAACTCCGCACGGCCAAGAGTTTACGCTGCGCTTCGAAGCGCCATATTCGGCACGGCCACGAGCCACGCCCGCGCCCCGAGCGCCAACTCCGGCACGGCCAAGAGCCTACGCCTGCGCCCCGAGCGCCATATTCGGCACGGCCACGAGCCACGCCCGCGCCCGAAAAGCCAACTCCGCACGGCTAAGAACCTACGCTGCGCCCGGCGCCATATTCGCACGCCACCAGCCACGCCGCACTTCGAAGCGCCAACTCCGCACGGCCACGAAGCCTACGCTGCGCCCGAAGCGCCATATTCGCACGGCCACGAGCGCTGCGCTTCCAGCGCCAACTCCGCACGCCACGAGTTTACGCTGTGTTTCGAAGCGCCATATTCGCACGGCCACGAAGCTACGCCGCAGCGCCCGGCGCTAATTTCGCACGGCTAAGACCTACGCTGCGCCCGAAGCGCTAATTTCGCACGGCCAGAGTTTACCTCGCTGCGAAGCGCCATATTCGCACGACCACGAAGCGCCGCGCGCGGCGCTAATTTAATTTCGCACCTAAGAGTTTACGCTGCGCCCGAGCGCTAATTTCGCTGACGTTAAAGTTTACGCTGCGCTTCGAAGCGCCATATTCGCACGACCACGAAGCCACGCCGCGCCCGGCGCTAATTTCGCACGCTAAGAGCCTACGCCTGCGCCGAAGCGCCATATTCGCACGACCACGAAGCCACGCCCGTGCCCAGCGCCAACTCGGCACGGCCAAGAGCCTACGCTGCGCCCGAAGCGCCATATTCGCACGGCCACGAATACGCGCGCGCGCCCGAAGCGCCAACTCCGGCGACGCTAAGAGCCTACGCTGCGCTTCGAAGCGCCATATTCGCGACCACGAGCCACGCTGCGCCCAGCGCCAACTCGGCGACGACCACGAAGTTTACGCTGCGCCAGCGCCATATTACGCACGGCCACGAAGCACGCTGCGCCCAGCGCCAACTCCGGCACGACCCACGAACCTACGCTGCGCCCGGCGCCATATTCGCACGGCCACGAAGCCACGCCGCGCCAGCGGCGCTAATTTCGACGCCAAGAGTTTACGCTGCGCCCGAAGCGCTAATTTCGCGACGCTAAGAACCTCGCCTGCGCTTCGAAGCGCCATATTAAACGCAACCACGAGCCACGCCCGCGCCCGAAGCTAATTTCGCACGACCAGAAACCTACGCTGCGCGGCGCTAATTCAATTTGACGCTAAGACCTACGCTGCGCCCGAAGCGCCAACCGCACGACCAGAGCTAACGCCGCGCGAAGGCGTCACCTTTAGCGCGACCACGAAGCTACGCCCGGCGCCACAGCGCCATATTCGCACGGCCACGAAGCCACGCCCGCGCCGGCGCCAACTCCGGCACGGCTAAGAGTTTACGCTGCGCCCGGCGCCATATTCGCACGCCACGAACCGCGCCGCGAAGCGCTAATTTCGCACGGCTAAGAGCCTACGCTGCGCCCGAAGCGCCATATTCGCACAACCACGAACCACGCCGCGCGCCCAGCGCTAATTTCGCACGCCAAGAACCTACGCCTGCGCCGAAGCGCTAATTTCGCAGACGCTAGAAACCTACGCTGCGCCCGAAGCGCCATATTCGCACGCCACGAGCCACGCCCGCTTCGAAGCGCCAACTCGCACGGCCTAGAACCTACGCCGCGCTTCGAAGCGCCATATTCGCACGACCACGAAGCCACGCCCGCTTCGAAGCGCCAACTCGCGACGCTAAGAAACCTCGCCTGCGCTTCCAGCGCCATATTCGCGGCGGCCACGAAGTCACGCCAGCGCTTCGAAGCGCTAATTTCGCGCGACCTAAGAGCCTACGCTGCTTCGAAGCGCCAACCGCACGCTAAGAGCCAACGCCTGCGCCCCGAGCGCCAACTTCGGCATGGCCACGAGCCAACGCCTGCGCCCCGAGCGCCACCTTCGGCACGGCCACGAGCCTACGCCTGCGCCCCGAGCGTCACCTATGACTCGACTGCAAGCCTATGCCTACGCTACGAGCAAGGACGGCACGATCGTCTGCAACACATGGAGTATAGAGCAGCTAAGTCACTTTTTACTCAATTATGTCATTATAAATAAAATTGTTGGCTTTCTTGACTTGCTACTTAGTTGATCCTCAACTAAGCGAGAAGTCGAGGCTACCTAATAGTGTTAGCATGCAACCCTAAATGAGAAGGTTATTTGTGCCAAGAAGTGTCATATGTCGAATTTTTATTCAATTGACTTACTACTCAATTGTTTCTCAATTAAGCAGTAAGTCGGGGGCTACACCTAATGGTGTTGCACATGTGCAACCCCGCATGCGAATTAATTCCTATCTGTTTTTTCCCTAAGATCATGACTAAATCCGAGTGCTCTAAACTCTCGATTGTGAAACCCCGGACGAAAAAGTTTAGTTACCCAACGAAAAGCACGTTTGAGGGAAAAGGCCAAGCGCCAACTCGCGATGCTCGGGGGCTACACTAATCAGACGAGGTGTTTAAACAAAAAGAGTCAAACCACTTGGATGAATTCAAAATCAATAAGGAAAAGGAATAGAAAGATCTAAAATTATACACAAATCAGTCGGACATCACATCCGAGTGAATTGTTTTTACATTGCCTAAGTTTTGCATATACATGATTTCAGGGCTACTAAATTTGGATGCGACGCGTGCAGGCCAACGTTTCAACAACGACATCAGCATCAAATGAATTTAAAAGGAGCGGCGCTGAATTTCGCCTTGAGCGGAAAAAGCGTTTTGACTTCTGCATATCGTTGAGGATGCGGTATGTCCCATGATGGGCCACCAGCTATACGCCGCGACAGTTGGGAATAGTTCAACGCGTGGAGTTCTATTGAGTCCTTCACGATCTCTTCGCCTACAATGGGCACTCAGCTGGAAAGAAAAACCAGTCGGAAAACTACATCAAGAACTGGAAGCACTCGGTGTGAAGCATAACTCAGCTGGGCTACAACCAGGAAGGCGGCAACTCGATCGCAAAGCACTCGGGGGCTACTGTGGAGTATATGGACCCCGGGTATCTGCATGGCAGGACATGAGGGCCACCCGGGAGGGGATAGGCCAAGCCGGATACATGAAGATAGGTATTGCCCAAGAGGCAGGCTGCCATGCGCAGCAAGGAAACCCAGAAGATAGAAACTGACCCTGCTTAGGGAGGATACAATTGTAATCCTATCCGCTATCATATTAAACGGATAAGGAAAGAGATATAATCTCCACCTTGTAACTGATTAGGACTCTCCCTTGCAACCGCCCTCCTCCGCTATATAAAGGGGGGTGGGGGAGAAGGAGGAGGACCAGAAGACATGAGACATAACATCTCATTAGCGAATAGCTACCCACATATAATTCCAGAGCATGTGACTAGGTATTATCTCCTTTGTGAGAGCCGAACCTATATACATCGGGTGTTCTTGTGCTACCATCGAAGTTTGGGTCCTGGCGTAGCCCCTTTTTCATTATTATCGGTAATAAACGTCGGCAGCTTGGGGAACTCCTTTTTCAGATCTCCTCTCATTCCTGTGTGGCTTCACTTTCGGTGTGGTTGCTCCTTTGAACCCTGCAGAAATGGGTTGTCTTGTTTCTTGTTTTCCGATCCATTGTGTCCAGAATTTTTATCGGTTGTTCCTTGTAAGTCAAGTCTTCC
The DNA here is from genome assembly GCA_036346375.1 of Guadua angustifolia. Taxonomy (NCBI): domain Eukaryota; kingdom Viridiplantae; phylum Streptophyta; class Magnoliopsida; order Poales; family Poaceae; genus Guadua; species Guadua angustifolia. The sequence goes on along the minus strand of CM070512.1, from coordinate 13,833,298 downwards.
TGTAGTTCGACTTCCTCTAGTGATGTTTGCTCTTCGTGCACTCGGAGACACTTCTTGAGTTGCGATACATGAAAAACATTGTGTACTCCTCGCTAATGACCTGTGGTAACTCCGGTTGGTAGGCGACTTCACCTTACGGCTTATGATTTTGAACGGCCCTACATATCTTGGTGCAAGTTTACCCTTTTTGTGAAACCTCTGGACTCCCTTAAGAGGCGTAACTCTGAGGTATACGTAATCTTCTGGTTCAAAGCTCAAATCTCTACGGCGGTTGTCTGCGTAGCTCTTCTGTCTTGACTGCGCAATTTTTAACCTTTCCCTGATCAGTGCTATTTGCTCTTGACTACGAAGTATGTCCGTCCAAGACACGACGCCTCCGGTCTCATTCCAATTTAGCGGCGTCCTACAAGGTCGACCATACAACGCTTCCAAGGGTGACATCTCAAGACTTACCTGATAGCTATTGTTGTAACTAAATTCCGCATATGGCAAACATTTATCCCAAGTTGATGCATATGCCAATGCACAGGCTCTTAACATATCTTCTAAGATTTGATTGACTCTTTCACCGCGCCCATCCATCATGCGGGTGATCTCAGATTTGAAGTTCAAACGGGTGCCCATTGCCGAATGCAATTTATCCCAAAATCTTGAGGTAAATTGTGTTCCTTTGTCCGATACTATCTTCCTCGGCACTCCATGTAAACAAACGATTCTTGCCATGTACAGTTCTGCCAACTTATCTCCCGAATAGGTTGTCTTTACCGGTATGAAGTGCGCGACTTTGGTTAGGCGATCCACTATGACCCATATGGAGTCATAACCTCCTTGCGTCCTTGGCAATCCGGTAATGAAATCCATTCCGATTTCTTCCCATTTCCACTCGGTATTTTTAATGGTTGTAGCAATCCTCTTTGGTCTCGATGCATAGTTTTGACTCACGACATACATCACACAGCGCTACATGTTCAGCTACTTCCCTTTTCATATTCGGCCACCAAAATCTTTCTTTTAAATCTTGGTACATTTTGTGCTCCCTGGGTGAATTGAACACTTGGAGTCGTGAGCTTCCTCCAATATTAACTACTTTAATTCCTTTTTGTTAGGTACACAAATACGCTCTTTCATCCATAACGTGCCTTGTTCATCCAGCTTAAATTCCTTCGCTTGGTCTTCCTCCACCTTGGCCTTGATTCGCTTGATCTTCTCATCGTCCTTCTGACCCTCTCTAATCTGGTCTTCCAAGATTGACTTTACTTCTAGAGCGGCTACAAATCCTTTCGGAACAACTTCTAATTTCAATCTCTGCAGATCCTTGCACAATTCTCCCTGGCTTTCTTCTGCTATCGTAATTAGATTATGACTTTTCCGACTTAGGGCATCGGCCACCACATTGGCCTTGCCGGGATGATAATGGATTCTCATGTTGTAATCCTTGATCAGTTCTAACCATCTCCTTTGTCTCATGTTCAAGTCAGATTGGGTGAAGATGTATTTGAGGCTCTTATGGTCCGTATACACCTCACATCTATTGCCGATAAGATAGTGACGCCATATCTTCAAGGCATGCATTACAGCTGCTAGTTCTAGATCATGCGTTGGGTAATTCCCTTCATGTGGCCTTAATTGCCTTGATGCATAGGCTATTACCTTTCCATTCTGCATTAACATGCATCCAAGCCCTTGGCGTGATGCATCGCAATAGATATCAAAACTCTGATGCACATCTGGTTGTACTAACACTGGTGCTGATGTCAGTCTTTTCTTCAATTCTTGAAAACTCTTCTCGCAGTCTGGCATCCAAACAAACTTCCTTTCCTTCTTTAACAATTGCGTAATTGGTCTGGCGATTGTGGAAAATCCATCTATGAATCGGCGGTAATAACCTGCCATTCCAAGGAAACTCCGAACTTGTGAAACTGTCTTTGGTGACTCCCAATGCAGTACTGTCTCGACTTTGCTTGGGTCTACTGCGATTCCTTCGGCAGTCATGACATGCCCTAAGAAATCTACCTTATTTTCCGAAATCGCACTTCATCAATTTCGCATACAATCTGTTGTTCTCTTAATTTCTCCAAAGACTAATCTCAAATGTTGGGCGTGTTCTTCATCGATCCCTGAGTATACCAAAATATCGTCGATGAACACAACCACAAATTTATCTAAATATTCCATAAATACTTTATTCATCATGTTCATAAAGTATGCGGGTGCATTTGTCAATCCAAACGACATAACCGTGAACTCATAGTGTCCATATCTTGAAGAAAATGCGGTCTTGGGTATGTCCTCGGTCTTGATCCTCAACTGGTGATATCCTGACCTGAGGTCAATCTTGGAGAATACTCCTGCTCCTCTTAATTGATCGAAAAGGTCATCTATCCGAGGTATTGGGTATTTATTCTTTATAGTCACTTCGTTAAGTGCACGATAATCTATACACATCCGAAAGCTCCCATCTTTCTTCTTAACAAATAGAACTGGCGCTCCCCATGGTGATGAGCTCGGCCTAATGAATCCTTTTTCCAATAACTCTTCGATCTGCTTTTTCATCTCAACCAGTTCTTCGGTAGACATCCGATAGGGTCTCTTTGCTATGGGTGCTGTCCCTGGTACTAAGTCAATTACGAATTCTATGTCTCTATCTGGCGGCATTCCTGGTAATTCTTCTGGAAAAACATCGGGGTATTCACTGACCACTGGTACATCCATTATACTGATGGCTTCCAAATTGTTTACTAGCATCTGTCCTTCTCGAACTGTCACTGCTCGAAATTCCACTTTTCTACCATTAGGGCTTTCGATAGACACGACTCTTCGCCCACAGTCTACTACAGCCTTATGCTTAGTCAACCAATCCATTCCTGTGATAACATCCAGGTTTGGGTATCTAATATAATAAGGTTCGCTAGGAACTCTACTCCTTTTATTAGTAGCTTAACTCCAGAACATCCGACCTTAGAACGGAGTTCTGATCCAGGGGATTGGACTAAAAGTGTACTTTTAAGGTTAACAATATCCAGATCATTTGTCACAGCAAAATCTCGAGAAACGAATGAATGTGAAGCTCCTGAATAAAATAGTACTGTAGCTGGCACTGAGTTGACTAGGAACTTACCGAGCACGACGTCCGTAGCATTCTGGACTTCGTCTGCAGAAATATGGTTGATTCGGCCTCGCGTGAATGCCTGCGGTGTAGCTCCAGTTTGAGCAGGTCCTCGGCTTCCTCCTTGGACTGGGGTCTTGGCTGGCGTGTTCCCAAGGTTAAAACGCACTGGCGTCACACCTCCCTTCTTCGGACATGCATTGGCGAAATGTCCGGTTTCATTGCAGTTGTAGCAGCGCCTTCCTGTCATCGGCTGATTTCCACTACTCTGATTATTAACTCTAACAGGAGTCTGAGGGGTTTGTCCGGCTGGTCTTGGCATTGGCGGCGGTGTCCTGACAACGTTTCCCTGCTGGAATCTAGGGAACTGCTGGGGTATCATCCTTGGTCTTTGCTGGCCATGGCGTCCTCCTTGCTGAGCCATGCGACGCTTATGCGATTGTCGCCCAGCTCCCAACGCTTATCTTCCAAAGATGAGTGCCTTGTTTACTAATTCTTGAAAATCCGGAAGGTGTGGGTAATCACCCCACTGCGCATCTGTGTTAAGTCCTTCAAGAAACGGATCTGTTCGTTTATATCGCCGCTACGCCCTTCGGAGCATAGCGCGCTAGCCGAGTGAATTTATTCAGTAATCGCCACCGGTCGCTTCCTGTTTTAGCGCTCTGAATTCTTCCTTTTTCAGTTCCATGATACCCTCCGGCACATGGTATTGATGAAAAGCTATAGTAAATTCTTCCCAAGTAATTTCTTGCGGGTTTTCTGCGATCTTGTGATAGTTCTCCCACCATTCAGCGGCGGTTCCCTCAAGCTGGTGAGAGGCATAAAGCACCCTCTCGTTTCCTTCACACTATGTTATGTGTAGTTTCCCCTCGATGGTTCTTAACCAGTCATCTGCCTCTAATGGACTGGCGTTGCCCGAGAAAGTGGGCGGTCGTGTCCTCATAAATTCGGACAATCTTGAGTATGGACGTGGCCCATTGTTCACAGCTTAATTGTTGGCGACGGCCTGAGTGTTTAGTTGTTGCACTGTTGTCATCATGGTCTGCATTAATTGGGTGCAGGCTTTGCGAGAAATGCTCCCAAATTCTGCATGTCGGCGGTGGTCTTTGCCATGGTGGTGGTGTACCGCTCGATCGCCTCTGGACGCGAACCACCGCCTCTGCTCCGTTGTTGCGAGTGTTCACCATCTGCCGAAAGTGCTTCAAATGGTTTAGGATAAGGGGAAAAGAATAGATACGAGAAGAACTTATGGGGAAACAGTAACTTAAATAGAACCATTAAACATTAAAGCATTAATAGCAATAGGTATGGTTGCTTACATAGTCTAGGGACTATGCAACCACATCAGTCACATCATCACATCAGATTGTTCATTACATCACATCGCATAGCTAGGTTTTAAAATTAAAGACGCGACTCAAAACAAGCTGAGTCTCTACGCAAAGCCCGACAACTACTCGACTCTGAAAGTGCTCACTCCTCGAGCCAACCTACCGCGCTCGCCGATCACGTGATCGGCGGGTGAGTGGCATCGGGCAACCGTCCCCATGCCCTCCTATCTTTGGTGCAGTGGGGCACCTCCGGCGCTTGACCCTGGCGCGAAGGCTGCCTCGCTCCTTGGCTCCTCGCTCGCCGAGGTCGAGATCCATGACTGTCTCGGCTCCCGTGTCCGTAGAGAGCCTCCTCCAACTCGGCGATCCTCGAACGGCAGCGTGCATCCTAGTCTCGCGCAGGCCACCTCGGTCTCCTCCAAAGACGCTGGTACATCGCTGAAGCTCCGCATCGTGGTGTCCATGACCTCCTCTGTCTGAGAGCAAACCGCCCAGTGCACGACGGCGCGCTGCCCTCCAACTCCAAGCGCACTGCGAGGTCCACCGCGTCGGGTGCACACGAAAGCGGTATCCCACAGCTCGTAGCCGTGGTCTCTGTTGATCCGACTTGGCGCAACCCGGGCACACCTCAGATGCCCGCCAGGCTGGCTCGCTTCACCATGAGGCGAAGCGACGACTAGCACGCAGCGTTCTGCCAAGCATACAAGGTCGAGTCGTCTCCCATCCGCGAGCAATCTGCTGACTATCCAAAGGGACTTGTAGAGTGGACGATCGAAGCCTCCCAACACCCGGAGCATCCTCCACAGCTCCGCTGCGTAGCCACCGTGACGCTCTCCAAAAGAGTGAACCATCCGCATCTGCCAAAGCAACGCGTCAGAACAACCATTTTAAAAGAATACAACAGTAATAAAAGAATGCAGCAGAGGTATGAACTAAGGAAGAAAGGGTGAGTCGAGATTCCATTGATTATTCTTGTCCAGGTTTTACCCTTTAGAAATTACTTTTGTCCTTCTACTGGACGGCCAATCTAACTAGGGTCAAGTCCTACAACAAGATGGCTCGATATTATCCTCGTCGTGCCCCGAATTTTCACGGATTCGCACTCAGGTATTCCGTACTAGTCCGAGGATCACGCTTAGTACACACAGATAAACAAAGTTGAAGTACCACAATCATACACAATGAAATAATAATAAGTACTTCAAACATGAGTATAACGAGTTACACGGCCTTATGGCCACCTTATAATACTTCACACGCAGGCTTATAAATATCAAAGTAGCATAAGTCTATCGGCGGAAGCAAAAGTATAACAATGAACCCTTTATAACCACAAAGCTCTCGAGTGCGGCTCAACCCTTAGTCTTCTTGGCCTTCAACGAACTCCTCCTCCCAAGTGGCACCACTTCATCTTCTCGAGGTTTTTGTCGATGCAAGGGTGAGTATACAACATACTCAACAAGTCATGCACAATGCGCTTCTATTACTACATGCATGGCTTATTCCAAGGAAAGGCTTAATTGGTTATTTTGCATAAAGCAACATTTCTTTCAATGGATAATCCTATTAGATTAAAGCAGTAAAATCATTATTATTAATAATTAATTTCTAAATTCTTTTTCCAGAGGGTTTTGGCACACAGCCCTACTTTGATTCTTTTGGCACACAGCCACCCATTCCACATTTTATTTTCAAAATCTAACCCTTGATCGTAATCACCGAGCAATGTCCAATACCATGACACGGCTATTCAATAGATTCACACACACACTCGCAGAGGTCAGTACACTTTACCCACAGATACTGCTCACCTCACAAAGCGATTGATTGCAACAAAGTTTTTCAGAGACTAACATTTAACCGTTGAACCTCTCCGATGCTTCCTTCTAACACTTCCTCACTCAGAGTCAAGTTTAGACAGAGCAAACACCATTGAATGGGTACCAAGCGTAGTATGCAGTATCGCTTGTTCTACAGCTTGCTTTGGTGTGCACTTGTCACCCCGAGGTTTCAAAGGAAAGAGGAGAAACCTACTTAACTAGGTCCGCCCCATTAGGACAAGTGGTTGTACACGGAACTCAGCTCAAAGGCTCGCAAGGTTATGTCCTTAACTGTCCCGGACAAGACAACCATAATTCTCAGCACACAGCCATTCATACTTCCCGCTGCCACACAGGCCCACCTGGCACGAAGCCATCCTGCCACTTGCCCCGGCCCAAAACATTTCCCACCCCACGTTACATTTAAGCAACACATGCCATTATCCACAACAATTCGCGAATAGCACCACACAGGTTACTATTCCAGTTCCATCACATGACATTATCGCACTTTTACAAAAATGTGTTCAATAATTGATTAGGCAATATTCATTTGCTATTTGTAATTCATTCGTCGCGAACAAGCTGGCTAAGCGACTACTCACGGTCTAGCCTCCCGTGTTGGCATCATATTAGCGTCCAACATATCAACGCCTTAGGTGAACAAGTATTTTCGGGCATACATTGAGTATTAACAAGGTGGCATAACAAGATAGGTAATTTAGCTACCATTCCCACACAAGCAACATCATTTTTACTTAACATAGCATGCAATAATTGAATTAAAATATATTTGGAAATCTAGGGGCAACATGGTCAAAGCATGACTTGCCTTCAAACAGCTGTTGGTTCTGGTGAAGCTCATGACGGATCTTCAAATCCTCCTCGCTAATTCCGCGACTGAGTCTACGCAAGACGCAAGCAAACATACAATAGCACTCAATACGGACAGCAAGACCATCACCAAAAATAAAATAAAAATCACCATTAAATAGCTTACATTTTACAAATTTTGGGCACTGGAATCACTCAAACCGAGTTAAAATGCAAAAGTTATAGCATTTTCAAGTTTTGCTAAAATTCAAAAATGAATAATCGAGTTATTCTATTTATTTTTCTACTGAAAATCCGGATTAATTCTCCTCGGCGACACGCGTCGGCACCAGGGACGTCCACGTCGGTCTCGCCATCGACAAGTGGGCCGGCCGACAACGCCGACGCCAAAGACTCCACGGCGGTCCTCCCATCGACAAGTGGGCCGGTGAATGGTGCTCGGCCCACACGTCGCCGATCGACGCGCCGAGGAAGCATCAAGCCACGCCAACCATTCACCCACGACCGTTGGATTCGAATCAGACGGCGCTGAAACTACCCGAGCAATACACTGTTAATACGCCTACGTGGTCTCACCTCGAGCGTTGGATGACGATCTGGCGGCTGTGGTTGCTTGCGAGGAGTCGAAGAAGATCTTGGCGCTGGTCGCGGACTTGGGGAAGACGACACGGCGACGGCGCTTCCGAAGCCCGGTCGAATGAAGTGGCCCAACGGTGCGGCGCGACGCAATGAACTCTGGCTGGTCTCAAAAAGGCGAACGGCATGAACACTGCGGAAGACAAAGGAGAAGTGAGGAGAGGGAAGAGGCAACTACGGCGAGCTCTAGCGCACGCTACGGTGGATGGCTAAGCGAGAGAGATGAGGGGAAATGAGCGGGATGAAGTGCTGTGCACGGAGATGTACTTCACTTGCGGACTCGCTTGGAACTTGCGCAAAAAATCTCGACATTATCCACGGCAACCTCACGCGACGGTGGCGCGTCGGTGCTTAAATCCGAGATTGCCGCGATCAACGACAAACTGCCCGATCAAGATCGGATGGTGCGGAGCGAGCACGCTGCTAGGGTTTTCCATCGACGACGAGCACAGGTGTTGGGCGGCCCAACAACGTAGCTAAAGGATTTCTCGACTTTTGAATAAAAATAAATGCGTAAATTTAAAGTAATTGTTTAGGGCACTAAAAATACTAGAAAAATTCTAGAAAAATTCTAGAAAATATTTTGAGCATTTTGAGCATAAATAAAATATTGGTTTTAATTTTTGATAAATACATTTTCTGATATTAATTAATCAAGAGAAGAATAATTCAATTTTATTTTAAATCCAATAATTCCCAAAAATCCAAATAAATTCAATTAAATGCAATTAAATGCAAATAAAGGTTGGTTAATTCACAAAAATTCAAATAACTCCAAAATTTAAAATTGGCCAAATTTCGGGACGTTACACTTACCCTTGCTGAAATTTTGTTTTCTCGTGGCCGCTTGAGAGTGGTGGACTTATCTATTTCTCTTTTGAATAGATGTGGAAGTCACAGTCATACGGAGAGCATGAGGGTGGCTATGTAACAGAACTCTGGAAGGTGCTTCAGGTTCTGGGAGGTTTCACCAGGCCGATGTATCAAGGCTGGACTTGGATCGTCAACGGAACCACAAGAGGAGTGGTGTGCAAACTTCTAATCTATGCCATAGATGGTGAGAAGACAAGCCAACCTATCAGCATCACGGTGCGGTGGGCTACTTGGGAGATTGGTATCTAGGAGGCTTCGCGACTCGCCCTACGGAGGATTTGCTACGACTACTACCACGAGCTGGACGACACCGTGTTTCGACTTCACCCTACAGTACGAGATGCTTGGCGCCCACGCGTCACTCAAGGGGAAGATGCTACCACAGTGCACTTAGTACGATTTGCAGCTGCTCAAGAGGCTCATGCACACGACACCGACGCAGAATTAAGGATGGTCTATGAAGCGCTCAGAGTCGCAGAAAAGGAACTACACGAGACCCGCGTAGCTTACGAGGAGAAGGTCATGGGGCTTGAGGAGGCATTACAGGAGGGAGGCCGGGCTACACCAACATCATCGGAGGAGATGAAGTCTGAATATGAGGAACAGGAAGCGCATCCGATTGCAGGACACCGAGATCTATTCGCGCGGCACAAACTCACCAAATGTACCCACCGGAGTTCCGTGGGGATGGCTGGAGGAATAGGAGTCTTAGGGCTATGTTGAGACTTGAGTATCAAGTCGTGTCAATGAGGTAGCCTTACCATTTGTAGTAGACGTTAAGGTTGCGTGTTTAGTTTGGTTCTTATTGTTTGCTGGGTGTGCAGTATGTGTTGCATAGCCCTTAGGCTTTTGTAAGCAACCATACCAAGTATAATTAATAAAGATCTTAAAGTTTGGGATTAAACCTATTTTCCCCGCTTAGGAATTCTTGCATCTTATCTACGCTACTTCTACCTTTCCTAACCAAAGAAGTAATCAGCAGATGGTGAACACTCGTGGCAATAATGGAGCGTCAGGAAGTGGCCTTCGCCGGAATGACAGTTTCAATGAGGAAGTGTCACCATAGCCAGCACCGCCAGTAGATATGCAGAACTTAGGAGCTTTCTTAGCAGCACAGACTCAGCTTATGCAAACCATGATGCAACAAATGCAGGGAATGGCCAGTCAAGCTACAGGAGGCAACAATGTGCAGCAAGGCAACAATGGGCCGCGTCCTTACTCCAAACTGTCAGACTTTATGAGGACCCATTCCCCAACATTCTCTGGCAATGCTAATCCTTTGGAGTCTTATGATTGGTTAAGGACTATAGAAAGAAAGCTGCATATCACGCAGTGTGAAGGCAATGAGAAGGTGTTATATGCCTCACACCAGCTAGAAGGAACCATCAGAGAATGGTGGGAGAACCATCAGGCAAAGACATGAAACCCCACAGGAGATTACTTGGGAAGAGTTTTCAGCTGCCTTTCGCCAATATCATGTGCCGAAAGGAATGATGGATCTCAAGAAGGAAGAGTTTAGGGCGCTGAAACAAACAGTCAGTGGCAGAGTATCTGAATAAGTTTACTCAATTGGCACGGTATGAACCTGAGGATGTGGCTATAGACAAGGCCAGGCAGTCCCGTTTCTTGAAAGGCTTAAACTCTGGATTGCAGGTGGGACTGATCACTCACAATTTCCCTAATTTCCAAGAGTTAGTCAATAAGGCCATGATTCTAGAGGATAAGCGCAAGGAGTTAGGCGAAGACCGCAAGCGCAGAATGGCTAGTCAGGCAGGACGACCTAATCAGTTTAGGCTGAGGATGACACCTCAACAGTTTGCCAGGATTCAACCCTAGTTGCCAAGCAGGGCATCAGCTCCGACACCTCGCCCCACCAGTAAGAATTTTCAGACACCAGCACCAGGAGGCATTGCACCAGTAGAAAGTCAGCAGTTTGCTGTCAAGAAATATTTCTCTTGCAATGAGCCAGGACATTTTGCCAACAAGTGTCCGAAGAAAGGAAATGTTACTCCAGTCTGCTTCAATTTGAGCACTACCCCAACCACAGCTCCGGTGATAGGAGGAAATCAGGTGCCAGTGCAGTCAAGAGCGTCGCCTCAGACAGCAATGCATGGAAGAATCAACCACATCAGGGCAGATGAGGTGCAGAACGCCACGGATGTTGCACTGGAAACATCCGGCGTCGACGCTGTCGCTGATCCGCAAGAAGACGACTCTCTCTTCGCTAACCAAGATTAGGAGGGCGGAGATAGCTATCCAAGAGCCTGCATCCCACCGTTCGACATCTGCGGTGAATGCTGTGAAGAGGAGGATTATTCAGACATCTAGGATCGCGTTTTCCAGTCCTTGCTTTGTTAAGTTTATTTGCCAGCTTAATTTCTCTGTTGTTATATGACCTACGGGCCCAACTTTTGTAATAATGGGACATGTCGGGTGGTACTCTGAATTTAATTCTTATTTACTGCATGATTATGGTCCATGATCCGTGTGTACTACCCATCACCCCTGCGTATTTCATGAACATGATGAATAAGGTATTCATGGAATATTTGGATAAATGTGTGGTTGTCTTTATAGATGATATCCTTGTGTACTCCAAGTCAGAAGAGGAATACGCAGAGCATCTGTGATTGGTTTTGGAAAAGTTGCGAGAACAACAGTTATATGCTAAATTTAGTAAGTGTGACTTTTGGAAAGAGAAGGTGGAATTCCTTGGCCATGTAATGACCGCTAAAGGAGTCGCGGTGGATCCAAGTAAAGTGGAAGCTGTGTTACATTGGGAGCAGCCGAAGTCAGTCACCCAGATCCGTAGTTTCTTGGGAATGGTGGGATATTACCGTCGGTTCATAGAAGGATTTTCAACGATTCAAGACCTCTCACGCAATTGTTAAAGAAAGAGAAAAAGTTCGCATGGACGCCAGAGTGCGAGGAGAGTTTTCAGGAGCTAAAGAAGCGGTTAACATCTGCACCTGTATTGGTGTTGCCGGATGTGTAGTGTGGTTTTGATATTTATTGTGATTCCTCAAGGCAGGGTCTTGGTTGTGTGTTGATGCAGAATGGCAAGGTAGTGGCCTACGCATCAAGGCAGTTGAGACCGCATGAAGGAAATTATCCGATGCATGATCTGGAGTTAGCTGCCGTAGTACATGCTTTAAAGATATGGCGTCATTATCTCATTGGAAATAGATGTGAGATATATACAGATCATAAGAGCTTGAAGTACATATTTACCCAGTCAGATCTTAATATGAGACAGAGAAGATGGCTAGAATTGATTAAGGATTATAATGTTGGAATCCATTATCATCCTGGAAAAGCTAATGTGGTAGCCGACGCCCTGAGTCGTAAAAGCCACAGTGTACATACAATGGTAGTAGGTGATCAGCCGTAGTTGTGCAAAGAGTTTCAGCGATTAAGATTAGAGGTTGTGCCGCAAGGATTCATTGCTGCCTTAGAGATAAAGCCAACCTTAGAGGATCAAATCAGGGAGAAACAGAGTAAGGATGAGAAGATCGATAAGATCAAGTCCAAGAAAGAAGAGGGTTTGGCAGAGGATTTCTCAGTGAATGAACAAGGAACCGTATGGTTCAAAGGTCGAATTTGTGTGCCAAATGAGAAGGAGCTTAAGAACTTGATTCTGGAGGAAGTACACGATTCCAAGTACTCTATTCATCCAGGAAGTGCCAAGATGTATCAAGACCTTAAAAAGAGATTCTGGTGGCCAAATATGAAGCGTGAAGTGGCAGAGCATGTTGCATTATGTGATGTGTGCCAGAGGGTAAAGGCAATGCACCAAAAGCCCGCAGGACTTTTGCAGCCATTAAAGGTTCTAGAATGGAAATGGGAAGAAATTGGTATGGATTTTATCACGGGATTGCTCAAGACTCAGAGAGGGTATGATTCGATATGGGTCATCATTGATCGGTTGACCAAAGTTGCCCATTTCATCCCCGTAAAGACAACCTATTCAGGTGATAGATTGGCAGAGTTATACATGTCAAGAATTTTGTGTTTGCATGGTGTGTCTAAGAAGATAGTGTCGGATCGAGGTACCCAATTTACCTCCAGATTTTGGGATAAGCTGCATGAAGCGATGGGAACTTGTCTGAATTTCAGCACCGCTTATCATCCGCAGACAGATGGCCAAACGGAAAGGGTTAACTAGATTTTAGAGGATATGTTGAGAGCTTGTGCGATATCTTACAGTACATCTTAGGATAAAAGTTTGCCATATGCAGAGTTTAGCTATAATAATAGTTATCAGGCTAGTTTTCAAATGTTACCATTTGAGGCACTATATGGTCGTGCCTGTCGTACCCCGTTGAATTGGAATGAAATGGGAGAGTGTTCAATATTTGGGCCTGAGATTCTCAGGGAGGCCGAGGAGCAAGTTGCCATGATCAGGGAAAGGCTGAAAGCAGCACTATCAAGACAGAAGAGCTATGCTGACAACCGTCGCCGTGAATTGAGCTTTGAGCCTAATGATTTTGTATATCTCAGAGTCACTCCCCTTAAGGGTGTTAAGAGGTTTCAGGTCAAAGGAAAGCTTGCACCCAGGTTTGTCGGACCATTTAAAATCCTGAGCTGCCAGGGAGAGGTTGCTTATCAATTGGAATTACCCCAGTCGTTAGTAGGAGTCCATGATGTGTTCCATGTGTCTCAACTTAAGAAATGTCTCAGAGTGCCAGCAAAGCAAACACCGTTAGAAGCAATTGAGTTGCAAGAGGATCTGACTTACAAAGAGCAGCCGATCAAGATTCTGGATGTAATGGAGCGCAGGACCAGAAATAAGTCTACCCGCTTTTGCAGAGTTCAATGGAGTAACCACTCAGGAAGTGAAGCAAGCTGGGAGCGCGAAGAAGATCTGAAGACAGAATTCCCAAACCTATTCTCTAGTTAGCCCTGAATCTCGGGGTCGAGATTCTGTTAAGGGGGGAGGTTTGTAACATCCCAAATTTTTCACTTTTATTTAACTAATAGTGTTTATTTGCAATTTATGTTTTTATGAATTTTTCTGGATTTTCTGAGGTTTATTTGAATTATTTTGAATTAAAGTATAATGGCTTTTGCTAAAGATTAATTATAAATAGGTAAGTTTAAAATAAAGTTTTGCTAAAAATATTTTATTTTAGTTCGTAATGTCTCAAAGTATTTTTGAGATTTTTCTTGGAATTTTTCCGTATTTTTATTGCCCTAAATAAATTAAAGTATTTTCTAATTATTTTAATTGGAAAAACCACGAAATTTCTCGGAGCGAAGAACGGTCAAGCCCATTACTATGCTCGTGGGCTGTGCATCGTTCGACCCGGTCGGCTTGTTTTCCGAAAGGATTAACGCCAGCCGTTAGATCTTCATCGGGTAGACATCATCAAGCCGCGTCATTCCGCAAAACCCTAACGTACGCGAGCCATCGGATTTTCATCGCACGGTCTTTATCAATCCATACCGATTTGGAACCCTAAACCATCCGAGCTGCTGGATTCATCGACCGGTTAGGAAAGTGCCGCGTCTGGACTTCTTCGTGACCGCCGGATCAAGATCATGGGGCTGGGGGTCTTCGTCTCTGAGCCGGACACGTGCGCCGTCGTCGTGTTCGTTTCAAACGCCGCCGCCGTCGTAGTTTCCAAGTTTAGTGCCGCCGGGGGGTATTTAAGGACCGGGGCACCTCTCCCTAGAATCCTCACAAGTCGCCGCTTCGTTGCCTTATTGCACCGTCGCGGGAAGAGCATCATAGGAGTCACCGTAGCTCGCCGGAGTCCGCAAGATTTGTCGAGGAGTCTCCGTCGTCGCCGAGACCTTGTTCTGCCGCACTGAAGTCAGATTCGAGTACATCTCGCCGCGTCGCACCTGTTCCGTCACTTCTTCCTCGCCGGAGAACACCGGAGCGCCGTTCGAGTGGTCATCTTCTTCAACTCCGGCGAACCAAGCCGCCTTGTCTCCATCGCCGGGATCGAAAGCCGCCACCGCTGGATCGTTCTTTGGACCATCGAGATTGCGCGTTGCTTGAAAGCGATGAACGACTCGGGATTTCGTCGTCGTCCGATTAAAGGTAAGAGCCTACGATTGAGCCACGTCGATTAGGTCAATAGTGTTTCATTCGGGTAAGTAAGGGCCGTCCGATCGTAGATGAGCGTCCTGGATCGAGCCACGTAGCCAAGTAAATAGGGTTTAGCTCGGGTAGAGGTTCACCGTCCAATTCATATCGGGTGGTTATCATCTGGCCATGTCAGGGATTAATTAACGACTGTTGGATCGGTTCGGGTCGGTGTAGATTGTGCCACGTGTCGGTCGCAACAGTCCAGATCAGGGCTAATGTCAGCTGATGCAATAAATTGAATTTCTTTTTTTAAAAATAATACGGATATTATTGATTTTCCAATTTTAGGGATTTTTGAATCTTCCGAGGGCTCGTTCTTCCTCATACGAACTCCGATTTGGGTGATTCAAATTTCTAAAAATTTGTAAAATTGAGATCTATCTAATGATGGTTTTTTTTGAATTTTTGAGTTCAATTGTTCTCTGGTTTTGGTGTTTATTTGCTATTTCTTCTCGATTCACGTAGACGTTGAATTGTGCGAGGCTTCGGAGGAGGAATTGGCAACTCAGGAACAATTTCTAGACCCAGACCAGGAGCTTAATCAAGACAAGTTGTGCTTTGATCATGTTGCACCCATGTTTGCAAAAACTGCTATTTTGTTTTTACCTTATTGCATATTATTTCATGTGTATAAATGATTTCAATTTAGTTTGGGACTTAGCTAGCATACCTTTTGAGTAACACCCTACCTTGTCAATTATATGCCATGATCCACTTGTCACCTTAGATTGGATTACTATAGTTGGTTACTAATGAGATCAACGTGGGATGGTTAGATCGGATTAGAGTGCTTAGCCATGCCACGTCATCACATGTTCATGAATCAGTGTCTAATAATCTTGACTAATGGAATATGGAACAATGATGAGAATTTGTGTGTCTTGTGTGGTCACACAAAGAGATTGAGTTGTTGTGGCGAGGGAGTCACGCAACGATGTTGATTTGTGTATAGCACGTGGTGCTTGGTAATCAACTGGGTTGGTAATCATTTAGATTGAAGCAAGTGGCAAGGGCAAGTGTGTTGTGGTGGGCCCGATGGGCGAGGGTATGTGCAAGTCTTGCTTTGATCAATCCTAAGGACTTAACCTTGCGAGCCTTTGATCTGAGTCAATCATGCAACCACATGTCAGTTATGGGGCAGCCTAGCTGACTAATTTGCAAAGTCTTAGCTTGAGTACTATCGTGGTGGTGTGAGTCCGGGTGTACGGAGGAAACTCACATGGCGCAAGGGGGGCCTGTTGTGGTGGTGTAATCCATCAGTGTTGAAACTTCAGCGGGTAGTACTGGGTTAAGATGATGCATTGTAAAGGCTTTGTTATGATCATTCGCCTGCGTGGTGCATGGTTGTATCATGTGGGTAAAGTGCATAACCTATGCAGAGTGTACAAACTATTCGCTAGCCGTGTTTCACTAGTATTGAGCAATGCTCGGAATTACAAATCAAGGGTTAGTTTAAAAAATGAACAACTGAATGGGATGGCAGGATGCCATGTGGATAATGGAATTGGATTTAGGATGGAAACTTGGTTTATTGAGAATCCTCGAATCTACTTACTGCTAATATTTGTTTTACTGTCTTTTCAATCTATGTATTGTATGTGTTCGTAAATGCGGCTTTATTGCAAATAAACCACATAGCCTTTGTTTGGAATAAGCCTGCATATAGCTAAGATAGGAATGCATTTTGTGCACAACTTGTTGAGTGCTTTTGTACTCACCCTTGCCATCAACAACAAACAACAGTGGAGGAATCATCGCCCGTGTTGGAGGAGGATTTCCAGGTGGATACGAGTCACTAGGCCAAGCCTTGTCAGTCGCCTGTGGTGTGCTGATGGGACATCTACGTCTTTTGCTATATTTCGCTGCATTTGTCTAAGTTTACTTTCAGTCTAGCCCTTGTGGCTAAATAATGTAAGTGATCATAAGATCATACACTAGTTATATTAAATAAATAAAGTCTTATTATTCTTATCGTTGTGTATGATGTGATGCTTACCGATGTTAAGCTATGTGCACTAGCATTGATCCTGGGACTAGTGCAGTAAAACACAGTGGATTCGAATTGGTGAATTCGGGTCCTTACAGAGGTGCTATCAGAGCATACTGACTGTAGGTCTTGGCCTTAGTTAGCATGGTGGTATCTTAGGGAGTCCAAAACAAGGTTTCTATTGGCTGACTACTTTCTAGGATGCTTACGAACTGGTGATACTACCACAGAACAGCACATATGTGACACCCTATTTGTGGTGGTTCTTTTGGAACAATCATAAATACACTTATCAGTGATGTTTTAAAGTTCAAAATGGCAGGAAGACTATTTGTGGCGGTTTCTGTTTGGAACCATCAGAAATAACTGATTATTTGTGGCGGTTTTTCTTTGGAACCTCCACAAATAATGTTGGGACTATTTGTAGCGGTGAAGGTCGAGATGGCGAACAGAGGGGGGGTGAATGGTCGCAACTAAATTTTCCCCCAAAATACTCCAACTAAACCCTTGAAAAGATCGCGCAAAGGAAATCGTGAAAAACCCGAACAACTAGATAACTATGTGTACCCCTAGCATGCATGGATGAGTTCCATAGAATATGTGGGGATTTTTCAATCACAATCCTGGTTGTCAAGTGTCCAAAGAAAAGAGGAATCAATTCAAATACTTCTTTTCTAAAAGAGATCAAGCCAAGACACAAAAGTCTCTTTTAGAAAAGCAAAAGCAGATATTTCCAGAATCTGTCTTTAATTTGAACAGGAGTTTGGTGGGTTTCTGCTGCTCACAAAATTATGAGAAATTTTCTCCCTATGAGCAGACGAGTCATGAAGCTCTAAACAAAATTTCAGATCAAAAAGACAATTAGAAAATCATCATAAATCTATGAACACAGACAATCAGGAACTTCGGGCAGAAAATTTGGGGCTCGGTTTTCACCTCATAGCACCCAAACGGTGCAACCAGTGGACTCCAAAATTTTTCTACAGATGGGTATAGGAGTCCCGCACAATCTCCAACATGAATAACTCAAAAAGGACTTTTTTATATTTTTCTAAAAATCAAAGACTAACTGCTGCGCGAAGAACAAGTTCTGGACAGAACTGGAACTTGAAAGAAGAGATAATCTCTACTCAATCAAAGAGTGCAAAAGAGATGTAAAACCATATGAACACACTCAAAACATCCAATATCAGCATTTAGAAGGAGGGTAGGCAAATTCAAATTGCATGAATGTAAGTTGCGGGAAAGTAAATGCGTAACGTAAATGCTGAATTTAAATTGCATAAAGTAAAGACATAATGTAAATGCGGAATTTAAATTCACAATAATGTAAAGAAATTTCTTTGTATTTCTGATGGGAAGGTTTACAAAGCCTCACTTCATGTGGGCAAAGCTCAAAGGAGGAACTCAAACCTTCAAGGGGAGGAGGCCACCCCTCCCCCATATTTATACTACTCTTGGGCCACCTACCACCCTTGGATGAGTCCCTCAACCCTAGGACACTCATCTAAGGGCTAGGATTGACCCACTCACACAGCCATGCAAGGGCTAACCCAAAACCCGCACACATAATGGGTTTTCTTGCACGGTTTTCAAAACATACTACCTAGACCCACTAACCTATCAACTAGACCGCAATCCGACGGCCCTCATTGATCCACGCGACATCTAGCTAGCATCATCTCCTTTCCTTATCTTCTTGACTTGCCCGGACTCCGTCTCCGATCATCTTCCGGTGATCTCCTGACCGTCTGGACCTCCGACGCTCCTCGCCTAGTCCCGGTCATCCTCCGCCTCACCTTGACCTAGCACCGTCGCCCTGCAACCATCAAAGACAAGGAAAAACCTTTCACATAGCAATGCCCACATATATATTCAATGATTATCCCAAAATCATTAATCGATCTTAATTGCGCTCATCGGTCCGGCTACGCCAAAGCCAGTAGCACTAGAAAAGCAATCAACACTCAAATTGCTTCAAATCGAAATCCAATTCAAATAAAACTCAATTTCAAATCAAACCAAGCTCAACTCTTGTCAATTACTCATCACACACAAAAATAGACCTCCACATGGTCTTTCAGGCGGTTTTTGGCTAGAACCGGCACAGATAATCCATTATCTATGGCGATGTTTACTTGAAACTACCACAGATAATTTTTGGCAGTTTTAGAGAAAAACCGCCACTGATAATATCAGTATTTGTGGCGGTTTTTTTGTTAAAATCGCCACTAATATTATTATCTGTGGTGGTTTTAATTTAAAACCGCCACAAATAATATTCCTATAAATACCCCTGTAGCTTCGCCATGGTCATCTTCCTCCCTGAGAATAAAACCTAACTAGCTGATTTCAGATTTGGTTTGGCAAAGATTTTTGTGCTTCTACTTCCTATAGTTGTTCCGAGGTGTGTAATTTGTTCTCCGCTCTTTATTTGTAGTGATGTAGTTGCAATTTAATGCTTAGACCTAGTTTAATTAAGGTTTATATTTAGTTTGTTTTTATTTACCTAGCATTTTGTAGATGATGAATTTATTACCTTGCTCCATTACATTAAGTTGTCTACCTTTTTTAGATAATGAATTATGATCAAGTATATATCAAATTTATTTATTTAAGATTATTGGATATTAACAAAAATTAAATTTTAGTTGATATGGTACATGGGTGATCTTGAAATTGGCGTGCATTTTGAAATGATGAGTTTATTATATAGCTCATTCGGAGGATAAATTTAATTTTGGCTAGGTATCATAAAGTAATTAAGATTTATTTTTAATTACCATTAATTTTTACCATTAGTGTATGCATATACATCTTGCTTCATTAGTGGCTATTGTTAGCTAATTTTTATCAAGCGTATATCAAATTTATTTAATTAAGATTGTTGGATATTAATAAAAATAAAAATTTAGCTAATATGGTAGATGGGTGATCATTAAGTTGCCTTGCATTTGGAGATAATGAATTTATTATCTAGCACTTTCGGAGGATAAATTTAATTTTGGCTAGGTATGAGCATATATAAAATTAAGTAGTTAAGATTTGTTTCTTAATTACCATTAATTTTGTATTGTTAGTGCGTGCATATACATCTTGCTCTATTAGTGGCTATTGTTAGGTAATTTTTATGAAGCATATATTAAATTTATTTGATTAAGATTATTGGATATTAAGAAATATTAAATTTTAGTTAATATGTAGATTCATGATCATGAAGTTGCCTTTTATTTTGAGTTGATGAATTTATTATGTAGCTCATTTAGAGGATAAATTTAATTTTAGTTAGGTATGAGCATATATTTAAATTAAGTAATTAAGATTATTGGATATTAATAATTATTTACATTAATTAATTATTGTAGATGGATCGAAGTTGGATGTACAATGCGAACCATTACGGTGAGAATACATCGATGTCAGATCTTCATTTCTAAGAGTCATTGAGGTGAGCGATTTTGCAAAATAAGACAAAGTACATACATTGTCCATGCATTGATTGCAAGAATGAGAAAATATTTTCGGACAAAGACCATATCTACTTGCCCTTGATTCGGAGGGGTTTTGTACCTGGCTATACAAGTTGGAGAAAGCATGGTGAAGAGATCATACTTCAATGTGATAACATCAACGACGATAGAGCCGGCAATGTGGCAGTTGACATTAGTTATGAATCTGATGAGGATAGTGTTTGCACCAGATTTTGGAAATTACGAGACAAATCGGCAGAATCGCACAAGTTTGGATAATGCACGGGCATCTTTGGAAAGTTTGGATAACACACGATGAATATTTGGAAACGGGAGAGCAATTAGGAAACCATAGCCGACTCGGATTGTGTTATCGTGTCAGAACAGGACTCGGATCGGCTGATGGGTATATAAGGCGAACATAGGCTGCTTGAAGAAGCATACACAGCAAAAATCACATCTACTAGTTTTTCATTTTTCCTTTAGCTTTTCAGTCTTGTAATCCTCGTTTGTAAGTCGACATCGATCAAATAAAGTTGCGTATCGCCGATTGTTTGATCGTCTTCGATTTCAGGTCTGATTTGTTCTGTTTTGTTGCGCATCGCCTTTTTAGAATTAATCTATCTTTACCTTCTGATTAGCCTTGATCGGCTGATCTGTTTTACCTTTCGATCGGCCTCCGACTGATTCTGATTTAGCCGATTATTCTCTAATATCAGCTTAGATCGAATTTCACGATTTCTCCTTATCGATTACAGGGTCAAATCGATTGGCACGCTTGAACCCGGTGTTCGTCCGGTGTGTTGCAAATCAAAAACCCTACATCACGTTTTTGGTGTCAACACATTTTTGGCACGCCCGGTGGGACTAGATCAGAAAAATGACCACTGGCAAATCTGTCGCACCAGCCGACGTTAATGCTGATGCCATAATCGTCCCTACTCTGGACGATCTGACTCTAGAGCAGCGCAAGGAGATTGAAGATCAGAAAGCTGCCCTGGAAGAGTTGATGTTGGGTTGTTATCAGAAAACCCAACGAGGGGTCACACAGAAGATGGCGCTTCCAACATTGAATCCCCTCGGTGAAGCCAGCGTCGCGACGAATTCAGTAAGCCAATATCTATCGGCTCAAGCCGAATTATCTGTTATGATTGAGCAATCCGTTCATCATGCATTAATCAATCAGTCATCAGCCTTGGTTACAACCCTAAAGCCGATGATAGAAAACAGCGTAAAAACCATTGCACAAGAGTTGGCCGCGTCTGGAGGGTTGCTAGATCCATTGCAGCCACTCCCAACTTATCCTGTATACTCTATGGCACAAAATGCCAACATGATAAAAGTGTCGGCACCAGCACCTTCGCTGATGCCGACTCAGCCCACTGTGTTGGCACCGGGAAATTCTCGCCCGAGTGTGGTCACTCATTACCACGATTATACTGACGCTGCAAAGGTGGATATACCTCCATCGGTGTCAAGGACTACCTACGTTTAGTCAGCTGCTCGGCCGATTGAATCTGATAGAAGTCCTAAACCCCAAGGACCAGCCCAAGTAAGAAATCCGGTTCCACATAGGGTAATTCCATATGCAGAGCCCTTCATTCCATTGCCCGAGTTTCCAACTACCAGAGCCGATGGGTGTGAGCCGTGGCAACGGCAGTACCCGTTGGTTAGGACAAGCCGACCGGCCGAGTTTGCACTTTCGAAGCAGGATGCCCTTCATCATGATTGGCCCAATCCTGGTGCATCGGCCAATAACATTAACTGGGCTGACTAGATCTCTATGGTGTTGAGAGATCAGTTCGGCTTACAGCCTAAAGGGAAGACGATCGGCTATAAAAAGCCGTACCCAGATTATATTGACCGCATGCCATACCCCCATAATTTCAGGATTCCCGATTTTGCAAAGTTTTCAGGGGATGATTCAGTCACTACACTTGAGCATATTGGACGGTTCATTGCTCAGTGTGGTGAAGTGGCTTAGTCTGACGGGTTGAAAATTAGACTGTTTCCTTTATCATTATCAGGAACTGCTTTTACTTGGTTCACAAATCTTCCTCCAAATTCGGTCCATTTTTGGAACGATTTAGAGAGCTGATTCCATGAATACTTTTTCTCTGGTAGTCTAGAACTTAGGATTTCAGATCATAGTTCTGTCCGGCAAAAATTTGGTGAATCGGTTTCTGATTATATTAGAAGATTTAGGAAAGTGTGAAATCGATGCTTCAGTGTAGTGTTGCCTGATAATCAACTAGCCGATTTAGCATTTCAAGGGTTAATCCCCCCACTGAAAGAAAAATTTGCTGGGCAGGAGTTCACCGACCTAGGCCATCTACTTCATCGTGTATCGGCACAGGAGGGCCGATATTTAAGTAAAGAATTTAAGGATAAATTTAGATTAAATGGGAATGGCAAGCATAAGGCCAAAGTAAATATGGTTGATTATAGCTCAAGTGAAACTTCTGAAGATGAAGCAGACATGAATATAGTCGAGTGGATAAAGGGCTCCAAGAAACCCCTCATCTG
Source organism: Guadua angustifolia (assembly GCA_036346375.1). Lineage (NCBI taxonomy): Eukaryota > Viridiplantae > Streptophyta > Magnoliopsida > Poales > Poaceae > Guadua > Guadua angustifolia. Next base: position 13,810,618 of record CM070512.1, on the reverse strand, counting down.
TTCATGGCTTAAGCCGACGAAGAATAAGTCGGAGGTTAAGTACGCTTTTGATGTATCTAAATGCGATCGTATATTTGATATGCTATTACAAGAAAAGCTGATACGGCTGCCAGAAGGGCATATCATACCATCGGCTGATGAAATCAAAAAATGATGATATTGTAAGTGGCATCATTCTTTTTCTCATAACACTAATGACTGTAACATCTTTCGGCAATAGATACAAGCGGCTATTGAAGACGGTTGGCTCAAATTTGCAGAAGAGCCAGCCATGGAAGTGGATGTTAACCCCTTTCCGATAAACATGGTTCAATGCTCAAACAAAGGAAAGGAGATTGTTGATGAAGAACCTAAAACGACACGGCGAGTCAACATGCAATCCAATTCAAAAGGGGACACTTTGAAGATAACGATCGGCACACTTGAGATAGAAGCCGATCAAGATGGAAAAAATTCAAGGATAGTCAAGCCAAAAGGAGAATTACAGGTCGAACGCTGGTACAAAGCTGAACAGTCTCCACTTCGAAAATCAACATTTAGGCCTAAGCCGACTTTCTCGTAGCTGCTTGAGAAATATGAAAAGATAAGCCACCGGCAAAAGCAGCACTCTCACTGAATGAACAGCATGTATCGGCCAGATAACTTGTATCGGCCAGGCAAGATTGAAAGTGCTCACCAGAGATGTCCCTTTTGGCAATTTTGTTGGGAAAGGGATGTAGCATTGCCTTCTCCAAGATCATGTCCCATGGAACACTATCCACATAGAGATTGGCCGAGGCAATCAGTAAAAGAACGGCTATCTGGATCGGTGCTAGATCAGATGGAGTCGCGATACAGAAAGTCGATAAGGGAAAGGCTGGGCACGCGAAACCCATACAAGAATGAAGAGCCTACAAAGAATCTGGCCGGTAAAATTCGCAAGCCGATTGAGCCTAAACCGAGGTGGTGCCCAACAGGACTTAGTCGATCCCAACGCAGACGGCTTCAACACCTGAGGACGCAGGAGATGAGGGAGGCCGAAGAGGAAAAACAAAGAGATCAAACATTCAATGAGTTACGGCCGATAAAACCTATCAAAAAGGAATGGAGGAAAAAGGAGCAAGTTGACAATGAATCGGATTCCTCGGATGACTTGCTGTCACCCATGATCCACAACGATACTCCCATGGATATCAACATGGTCTTTACTTTACCAGCCGAATTCAGAATCAAGACAGAATCGGTCAAAGATACGTTCGCTCAACTATGCTTGGGTGCGCAAGACGCTGTGTTCGAAAAACCACAAGATCCTCATTGGCACCTGAAACCTTTGTATTTGAAGGGGTATATCAACAGAAAGCTGATATCCAGGATGTTGGTGGATGGAGGGGCTACTATGAATCTGATGCCACTCACTACTTGCAAGAAGTTGGGCAAAACCGATGAAGACCTGATCAAAACAAACATGATGTTGAATGACTTCACAGGTGATCCCACTGAAGCGAAAGGAGTGGTGGTTACGGAATTAACCGTCGGCAGCAAAACTTTGCCGACTGCATTTTCTGTGATTGAAGCAAAAGGGAATTACAGTGTGCTCCTTGGACGAGATTGGATACATGCAAATTGCTGTATACCTTCAACCATGCACCAACTTCTTGTGCAATGGAATGGGGATGAAGTCGAAGTCGTCTCACCTGATACATCGGCCCATATTGCTATGGCTAGTTCTGAAGCAAATTGGCCACATGAAGAGATGGAATGCATATCGGGTAAGACTTTGGACGATTGCGACTTTATATGCGTTGGTAAGTCAGGATTGATGCCGATCAGTGTCAGGTCAGGCACGTTTGATCGGGCAAGCGAAGTCATAAGGAGATGGGGTCAAAAGTAATCCAAAATCTACAGGACAAAGTTCAAAACTATCGGCATATGGCCAATTCTTGTGAAGCAATTGAAGATTTCCAAGATGAAAAGTTAGGCCAAGGTTTCATTTCTGCCAATATGCTTGAGGAAGTTGATATAGGAGGTGGTGATAGAAAAAGACCAACTTTTGTAAGTGCAAGGTTAGAAGTAGAATACAAATCCAAGTTGGTTGAAATACTTAGAAACTATAGGGATTGTTTCGCTTGGGAATATTATGAGATGCCTGGGTTAAGACGACAACTAGTGGAACATCAGCTGCCTATAAAACTAGGGTATCGGCCATATAAACAATATCCTTGACGTTTTAATCCAGAATTGTATGATGTCATAAAAGAGGAAATTGAGAGGTTATTGGAGGCCAAATTTATAAGGCCTTGCCGATATGCTGAATGGGTGTCCAACATTGTTCTCATCATGAAAAAGAACGGTAAGCTTCGGGTATGTGTAGATTTCAGAGATTTGAATAAGGCCATGCCAAAAGATGAATACCCAATGCATATAGCCGATATGCTTATCGACGCTGCGTCAGGTAACAAAATTATTAGTTTTCTTGATGGGAATGCTGGATATAACCAGATATTTATGGCAGAAGCCGATATCCCCAAAACTGCATTCAGATGCCCTGGACCCTGGTGCTCTGGGGTTGTATGAATGGGTTGTAATGACATTCGGCTTGAAAAACGCAGGTGCTAGTTATCAACGCGCAATGAATTTGATTTTTCACGATTTGATCGGTCACATTGTTGAAATATACATCAATGATGTAGTAGTGAAGTCGAAAGATGATTGGCTGCATTTGGCCGATTTAGAAAAGGTGTTTCAGAACACAAGGGCTCATGGGCTAAAGATGAACCCCTTGAAGTGCGCGTTTGGCATGTCGGCTGGCCAGTTCCTCGGGTTTATGTTTCACCAGAGGGGGATAGAAGTCAACCAGGCAAGGGTCAAAGCCATAGTTAATACAAAACCGCCAACATGTAAAAACGAATTGCAAAAGCTGATCGGCAAAATCAATTACTTACGACGATTTATTTCCAATTTGTCTGGTCGAATTCAAGCTTTTACCCCTTTGTTGAAATTAAAAGATCATCAGGACTTCGTATGGGGAGCCGATCAGCAAAGAGTTTTTGACGATATAAAACAGTACTTAGCATCACCGCCAGTTCTGGCTGCACCAAAGAAGGGGATCCCATTCAAGTTGTACGTGTCGACTGAAAATGAGACTATTGGGGCAGTTTTGGCCCAGGAAATTGATGGCAAAGAGTGAGTAATATTTTATTTAAGCCGACGACTCTTGGAAACTGAGATCAGGTACCATCTGATAGAAAAATTATGCTTGTCATTATACTTTGCTTGTACTAAGTTGAGGTATTATGTATTGGCATCGACTTACATAGTAGTGTGTAGAACCGATATCATCAAATACATATTGTCTGCACCAATCTTAAAAGGATGACTAGGGAAATGGACTTATGCTCTAACCGAGTTCGATCTATAGTACGAATTGGCTAAAGCCATCAAAGGTCAAGCAATAGCCGATTTCATCACAGGACATGATACTATGGCAGGGATGGTTGATGTGGTTCCCTGGCGATTGTATTTTGATGGATTGGTCTGCCAAGAAGGGAGCGGAGTAGGTGTTATGCTGATTTCACCAAAAGGGCGTAGCATTGAGTTTGCATATCGGCTTAATGGCCGATGCTCTAATAATCAGGTCGAATATGAGGCATTGCTCAGGGGGCATCAACTGTTAGAGAGTATCAGAGTGAGTGACGTAGAAGCTTATGGCGATTCATTGTTGGTCGTCCAACAGGTCAACAGGGAATTTCGCTGCAATGATGAAGTACTGTCAAAATGTTTGGAGAGTTGCCTTAGTACTATCAGCACATTTACCTCATTTTGTATTAGTCATGTGCCCAGGGAGATGAATGACAGGGCCAACATGCTAGCTCAAGCAGCATTGGGCTATAGAGAATACAGCCGATATGAAGTGCTTGACTCAATTGACAAAGCAGTGTTGTGTATTGATACTGCCGATTGGAGAGCAAAGATAAAGGCTTATTTGATAAACGCATCCAGACCCACTGAACGTAAAGTTCGGCAACAGGCATTAAAGTACGTTGTGTTAGGGGATGAGCTATACTATCGGACAATGGAAGGTTTACTTTTAAGATGTCTGGGTGATGAAGAAGCAAAGGTGGCTATGGGTGAAGTTCATGAAGGGATTTGCGGTTCACATCAGTTGGCTCATAAAATGAAATGGATACTAAGGTGAATAGGGTATTTTTGGCCAACGATGTTAGAAGATTATTTTAAGTATTATAAAGGGTGATAGAGTTGTCAAAAGTTTGGAAATGTGCAACTTGCACCAGCATCGACTCTACATCCGATTATCAAGCCATGGCCGTTCAGGGGATGGGGAATAGATATAATCGGCCAAATATTCCCAGCATCAAGCAAAGGTCATAAATTCATCCTTGCAGCCACAGATTATTTCTCAAAATGGGTAGAAGCCATTCCTCTCAAGAAAATCACTAGTGTAGAAGTTATCGGCTTTGTCAATGAGCATATCATTCATTGATTTGGTATTCCTCAGACTGTCACAACCGATCAAGGAACTATGTTCATGTCTAACAAATTTCAAAACTTTGCGGTATTAAATTACTTAATTCATCACCATATTATTCCCAAGCTAACGGACAAGCCGAGTCATCCAACAAAACTCTGATCAAGCTAATTAAAAGGAAAATCGATGAAAAGCCAAGAAATTGGCATACTACGTTGTCAGAGTCTTTATGGGTGTATCGGCTAGCATTCCATGGATCAACTAAGTTATCACCGTATTAGTTGGTGTATGGCCAAGAAGCCGTGTTACCCGTAGAAGTGAATATTGGTTCAATGCGAATAGCAAGACAGAATGGTTTATCGGCTAATGAATACAAAGAGTTGATGCTATACAATTTGGATGACTTGGTGAAATTAAGGTTGATTACATTAAATCGGCTTGAAAAGAATAAGAAAAGAGTTGCAAGAGCATATAACAAGAGAGTTGTACCAAAGTCCTTTAACGAAGCCGATTTAGTTTGGAAAACAATACTACCAATTGGGTCTAAAGATAATCGATTTGGCAAATGGTCGCCAACGTGGGAAGGGCCTTATAAGATAAATCGGCTTGTTGACGGGAACGCGTATATACTCGAGACACTTGAGGGGGCTGTGTTACCAAAGGCAATCAATGGAAAATATTTAAAGAAATACTACCCTAGCATATAGATCAGCGCATAAATAATTAAGAGATACAACGCAAGAATTCAGAAAGGGATAAATATAATCGGTTAAACAGCCGATTAAGTATGTTACAAAAGCGTAGCAAAAAGGTAACAAAACACTATTTCAATGCAGAACAGCATCAATAAAATTACAAGCCTGATCCAGGAATCCTAGCCCCTAAAGCCGACAGTGCTGCGACTGCCTTGGCCAAAGTCTCAGTAATGCCATAGACAATGTTCTCATCATCCTTGGCGTTGCCCGGCACGGGGATGCTTTTGGTTGATTGATCTCGGACTTTGGCAATGGCCAAGCTAACATCGTCCTTGAGGTTCTTCAAAGATGCAGCTGTTAAGTTCATAACAGCCAGAGCATCAGCCAATTGCCCATTCACTTTGGCTAATTCATCTTCAAGAATCTTCTTAGTCAATTCCAGCTCCTGGATAGAAGATTTGGTAGTCGTAAGTGACGAGAAACTTTCATCGTACTGCTTCTTCTTGGCTTTAGCATCTGCCACCATCTTATCTAAAAGGCGTTGATCGGCTTCTCGAGCCTGGCGTTGAGCGATTCTGGTATTGGCTGCATCAACTTCTGCCTTCCTTTTGTCTAGATGGCATACATTCAAAAGTCGCCCATAGCCTCGTGGGCAAAGCGGGCTTCACATCGACCATTGCATCGCGTATGAAATTGCGCATTAACAAGGATGGCGGTTCGCCGGCCGATCTCAATTAGGAGCCGATTCAACTTCTCCTGCATATTAGGCGCAGACTTGACCACAGAAGCTGATGCCACCATTGACGCGTTTATAATTTTGCGAACGTCAGCAGAATGGTCGTTGGTCTTCACTACTTCTGGATCGACTAGCTCGTCCAAAGAAAAGCCAAGTAGGCCCGCTAGATCCATTAGCTCTGGCTCCAACAAAGGAAGAGGTGATTGGGTTGTTGGTTGTGGAACAGAGGTGTCGAGGTCAGCCAAGATATCAGCCACTTGATTTGATGTAGTTGGCTGCATAAAGTAAATACATGAGAACTAAAACATGAAAGGTTAGGGATATAATGAAGAAATTACCTCTATGAAGGCTGATGTGCGAGGAGAGCTCTCAGTGCTCTATTCTATGCATTTTTGTCGCCTGGCAGGAGCTTTGGTAGACTTGGGTTTCTCTGCAAAATCGGATAACAAGTAGTAAGTAATAGAAGGTAAGAAGCAATCATCGGCTAAAAGTACTTACTTGGCAATCATCGGCTAAAAGTACTTACTCGGCAGTCGTTCTTTCTCAATCTCTCAAAGAGATGGACTTTGTACTCGAAGATTCCCAGAAGCATAGCCAGTGATGCCTGTCGACTGTTGAGGGCGCCGTTTGAGGGCATTTTCTGATGGACCTTGGGTGGTCGCTTTATCCGTAGCAGATTTCTTGCCAGCAGAAGTATTCTACAAAGGAAACGAGATGATTGGTTATTGAAGAACGGGAGCCGATGAAAGAGTTACTTGGAAAAAGCCGATACCTCTACAGCTACCGATGAATTCGTGTAACCTGAAGAACTATCGCCACTTGAGGTATTGCTGCCGTTGCTGCTGGAAACTACCGTTGGCTCATGAAAGTCTGGTAGAAATTTATCTATAATAGCCGACGGAGTACGGTCTAGAAGGAGAGCTTCTGCTATAGAAGACCACCATGTAGAGAATTGGCCAGCTCGACGCGTATTCAAAAAGAAGTGTGGCAGGTCAGAAACTTGGAGCTCATCGGCTATTTCGAGGACTATGTCGACTGATGTTGCGTTCCTCACTCTAGCTCGTGGTTGAAGCCGATCGAGAAGCGAGAGGCAGGGAATAACTTGACCAAAGCCCAACTGACGAGCATAGACTGCCGGATGATAAAATTCGTAGGAAGGCTGAAAAGTTCTATTCCTAGAATTCAAGCCGACATGAAGAATACAGGGTGAAATGAAAATTTGAAATAATTCCAAAGTCGATTTAGGCATTGAAGAGCTGTCAGCATCTAAGTGAAGGAATGAAGGCCATTGGAAATCGGCCGCATAGCTATAAGAAAAGAAATCCTATTGACCAAAAATCGTGCTATCCAAATTCAGGAAAAATGATAAATATTTCTTCAAATCGGCTGGAGTGACTTTAGTATCGCCGCTAGAACACATCATAAGTCTCTCTCCTTGCGATCGGCTAGCCCTATATTGTGGAGTAACACTTTCGGGATAGTCTTCACGAGGGAAATCCGAGTCTTCTAGAGGTTCAGAAATGAGTAATCGGCTGAAGATGCTATAGAGCCACAGTTGAATAAACCATAAGGGGCCGCCTATATTGCCGACGACAAATTGAGCAAATCCAGAAAAGAGCCGACTCCTGATGATATGCATCATCTGATAAACAGCCCCCAAAAGCATCTTTCCAAGAGCCAGCTGATGACCTTCTACTAACCGCTCTACCACCAGTTGATAAACTTGAGTCGGCCCAAGGGAAGCTCCACAGAACAAGAATCTCTCCAACCATAGATTGAGGAATGCAACATGTTCTTCATCTGATACCAGTCCATTTACTTTATTATTGTGTTGAACGTATTTAGACCACCCTTCACCTTTAGATTGAATCAGCTTGTATTGAGGTTTCCCACTAAAAGCTGATATTTGCTCACCATCGGGCCTAAGACAGCACAACTCTGCTATGTCCAGAAGTGTTGGGCCGATGGGGCCAGTCCGAAATAAGAAAGCATTGAAGGTGTCCGACCAAAAATAACACGCCGTGGCCACCAAGGGCTCATTGGCTTCTGGATTGGCTAAGCTTAAAGGAAGGCATTCAGCTATACCCATCCTCTCCCATTCCTCTCTCTTCTGAGCCGATACTCAGATATACCAGTTTCTCCACCCCTTGAGAGCTGTCGGCCAAGCCCTAAAACTTTTACCCCATTCTTGTACATTGTAACCTTGTGCCGATAAGGGGAGCCTAGGGATTTCTTCATTAATTACCATATCGGCATCTAGATCCCCTACCGGTCCTAAGTAATACTGATCATTACTTTCTGGGATCGGGATGAGGACCTTTGAAGAATCTATTCAACCGACTTGGAATTGGGAGCCTGGTCGCAAGTGCAGAGAAGCCGATTGAAGGTGATTCGAGAGCACAAAAGTGTGAAAATGACCATGGGGGTCCCGCATATATATAGCACGGAGAAAAGTTAAAAGTGGCGGGAAAGGAAATCGAGGCGACACGTGCAATTAAACCGCACTGGGATTTCTATGGCACAATTAATGTAGCGGTTACTAGAGCAATTTTTAGCCGACAAGGAAGAAGCCGATAGATGAAGAAGCTGATATATTTTTGAAAGACAATAAATTATCTTTCAAAAATGGGGGGCATATGTTTGCACCAGATTTTGGAAATTACGAGACAAATCGGCAGAATCGCACAAGTTTGGATAATGCACAGGCATCTTTGGAAAGTTTGGATAACACACGATGAATATTTGGAAATGGGAGAGCAATTAGAAAACCATAGCCGACTCGGATTGTGTTATCGTGGCAGAACAGGACTCGGATTGGCTGACGGGTATATAAGGCGAACATAGGCTGCTTGAAGAAGCATACACAGCAAAAATCACATCTACTAGTTTTTCGTTTTTCCTTTAGCTTTTCAGTCTTGTAATCCTCTTTTGTAAGTCGACATCGATCAAATAAAGTTACGTATCGCCGATTGTTTGATCGTCTTCGATTTCAGGTCTGATTTGTTTTATTTTGTTGCGCATCACCTTTTTAGAATTAATCTATCTTTACCTTCTGATTAGCCTTGATCAGCTGATCTGTTTTACCTTTCGATCGGCCTTCGGCTAATTCTGATTTAGCCGATTATTCTTCAATATCGGCTTAGATCGAATTTCACGATTTCTCCTTATCGATTACAGGGTCAAATCGATTGGCACGCTTGAACCCAGTGTTCGTCCGGTGTGTTGCAAATCAAAAACCCTATGTCACATTTTTGGTGTCAACAGAAAGGTTGGTTGTCGATGGCAACAATAATCTGGCTCAAATGTTGCGCGATCAGAAGAGAACTACACTAGTTAAAGAGAGTTTAATCAGTTCAAGGGTTTGATGGAGGACTCGAAAAACCTTTGTTCTCGGGTTGCAAGGAGGAATACACAAAGTTGCATACCGTGCTTTCACTGCTGAAATTGAAGGTAGGCAATGGTTGGTCCGATAAGAGTTTCACGACGTTTTTACATCTCTTAGCGGACATGCTTCTAGAGGGAAACGCGTTGCCTAAAACCACGTATCTAGCTAAGAAGGTTGTATGTCCCTTGGGATTGGAAGTAGAAAGAATACATGCATATATGTCGGGACCGGATTTTCAAATTCGAACCCTCTGTGTATACCCGTGCTAGTGCAGGAAAAGCTAGCACACACAGTGGAAACAGTGATGATAACACAATCATATCACGAAGCAAATAACATTTATTAAGCAAAGAGAGTATTAGCCTTATTGCCAAATTATTACAAATAGGCAGCCTCATGGCTTGAGTTCAATAAGAAGCAGAGAAAATAAAATAACAGCAGCAGAATGAGCCAATTCATATGCCCAACAGGCAATCGACTGGGGTTCGCGTTCTAGTAGTCCGAATCGCCTTCATCGTAACCACAAGCATAGAACTCGTAGTCACCTTCAGCTTCAACACACTGCTCTGTGGAAAGTTGGGAAGTTGCAAGGGTAAGCACAAAATGTACTCCGCAAGTCTTGAAAATATAATGCATGATAACTATATGCATGGCCAAACAATTGAAGGCATGATATGGTTCCTTTAGCATAAAGCATAATTTAACTTTAAATACCAATAGTAATTTTGTAAAGCATCATTTAATAAAATATAATTGAATAAATGATTGAATTTGATGTAACAACCACTCATGGATTCCCAAACCATCATTTTCAATTAAAACAAAACCATAAGATCTGCAATGTGCTAGCGTACTTTGCCCGCCCTTGACGGTGGCACTGCTATTTAAGTAGTTTTAACTCAGAGAGTGTGTACAACTTTACCCACAAGACATGATTGACTCTTGTCTCCATGCAATTAACACACTTCCTTTGGTGTGCTCAGAGAGATCATGCCAAGGCCTTTACAATGCATGACCCGCTACTAACTTCTGCCGCGGGTTTCACCGTTGTTAGGGTTCTAGCCACCCAAGTCTGAAGCCCCTTCTTGTGCCTTGCAGTGTCTACATCCGGCACCCACATCCAACCATATGGTGAAGCCAATAACGAGACACACAAATTAATTAGCCAGGTCGTACCCATATAGACTTATGGTTGTACGGTAGTGCTCGGTCCATGGTAACACATGCTTCGGTTCTTAATTGACTAGGGTGGAACAATCACTTTACAAGGTCTTATGCATCCAACACCCACCAAACATCCATCCGCCCCGGTCTAAGCCATTTCCACTTTATTTCATTTGAATAACAGCAGCAATACCAATTGCTGCAACTAAACAAATAAGTTTGAATAATGATTGAAATGTTTTCTATAATGGCATAATACCGAAACTTTTAAGCTGGACTAAGCAATTCTACCGTCCCATGCTACACTATTGGTTATCACCCAATAAATTAACTAGATATCAGCTAGGGTGACAAAGGTTTGGCATGAGCAACATCAATGAGGGTATAACAAGTTTTGGAATTTAACAACACCGTAAACTACATTTAAAGTACATTACTGTCGGTGTACTTTGCACCAGGGTACCCTCTCCGCCGCGGATTAGTGGGCCCAAGAAGTGGCCTGGCCTAGCGTGGCGGCCTGGCGAGCAGGTGGGCGATCATGCCATGCTCACCGGGCGTCAACCCACGTGGTGGCCTGGTGGGCGATCAGGCCCTGCCCGTCGGGCGAGAAGCCCATGTGGCGGCCTAGCGAGCAGGTTGGCGATCATGCCCTACTCGCCGGGCGTCAGCCCACGTGGCGGCCTGGTGAGCAAGTGGGCGATCATGCCACGCCATCGTGGCGTCACCACGTGGCGGCTCGGGCGGCGGTGGGCGATCATGCCCTTTCATGGGCGAGAGGCCCACGTGGCGGCCTAGCGCGCGGGCGGGCGTTCGAGCCCCACCCACCAGGTCACGAAGGCAACCAAAAGAATGAGGAGAAGGCTTCGCCTTGAAGTCTCCTTCCCCTGACACGCTGTGTCAGGGCCATTGATTGCGAAGAATTCTGCCATCTACACGACGACGGCCCATCCCTCTGATGCCTCTCACCAAACCCATTGTAGGAGTGTCATTTCCCAAGCGGACCGGGTAAAGCCATATAGCGGCATTAAATGGGGTTTGAAGGACAAGGCTGCATTGACGGGTGTAATAAATGAGTCATGGGTCGGTGTGATAAGACCGCAATGATGGGTGTAATTAATGAGTTGTAGATCAGTATAGCGTCACCTTCTCACCTGCCCGGGCCAACCCCATCAATATAAGGGCGCCCTGGTGCATGGAGAAGGAGGAGAGATCCAAGCTCGAGACTAGAAGAACCACTGTAATCGCCTTCACATTTCCTCAACAAAGATCTAGAAGGACGTAGGGCTATTACCCGCACTGGGGGCCTGAACCTAGGTACATCACTGGGTTCATTGATCTGCTGATCCTTGGAATCCCTCGTGCGAGAGTCATTAGGGTTTCCAACCACGAAGACGCCCTCTACCAAACCCTATCCTCTATCCTTGGAGTAGTCAACCCTGTCCGTTGATGGGGTCCTATCCGGCGAAATACGCTGACAGGGGCAAACCAGGTAGGGGGCTAGTGGTTGGCTCACCCAGCCATCTCTCTAGTGGATTTCGGTCTTCTGTCTGAAAGGACCTTTCATCTGGTGATGACGGGTTCACACTCACAGCAACAAGAGGCGGCGGAGGCTAGCAATGCCCAGAACACGTCTCGGCGCTCCCGTCGGATGAGGGACCGCCTCGTACCACCCCCGCAGGAGGGCGGCGGTGCCCCCTGGCAGTGGCCAAACTTCCGGTTCGGTGTCGGCTGGACATGGAGGCAGCCACTCTGGCCCAGAACCTACATGCGGTTCGTCTCCTCCTGGACCACCCTCCGGTGGAACTGGTGGGAAACACCCTGGCCACGCCGTGGTTACAAGACATTGCTGGCCTCATAGATGCGTCCTAGCTCAGCAGGATGCCCGACGATCGAGGATCATCGGCACTTCTAACGAGGGCGCATGTTGATCGTGACTCAAGCTTCCACCGCCTGCGAGAAGCGCCCGCCAGAGGGCCGAGTAAGGGAAAGTGCGTGTAAGAAGAGGGTACCAGCTCCACGAGGAGCCATGAGGACCTAAGGGTTCATCTGGAGAAGTGTCACCAGTGGCGTGGTGAGGATTTGCGTGATCACTTGCAACGTCGTCGCGCCCGCGACGGACAGATGGCCCCTGGGGGTGAGAGCTCCTCCCACGACTCTCGCCTTCAGAGCGAGGAGGAAGTCCACTCCTCTGATTCTTTGGGGAGTCATGATCGGCACTCCCTGGCACGATCTCTGGGCCGGGGTTCAGGTGGACGACAGGATTCCCCCAATGGTGTCGGGTGCCAGGCGTTCTCCCAACGGTTGCGTCGTGTGGCGTGGCCTGAAAGGTTTCGCCCGGCCTCCATCGAGAAGTACGACGGCACCACCAAGCCAGAGATGTTTTTGCAAATTTACACCACGGTGGTGCGTGCCGCTGGCGGGTCTGAGAAGGCGGTGGGGATGAAGCCAGGACCTCGAGGGGTCCTGGCCCTGCGAGCAAGAAGGCACGGAGGCACGAGGTGGTTGAGACCAGGCGGGTCCTGACCGCTGAGCGCGAGCATGAAGATGCCCTGCCGCGAAGGCGCGACCGTCGTGACTGGCGGGAGGACTGCCGCGATAGGCGGGATGACCGCCGCGGCCGTCGTGATGACCACCGCGGTCGGAGGAATGACCGCCACGAGGAGAAAGAGGGCAAGCCTTTCTACCCGATCCACAGGACCAACACTCACGACTTGGCCAGTTGCCAGGTTGTGAGCAAGATGGTCGAGCAGCGGCTCAAGGAGCGCCACCCTCACAACGACGATCAAGACGTAGACCCCGCCCCGCTGGCCTTCCAGCAGGCGGACCACACCGTGGTGTACATTCATGGTGGCTCGTCCACCTACCCCTCCAACGAGTCCTACAAGCGGCTGAGGAGGGAAGTCTGCCTTCTGTTGCCGAGCTCGGGCGTGTTGGATCTTTCAAGTGGTCGGAGGAGCCGACACCTTCAACAAAGCCGACCACCCGAGAGCATTACGGCATAGGTCACCTTAGGTCATGGTTTCGCCCACGATCCAGAATGTGAAGCTCGGACGAGTGCTCGTGGACGGAGGGAGCTCCATCAACCTCCTGTCCTCCAAGGCATTCCGAGCGCTCCAAATATCAAGCCAGGAGCTGCGCTTGGCCTTGCCCTTCTACGGCATAGCCCCAGGGGCTGGCTCGATCCCCATGGGCCAGGTGCGCCTCCCCATTACCTTCGGGGAGGAGAGCAACAACCGTATGGAGCTGGTCGACTTTGAAGTCGCCGATTTTGACCTCCCGTACAATGCAATACTTGGCTGACCGGCGTTGGCCATGTTCATGGCGGCAACCCACTATGGATACATGGTGGTGAAGATACCAAGGCCTGGTGGCCCCATAGTCATCCGGGTGGACAGGCCAGAAGCTTTATGTTGCCATAAGCATGCACTGGATCTGGTCGGTGCCACCTGCGTGAAGCCGGCTGATGCCGCCTTTCAGGAGCCCCTCAGGAGCAGACCCGCGCCTTGCCTGGCTCGGCCAACGAGGTAAAGATGGTCTCCCTGAGTGAGGGTGAGCCCGGGAAGACCGTCTTCATCGGCGTCAACCTCAGCGCCAAATAGGAAGACGCGCTTGTCACCTTCCTCCGGTCTAATTTTGACGTGTTTGCCTGGCAACCGTTCGATATGACTGGGGTCCCTAGGGAGGTGATCGAGCACCGACTGGTCATGCTCCCCGAGGTGCACCCGGTCCGCCAAAAGGTCTGGCGTCAAGCACCAGAGCGGCAAGATGCCATTCGGGAGGAGGTAGAGAAGCTGCTGCGAGCAGGGATTGTTCAGGAAGTCTCTCACTCTGAGTGGCTTGCCAACACTGTGCTTGTCAAGAAGTCCAACTGGAAGTGGCGGATGTGTGTCGACTTCACCAACCTCAACAAGGCCTGCCCGAAGGATCCTTACCCCATGCCGTGCATCGATCTCATCGTTGACTCGACGGCAGGATGCGAGCTACTGTGCTTTCTGGATGCGTACTTGGGGTACCACCAGATTAGAATGGCGGCGGAAGACGAAGAAAAAACTGCTTTTGTAACCCCCATGGGTGTTTGTTGTTATATTATAATGGCTTTTGGGTTAAAAAATGCTGGTTCTACTTATCAACGCGCCATGCATATTACTTTCCGTCCATAGATAGGGCGAAATCTTGAGGTGTACGTCGACGACTTGGCTGTGAAAGTTAAAAAGTGCGAAGAACTGATTGAAGACCTGGAGGAAACCTTCGCCAATCTCCGGAGGAATTGCTTAAAGCTCAACCCCGAGAAGTGCGTGTTCGGCATGCCCTCCGAAAAGCTGTTAGGGTTCCTCGTGTCCAGGCGGGGCATCGAGGCCAATCCTGATAAGATAGCAGCCATTGAACAGATGAAGCCGCCAGTTCGGCTCAAGCTGGTGTAGTGCCGGCTGGTCGCCTGGCCTCCTTAGGCGATTTATCGCTGGCCGAGAAAGAAGCCTACCCTTATTCAAGCCAAGAAGACAAACCACTTCGAGTGGATCGAGGGGGCTCAATGAGCGCTTGAAGACTTGAAGCGATTTTCCTCTCCCGC
Source organism: Guadua angustifolia (assembly GCA_036346375.1). Classification (NCBI taxonomy): domain Eukaryota; kingdom Viridiplantae; phylum Streptophyta; class Magnoliopsida; order Poales; family Poaceae; genus Guadua; species Guadua angustifolia. Next base: position 13,795,603 of record CM070512.1, on the reverse strand, counting down.
CAAGATCTTGGGTCGAGCCCAAGCCCGGCGAACCATTGTTCTCAGACATCGCTGCTACCCCAAAGAAGGGTGAGCGCAGATCGTGGCGAGAGGGAAGGCATCCAGAAGCTGGTCTACTATGTTAGCAAGGTGCTACACGAGGAGGAGACCAGATACCCACAAGCACAGAAGATGCTGTACGCTGTCCTGGTGGCATCCAGGAAGCTGCGGCACTACTTCCAGGGCGAGAAGTCATGATGGTCATTGCCTACCCCTTGCGAGAGATCCTCCACAATCAAGAAGCTGAAGGCCGCATTGCCAAGTGGTCGGTGGAGCTGGGGGAATTTTGTCTCAAGTTTGTACCCCACACCGCTATCAAGAGCCAAAAGCTGGTGGAGTTTGTTGCCGAATGGACTCCCGCCACTCCTCGGTCAAGAAACACCCGCCTTTCCCTCGACTTTATTTTTTGCGGCTCCTTCAGGGCTCGGCGCGGGGGTTAGTAGTCCCGTCTCCCCGACCGCGATATCCTCCAATATGTGGTCGCCTCAACTTCAAGGCCACCAACAACATCGCCGAGTATGAGGGCTCACGGGTGGCTGCGTCGCCTCGCCATAGGCGTCCGACGCCTCCAAGTCAAAGGCGACTCCCTTCTGGTCATCAATCAAGCGTGGAACGAATTTCAATGCTCTAACCCTACCATGGCCGCCTACTTGGCGGAGGTCAGAAAGATGGAGCGCCACTTCTAAGGACTGGGATATATCCATATCACTCGACGCGACAACCATATGGTGGACGGGCTTTCACAGCTTGCGTCCTCGAGAACCTCTGTCCCGGTCAGGGTCTTTGAAGAAAGACTATCCCGACCGTCCGTCGCTATTTCGCTCTGTCGGGATCCGAATATGCAAATCCCGACCCTTCGGTATACCGCACTAGTCCAGATCACGCTTAGTGCACACTGAGCTCAACATTAGTGAATATCACAATCATACACAACGTAAATAAGATAAAAGACATTATATATTAATATTACCGGTTGTATAACCTTATGGTCAACTTACTTAACAATGCCTCATAAGGCTGAACAACAAATTGAATTGCAATGAAATGAAGACGAGGGTAACCCTCAAGATACCACGTGCAATCGACAAGGCTCAGACCCTAAACATTCGCCCCTTCATGGTACTCTTCTTCAAAGACCGATGATTTTGTAGGCAAGGGTGAGTACACCAAAGACGCATCAACAAGTTGTGCATGTAATGCAATTCTAACATAACTATATGCAAGTCTTATTCCAAAGAAAAGGCTAACAATGGTTATTTGCAACTACAAGATTTATAAACAAGTACAATTTATAGATTGAAAAGACAAGAATAAAACAAATAACAATAATAGATAGATTCAGCATTTCTCAAATAAACCAAGTTTCTTATCCTAAATCAAGTTCAACTTTCCATGGCAACCGCCATCCATCCCAAGTTTTCATTTTGCAAAAATCTAACCCTTGATCAGAATCCCGAGCATTGCTCAATACCGTGAGCACGGCTATCCTAATAGATTGTACACTCTACGAGGTTATGCACTTTACCCACACGATACAACCATGCACCTCACAGGTGAATGATCATAACAAAGCCTTTACATTGCATTATCTTAACCCAGTACTATCGCTGAGGTTTCAACACTGATGGGCTAAAACCACCGCAACATGGCCCCCCTCTTGCGCCATGTGAGTTTCCTCCGTACACCCGGACTCACACCACCACGATAGTACTCAAGCTAAGACTTTGCAAATTAGTTAGCTAGGCTGCCCCATAACAGACATGTGGTTGCATGATTGACTCAGGTCAAAGGCTCGCAAGGTTAAGTCCTTAGTTGACGAGGCAAGACTAACCAAGTGTGATCTCAAGTATCCAAAACCAATAAAAACCAAATACGACCGCCCAGTTGCCACTCTTGGCCCACCAGAAACATTCTTGCCACTTGCCCCAGTCTAAATCATTTTCCCACCCCAGTTGATTACCAAGCACCACGCATATACATTAAATCAACATCGCTATGTGACCTCCTCGCCACAACAACTCAATCTCATCGTGTGACCACACATGACGCACAAATTCTCATCATTGTTCCATATTCCATTAGTCAAGATTATTAAACGGTGCTTCATGAACATGTGATGACGTGGCATGGCTAAGCAATTCTATTCCGTACTAACCATCCCATGTTGATTTCATTAGTAACCAACTATAGTAATCCAATCTAGGGTGACAATGAATTATGGCATACAAGTATCAAGGTAGGGTATAAATCAAGGTTTAATCCGATATTTGCCACCCTTCAACGTGAAAATTCGATGCCATGTACAAAAAATGCCACTCCAGTGGCATGATTTGTACATAGCGTCAAAGATTGAAATTGAAGAGTGGCAAATTTCTAAATCTCCCATAAATCAAAGGGTACATTAGCTAATCCCAAATTTAGGTTGAACTCATTTATACACATAAAATAACATGCAAATAAGTAAAGCAAAATAGCAGTTTTTCCTAACATGGGTTCAACATGATCAAAGCACAACTTGCTTTAGGAAAGCCCTTATCCATGCTCCGACCTTGGTCTTGAGTTGATGAATTTTCTCCTGGAAGGCCACACAATTTAACGCCTACGCTAAACGAAAGAGAATGCCAAATAAACACCAAAACAGAGAACAAACAAACTCTAAAAATCAAATAAAATTCACCAATAGATATATCTCAATTTTATAAATTTTTAGAAATTTGAATCACCTCAATTGGAGTTCGTATGAGGGAGAACGAGTCCTTGGAAAATTCAAATTCCTGAAAATCCTCAAAATTGAAAAATCAAAATATTCCGAATTTTTTTTGTAAAGAAAATCCGAATTATTTTTATAAAGGAAATTCGCTTTATTGCGTCAGCCTCCACGCGTCGGCTTCTGGTTGGTTCGGTTCACCTCCAGATGCCACCCGCACGGCGTCAATCCGACGGTTTACCTTGCGCCCGGATCTAACACCGTCCCGATCGGATCCGACGGCTGACATTTACCCGAGGCGATCACTGTTGACTTAACGATGCGGCGCAATCCTGATCGTGCATCTACGATCGAATGGACGACGCCATCGAGTAGGCGCATTACTCGACACGACGACGTGGTTCGATCCTCAGTTCTCCCTAGAGATCCTACGGTCGATGAAGTTCAAGCTCCACGGCGGCTGCGCAATGGAGGAACTCCGCCGGACTTGGGGACGACGAAGAGGCACTAGCGTTCCGATGACCAATCGGCGAAGAGGAACGGCAAAACATGCGCGGCTCAACCCGAGGAATCCGAAGGTGTGCTTGGTGCGGCGGAAGACGTCTTGACAGCGGTGCAAACTGGCAAGAACCGTGGTGGCGCGACAACAAATTTTGGCGAGGACTTCCGAGCTCTCCGATGACCTTCAAGCGGCGGTGCAATGGTGAAGAGGTGCGGCGGATTTAGACGAACCTCGGAAGGGGTGCTTGGGTCCTTAAATATCCCTCGGCGGCGCTAGAATTGGAAATTACGGTGGCGGCGGTGTCCGGAACGGATACGGCGGCGGCGCGTGAATCCGACTCAGAGACGAAGACTTCCAGCCATCCGATTTAGAGATCGACGGCCTAGATGCGCTGAGACGTGGCTTAATCCGATCCGAACGCGATCCAATGGCAGAGATTTGCTAATGGCATTTACTATAGCTAATAATCTCAGGCGTCCATCCTCGATCCAACGGCTATTGATTCTAGGGTTCTGATTCAACGCGATAAATGACGACCGACCGATGATGATCCAACGGTGGCACACAATTAGGGTTTGGCGGCGCAAGGCTTGATGAAGACCATTGGATCCTTATCCAACAGCGCGCATGCGATCTGCTAGAAGATGGGCTGGACGGCTGGCTTGGCACGCATAGTGTTGGGCCGAGCCCAGCACTGTTCATCCGATTTTCCCGAATTTTGATTTAAAATATTTAGGGAAAATAACTTGATTTATTTAAGGCAATAAAAATACCAATAAAAATCCCAAAAAAATCTCAAAAATATTTTGAGACATTCTGGACTCAAATTAAAATATTTTTAGCAAAACTTTATTTTAAATTTATTCTTTTATAAATAATCTTTAACAAAAGGCAATATACTTAAATTCAAAATAATTCATATAAATCTCAGAAAATCCAAATAAATCCAGAAAATTCATAAAAACACAATTAGCACTAGAACACTATTAGCTAAAATAAAAGGGCCAAAATTTGGGATGTTACACGCTCACACTACACCATGCCACACTTTTGCCAACACATGGTCCCAGAAGAATAGGAGACCTATGAGGCTATGACCATGAAAACCTTCAAACTACAGAATCTATCCTCTCCAGCCAAGGGCGGCATACATTGAACTCCCTGAATAAGCACTAAGCTTTATACCTTCAACTTGTTCTTTTCCATCCACTAATCGTCAATAAGTCAATCTTGTCGGTCCTCATCATAAACGCATTAATCATTCTTGTACACACTCATAGTTCAAAACAAACCGAAATGAAGCTCAAAACAACCTCGCTTGCCAACAACCAAAAACAAAGATGCATCTCTCGCCTTGATCTCCGGTGACCACACCAAAGATAATCTTCAACTTCAAATCACGCTACCCGTAAATAAAAAGACAGATAAACAAAGCAACAAGCCAGTGAAGGAGTTCTTTCCAGCATCCATTTTTGCCGACACCTAGTGAGGAAAATTCATTCAAAGAACTATTTTTTACCGAAAACTTCAACCCACGCTGCTCATCATATCCGAGACTCATCAAATTCGACAACATTAAATTAAGAGGGGGATCTCGAGATCCGACCTCAAGGAGAAGAAGGAGCATCGAGAGGCGGACGCGGGGAGCAATGGCCGGTGGGTGACTCGGCCTCGCAGGGCGGTGGCTGGGTATAGGCAAAGAGACGCAGCCACGGGGCAGCGGCCGGCAAGGGAGGCGGGGACTGGCGCGGTGGCGGCGGGGACGCGACACGGGGCGTGGATGGCCGAGGTCGCAAGGGGGTCGAGGGTGGCGTGGGATGGATGGCGGGTGGGTGGCGGGGATGCACCGATGGATTTGAGCGGCCGCGAGGACGAGGTTGCGGCGGGACGAGGCTAGGGCGCGGTGGCGGGATTAAGGTCAAAAGTGCAGGCGGCGTGAAGGGGTGGGCGTGGGTGTTTTAGGGTTTTGAGTCTGCGTGGCGCGGGAAGGGTGGTGGTGTATTTCGCTCTGCTCATGCCCGCGTAAAAATTTCAGCCCGCCGCTGTTTTTTGTCTATATCAATGCCGACAAGATATGGAAAAGCCCACATTGAATATGCTCAGTAAATCTATGCCACATGTTATATCAACGCCGATGATTACTTGTCGACATAAGAGACCAATCCCCACAGCTTTATGTGATGGCAATTGTTGGACCTTTTGCCAACAGATAAATTGACAGAATAAACCACCTTTCCCCACTAACAATTGTTGGCAAAGGTGTGTCATGGTGTAGTGTCAAAGGAACGACGGGCAGCTTGCCGCGCCTCCGACTCAAAGCGGGAGGGCGGCGTGGTCTGTCGCGCCTCCAGCTCAGAGGAGGAAGGCAAGACGTCCGCCCAAATTTCGTGTGTGGGAGGGAAGGCGGCGGTGCCGCTGGTGTGGCACCCGAGGAAATGCTAGGCCATGCGGAGTACCCAGGCGATCACCACGTGATCGCCACACTTGGCCGGGAAGGTTAGTGGATGGATCCTATCCTAGCCTTCCTGCGAGACCGAGTGATCCCCGACGATGATGCCTCAGCTGAGAAAATTGCACGCAAGGCCAAGTGCTTTACTCTGGTAGGTGGGGACCTATACCGCTAGAGCAGAAATGAAATTCTACTAAAGTGCATCACTCGGGAAGAGGGGAACAACCTGCTCTCTGATATCCATGGAGGCATGTGTGGGAGCCGATGTCCCCGGACGCTTGTCGAGAAGCTGCCCGCCAAGGATTTTTGGCCTCATCGCCTCCGAGATGCTTGCGAAGCTAGTGAGAGATGCGGCATGCCAATTCTTCGCCAAGCAAATCCACTGACCAGCCCAAGCTCTGCAAACTATCCCGCTCTCTTGGCCGTTCGCAGTCTGGGGGCTAGATATCCTGGGCCCGTTCCTGCGGGCTACGGGGGCTTCACCCACTTGTTTGTCGCCATCGACAAGTTCACCAAGTGGGTCGAAGCCGAATCAGTACGTGCCATCACGGCTTCCACTGCTATCAAGTTAATCCACAGAATCTTCACCCGCTTTGGAGTCGCCAATCGCATCATCACCGACAACGACACTCAATTCACTAGCGCAACTTTCTTGGAATTTTGTGATGAGATGGGCACCATGTTGTGCTTTGTTTCGGTGGCCCATCCCAGGAGTAATGGTCAAGCTAAGCGCACCAATGCGCTGGTATTGAGGGGCTTGAAGACCAGAGCATTTGATCGACTCCATAAGCGGGGGGCACGGTGGACGGAAGAACTCCCAGCTGTGTTGTGGTCGCTCCGGACCACACCTAATCCGGCGATCGGAGAAACGCCTTTCTTCCCGGTCTCACGATGCGGTTGCCTTTCGTCCGAAGCCGCCGCCGCTCACCGCAGCGCCTCGGCTCAAACGAGGAAGGACAAGAAGACCACCGCGAGACGAAGTCAACCTTCGAGGAGGTGCGGATCGGAGGCCTTGCGTGCCACTCGGTACCAGCAAAGTCTCAGGCGGTACCACGCCACCCGGGTTCATGAGAGAACACTTGCAGTGGGCGACCTAGTCTTGCGCAGAATCCAAACGCATGCCGGGCTCCACAAACTGTCTCCCGGTGGGAGGGCCCCTTCAAGGTGGTCTCAATATCTCAACCCCAGGCGGTCCGTTGGCTGGCCCGAGACGATCAAGAGTGGCCAACTCTTCAACATGGAGTTGTTAAGTAAAATTTTACCCCTAAGAATCAGACGCAGTAGTTCGCTCGATCAACAATGTATATGAGCTCTTCCCTAGCCGACGGTGGATCGCCGGTGGTTAGTAAATTATTTGCCTTAAAGGCTTTTTGCTTTATTCTCCTTGCTTGTACTGTGGGTAATATTTATTTGGGGTGTCATGGGTACGGCGTTTGGCCGCTCCTTGTTGATCTCGGTAACACCCGTGTTTGCGCTGCGGCGAGACAAAGTATCAGGGCGTGAGTGTGGCACGGTGGCTCAAACACGGCTTGCACACCTCGGGTTGGCTCTGTGAAGCACCGCTGGCTGTCACCGCGAGCACCGCAGGCCCAATACCACTCTGAGAACTCGCCGCTTGCCGACAACGCCGTGGGCTGGTTCCGAGTCACAAGGACCTAAGTTCCAAAGAAAGGGACCATGACGACCCCGCGCGGGAACTCACGTTCTCCAATATATTTCCTGCATGCTTTGCGTAACGCCTACTTGTGTTTTCAGTAGCTACGTGCAATCGCAGATAAAGTGCTGGAGTGCTGACCTAATTCAAATATCCAAGATGGCCCCGTGGCAGCCTGGCGAGCAGGTGGGTGATCAGGCCTTGCCCACCGGGTGAGCAGGTGGGCAACCATGCCCTGCTCGCCGGATGTTGGCTTCCGTGACCAGCCTGGGGGCTGGTCGCCCGGTGGCCTATGACCAAGATAAGTTGCTCGCCTTAGCATTATCGACTTATCTTTTGTGTCTGCACCCTGTTGGGTCAAGTTGTGCATGGTTGTCACTGGCCCTAATAACCTGATGGCTCCTCATTGATAAAAGGAAATGCCTAGCGTTTTGTCACAAGGACGAGCGACCAGGAGTGCGAGTGCGGCACGGTGCTCAAACGCGGCTTGAACACCTCGGGTTGGCTTTCGCAGCGCCATGGCTGTCACCGCGAAAGCACCGCCGCCCAATACTACTCCCCGAGTTCTGTTGCTTTGTCACGCGACGCCGTGGTCATGTTCCAAGAGATCATAAGGATATAAGTTCCAAAACGGCAGGAGTCAATGATAGCCTTGCGCAAAGACTTATGACTTTGTTTGTCTACATCCTGCATATTTTGCGTAACCATTGTTCACGTTATAGCAGCCGCTTGCAATTACTCAAGAAACACCAAAGTATTGACCTAACCTAAGTGCTTAGGTTTGCATCATGGTGAGGTTGGGGGCTAATCGCCCCATGATTGAGTCGAGCAAACACAATCAGAACGCGAACAAATCAACACGCAAGTAAAGTCAAAAGATTCTAATTTCATTACAATTACTAAGATAATTGTGGCATACAGGAAAGCAAAGTAGAAACAAAGAAAACAAAACAAGCAGCCCGTGCCATCAGTTGTCGTTGACGACTTGGATGTGCCCATCATCCCCCTCAGCCTCTGGCTCCTCCATCACCGCATCGAGGTCCGGGTCCTCCACTGCCATCATGCTGGCGACGTGCTCCGCGGCCTCATGCACGCGCACCTGCGCCTCATCTCCCTCAATGCCGTCCACGACGGTCATTGTGTTGAAGGAGGCGTCGCGGCTGGTGTAGCACACCAGCACGAAAGTCACGGTGGCCATGGTGACTTGCCGCCCTTCCTGGATGGAGCGGGCGGCCATGGCGGTGAGTAGGCCGAGCGCCTTGACAACCCGAGTAATGTAGTGTGCATCTTTGACGCCAGGCTCGAAGCGCCGAGAAGATCCACCCAGCTGCTCCAAGGCCCTCGCCATCGCCGTAAGCTGGCCGAGCATGACACCGGGTTGTGCATACATGACGCCGCTCTTCCACCGCCCGCCTCTTCACCTCGGCCTCTGCGCTGGCGGCGAGGTTGCCGGCGACCCTCTCTTGGGTCAACAGCGCCTCCTTCTTCTCCAGCTCCTCGCGTAACACCGTCATCTGTTGCGACGTCTGGGCTTCGCACTGGGTGGCTGCCGTGATGAGGGCGTTCGCGGCTGAGAGCGCTTCGCCAAGTTCGGCAAGCAAGGCACTCGAGCGATGGTGCGGCGGCGGGCAACAGCGGTGGGCGAATGCGGCGCCAGCGACATCCATTCTGGCTGCTTCGGGGCCGCCGGGTAGCCCTTGAGTGGAGGTCCCCGCTGCGTTTGTTGGTGTTGCGGATGTCTGCGCGGCCGGGGCGCCTTGGCGGGCTGCTCTTGGAGGTGACTGTCAAGGAGGCCACCGGATCGTAAGCCGCTTAGGCGAGCGATGCTTGGCAGCTGAGTTGGCGCCCCTGGAGGTGGCGCCAATGGGGTCGATCTTGTAGGTGTTGGCATCGTGAGGCCGGTCTTTATTGGCCCGGCGCCAGAGATCCAGCGTCGCGGCGGCCGTGCGCTGAAGTAAAGCGGCGGGCGTCGTGCGCGCTCGGGTGAAGATGTCATCGCTCCGGGGGTGCTCTGGGGAGCGGCGGAGCTAGTGGCGGCAGGTGTTCAGTCCTCGGTGTGGGGCCTCTTGGGGTCCGCGCCCGAGGCATCCGGCGAAGCTTTGTTTGCCCTCGACCGATCGTCACCGGCCGAGTCCACGATCACCGAGGATTGCGGGCAGCGGACATGGCGGGGCCGATGGAGTCCATCGCCGGGAATGACTGGATAATCCGAAGATGCTCCGTGAACTCCAGATCGCAGAGCGGTCAGGGCCCAGAAGGAAAGTCCAGGTTGCTCGGCACTAGCGGGAGCAGCCAGGACAACCATCTTGAGATGGCGGGGCCATCCAGGTTTTCATTGCCTGGCGCACATAGAAAAGACAACGATGTCGGTTGATAGTGACCACGAAGAAGAATATACCTATCCATGAGAAGGGTAAAAGAACTTACGGCCTGGACGCACGCGGGTCGTGTCGTCATCCCCCGTATACCGCCATGCAGGGTGGGTGCGATGACGGAGGGGGCTGTTTCCCCAAGTCACGAAGTCCCGGACCACTAGTGCCCTAATCAGCTTGGCGTCCCACAACCGGTTGATGCGGGCCGCCATTGCTAGGAGCTCTGCCGTCTCCTCGACAGGCGAACTCCAGCTCTCGCGGACTACCACGCAGCGCAGGGCATCCCGAGGAGGTCAACCTGCTTTGTCGTTCTTTGGTGTAGAGCCGGTCGCTCGCCACATCTTCGGTTTGATCTTGGCCGAAGGGAATGTAGTGAGGGGTCGACCCGTCGCGAAGACGAAGTGGCGACTCCCACAATCTCATTGTCGGGGGTCTTGTGGCGAGATGAAGAAGTAGCGAAAGAGAGGAAGGTTGGGCATCACCCCTGCGAACATCTCGCAGAGGTAGGCGAAGATGGAAAGAGTGACGATGGAGTTGGGGGTGAGGTGGAGATGATGAATCTCATAGAAGTGAAGAACGGTGAGAAATAATTCAGAAAATGGTAGCACCAGGCCCGCTAGAAGTCCCCAGGCGAAGACGATGATCTCCCCCGGCTCGCAGTGTGGCGCGAGGGTTCCACGGCGAAGGTGGAGGGAGCCCTCGGGTGCCATCTTGGAGAGCATATCCACCCTATCCTCTCCAACGGAAGGGAGAAGGGGTTGCGCCATTGGAGCAGAAGCAAGGTTTTTGGGCAAGGAAGATGAAAGGGCAAAGAAGCAAAGTGCGCAAGAATCAGAAAGCGTGAACCGCTGATCAGGGGCGCGTATATATATAGGCCCCCCCACACAGACGGTTCGCGAACAGGCAAAAGTACGCGACGTTTCGGGTTCAAAGAAAATCGGTGGAAGTGGGGAGGACCAAGACGGTTGCATGCTCAGAAGTGGGGATCCATCCAGGAATGCACCGACATTAAATGAGGTCTAAAAAGAAACTGACGCGTGTTCTAGGACGGACCCGGGGGCTACTGTCGGTGTACTTTACACCGGAGTACTCTCTCCGCCGCGGATTAGTGGGCCCAAGAAGCGGCCTGGCCCAGCGTGGCGGCCTAGCGAGAAGGTGGGCGATCATGCCCTCCACACCGGGTGAACGGTCCATGTGGCGGCTTGGCGAGCAGGTGGGCAATCAGGCCCTGCCCGCCGGGCGATAAGCCCATGTGGCGGCCTAGTGAGCAGGTGGGCGATCATGCCCTGCTCGCCGGGCGAGAAGCCCACGTGGCGGCCTGGCGCGCGGGCGGGGGTTCGGGCCCCATCTGCTAGGTCATGAAGGCAACGAAAAGAATGAGGAGAAGGCTTCACCTCAAAGTCTCCTTCCCTTGACACGTTGTGTCAGGGCCATTGATTGCGAAAAATTCTACCATCGACATGACGATGGCCCATCCCTCTTACGCCTGTCACCAAACCCATCGTAGGAGTGTCACTTCCTGGGCGGGCCGGGCGAAGCCATACAGTGGCATTAAATGGGGTTTGAAGGACAAGGCTGCAGTGACAAGTATAATAAATGAGTTGTGGGTCAGTGTGATAAGACCACAATGATGGGTGTAATTAATGAGTTGTAGATCAGTATAGCGTCACCTTCTCACCTGCCTGGGCCAACCCTGTCTATATAAGGGCGCTCTGGTGCATGGAGAAGGAGGAGGGATCCAAGCTCGAGACTAGAAGAACCACTGTAATCGCCTCCACATTTCCCCAATAAAGATCTAGCAGGACGTAGGGCTATTACCCACGCTGAGGGGCCTGAACCTGGGTACATCACTACGTTCATTGATCTGCTGATCCCTGAAATCCCTCGTGCGAGAGTCATTAGGGTTTCCAACCATGAAGACACCCTCTACCAAACCCTATCCTCCATCCTCGGAGTAGTCAACCTGTCAGATTGGCCAGGGGTCTGTTTTAAATCGCCGACAATTACGCAAAATAATAAGCATTCATAATTTAAAACAACATAATGTTTTCATAAAATTTGGGATCAACATGTTCAAGGAAGACTTGCCTTCGATGCCTCCTGCTGGTTCTACCTCTGCCTGTTGATTCGCCTACGATTCGATTGCATTGTCTACACGTGAAACGAGAGCAAATAAATAAAAAATTCAAACAAAATTAAAAAATTGAAAAGAATGGTACTAAAAGATATATCATGAATTTAGATGAATTTAGAAATTTGAAGGAGAACGGGCTCGTAGAAGTCTCTCGGGACAGAAAATTAGAGAAAAATCCAGGGGTGACACGTGGCAGAACTGATTGACAAGCGATGGCCCGAGGAGAAGGGAAACGGGCCGGGCAGAGAGTATGAATAGGAACGGGCTGAGGAGAAGGGTTCGACCCGGGGGGAAAAAGAAAATAAAACATTTGCAAAATTTACAAAATTCCAAAATTTTGAATAAAAGCAAATAAATTCAAATAAATAGCAAATAAATTCAAAAAAATCTCCAAAAATGCAGAAAAATTCCTTGATGGATAGATTAGTCCAATTAAATCCTTTTATTTTTGGAAAATTCAAATTAAGCTTTAATTAATTCTAAGAAAATACAAATAGTTCATTTTCAAATTTAAACTTTTCAAGACTCAGATTTTGGAATGTTACAATATCCAAACAACTATATACTCTATCGCAAAGACTATGCAGATAGGCATGCATGTACAGTGTGCAAAGCATCGCAATACAAGCATAAGGACGATGACAGTGAAGGCATCGATGTGAAGAAAGGAGCTCCTGCTAAAGTGGTGTGCTATTTGCCTGTAATACCTCATTTGAAGCATTTATTTAGAAACAAAAAGTACAGTAAATTGATGCGATGGCACACAGAAGAGTGTAAGAGGGATGAAAAACTGAGACAACGTGCCGATTCTACCCAGTGGAGAGCCATCGATTGGCTCTTCAGGAAGAACTGTAACAGCCCAAAAATTTGAGAACAGTAAAATATATTATTTTAACTTGGATGTGAATATTTTTAGAGTTTTCTTGATGTTCATGGTTTTATTTGGATTTTCTTGGAATTTTTGTATTGCAAGAAAAATCAAGTAAAGGGGAAATAAAGAATGAAAAAGAGAAAAAGGCAAAAATGTAAAAAGGAAAAATTTATAAAATTGCCATGAGAACTCTGATCATTTAATTAAATCATTTCAGCCAGCAATTGAAATTTTATGCATAAAGAAATGAAGAGATAAAATGAAAAGACAACTTTTAATCAAAATAATACATTGTTAGAATTTATACAACAATTATAGAACTTATCTGGAGCTGTAAAATTATCATGAATACTTCAATACAATTTATACCTCTGGTAAAAATATCATAAATTAATAATACCATTTATGACTTTTCCAAATTTAATAACGAAACTTTAAAAATAGGAAATTGCAATGTCAGAATTTTTATAAAATAATGGAACTATATTTTGACTTAAAAATTTTACAGAATCATTATTAGCTCAAAAAATCTGAAAAACAAAATTTAAAAATAATAGGCTTCAATTTCTCTCAAAGAAAAATCAAAATCGAAACAAAATTTAGGAGCAATCACTGTTGTAAGAATATTAATAATTTTTTGGTAACTCATTTTAACATCATAATTTTACCAGGCGTCAAGATCTATCCAATGACCTCGGTAAAAAATTTTGACAATTTTCTACTTTGATTAACAGCCCAATAAATTCATGTACTGTACTCAGCCAAGCTGGAACGCAAATTCTGCCACCTCATTTTACTGACCGGTGGGCCCATCTCCGTGTTGACTTCGTTCCTTTGCGCACAGCGGGAAATCAGCTCAGCCAATGACCGGTGGACCCAGGCCCCACTTGTCAGCTCCTTCTTCCTTCTGTTCTTCCGACCGAACCGAAGCCTCCCGACGCCAAAGTCAGCCGAGGTCATCCATTGAACCCCACCGAATTGTCGCGTTCTCAGCGTCAGCATCGCTCAGCCACGACCATCCATTGAATCGCCTCACTATAGTCATGTCTGACCTTGGTTCTCCCGCACCAAGTTCAACCCCTCACTACCAAAACACTGCCTCGGCAATCCTTTCCCATTCAATTCGTTGCCACGGCAGTCCTTCGTCGTGCCATCTCATCGCCAAAACAGAACCAAGCCGTGGTTCATCCTGCCGAGTGATCAACTGAGGCCAGCTCATCCGTTTGGTTCCCCATCTATAAATAGCACACTGTGGTCACAGAGGCAGCGCTCTACTCCCCCCTCCACTCCTTTCTCCTCAAGCCAGCGCCTGAAGCTCACTCCCATTTCCACCATGATCGAAAGCTCTAGAGCTTAGCCTAAAACATCAAATTCAACCAAATCGATCATCCAAATTCAAATTAACTTGGGTGGTAGCAGCTAGAGCTTCCAGTGATCAAGCACCTTCAAAAATATTCGGTTTTCCTCATGCGAAATCCGGCCGCCGCCAGTACCCTCCTTCACCAACTCCGGCGCACTGTGTGCAGCCATCTTCGCTTACTCTTCGTCTTCACTAACAGGTGAAATGGAATCCTTGGCATCTTCTCATGCTTAAAAGGCTACCGATTCCATCCCTAATGCCTCTATTCGTCTTCTCGACTTGCCGCCCAAACTTGGACGCCCTCTCGCTTCATCTTCGTAGAATGGTTCCACCCGAAAGTCGCCTTGCGAGTGCTGACTCACATACTACCGCCATTTGGAGTTTCTGGGAGAGCCGTCGCTGGCCAGCCCTAAGCCGCTCCCCTGCTTTGTCTCCCTGTCGAGCGGGTCCCAGTTGGCAGCGGCTCATCAAAGCTTTAGTTCAACCAGAGAAGGCGCCTTCTCCTTTAGAAAGCGTATTTTCCTTTTCAGTCCATTTCCAACCGAGCAAATTCAAATGATAATATCTTGTGAATGTTTAAACCAATTTTAGTAGAGTAAATTTCTATAATCATATAAAATCAGTAACATTCTGAATATACTAAAATATTTAATTTTTGAGCTATGGATGAATTTTAGGAATTTAAATCTTCTAATGACCCTATTATGGACTTTAAATAAAAGCTATACACCATGAACTATAAAATGATAAAATAAATTCTATTATATGACTCTAACCCGAGATGTTCAAATCTGAAAATATTTAATTTTAAGATGTAGGGCAATTATTAAAATTTAAAGAGATAAACACACTATTATGGACCTTATTGCACACATGAGAAATATAACTCCTAAAATCATAAAATAAATTTGAATATGTTTCGGAATTACTAGAAGCTCAGATATGCCAAAACATATAACTTTTGATCTGTGCTTAATTTATTTTCTTTGCAATCATTAGTGAACCTTAATATGGCCATTAATAAAATAACAATATAATAACTCATAAAATGATGAAATAATTTGTATGAAATTCTTGGAAATAGCAAGAACCCATGTATGTAAAAATATTTAAAATAGAACTTAGTTTGCAATCTTTTAGTAAAAGGAAATGCAAATAGCAGCAACAAATAAATATGAAATCTGTCGCGATTGGTAACAAAATAATGCAAAACTAACTTAAACATTCCTAGGATTTTACCATGCTAATACCTGAAAAATGAATAAAGGATCATGTTTAGTGTAGTCGCAAACTTAAAATGAACCTTGACCGATTTAGTGTTCGCGTTGTGATCATTTAGACTATTTCATCAGTTACTAAAATAACCCGTCTAAATGCTAAAATCAGTAAAACCAATTTAGGATCACTGTATAAAGTTCATACTACCATATTTTAGAAAAACATCTTATTTATAACTTACTTTCCATCTAAATCTATCTAGTTCAAAACCCTTAAAAGTTAATCATTCACTTCATGTTCTCGCCGATTTCGTAAACGTAAACTTTATAATGCCATATAAGCTATTTCAATGATGAATATAAAGTCTCGTCTAAATTGTAAAACTTATGAAATTAGCCCGGTAGTGCTCTCCAAAGTATAGACTATCCTATTCTGAAGAAATAATATTATTTCATCATGTTTTAAATATAAATCCTATTAACAGAATAACCTAAAGTATTATGGTTTCCGAACTTTATAATTTGAGTAAGCGCTCTCAGTAATAATGAGGAAACCTGTAGTTAAGTTATTTGTATCACCATAACCTTCTCAAATATTATGGAAATGATACTAGTAGCCTAAATCAATAGATCTAACTTACGTAAAACTAATTCTGAATGAAATCAATCAAAGAATAAGTGCTATTCATTCATAGTCTAATGTAATCATTTAAGCCTATTCAGTAGCCCGTGAAACAGCTCGTCCAAACCTAAATTTTGTAAAGAACAGCCTAGAAATGATCTTTAGGATATAAGCTGCAGTAATCTAGAAAAATATTCTTACTTTATCTTGCTTTGAATCTGAATCCTAATAGAGCAAAACCCGTAAGTGATGAAGTTGCCCAAATCACATTGTGAATAGTAAAATCAATGAAACCTTGCAACTAATGAATAATTCTATTAATCTAAACAATTTTTGCATCTTGAATTAAGTAAAATAAGATTTATAAATTAAGTAAAGTGCAATCCTGTTTCTTGTGAATAGTCTTTATTTGTTTTGCTGTCTATTTTCTTTTTGCCCTTATTGAAGTTTAGTATTTTGCTGTATTTTCCGTTGTTCGACGTGTAGAACCTGACGTCTCTAACTCCGTCATCGCCTCCATTATCTTCAATTCCGTCTTCGTTGTAAACAACAATGAAGCAAGGCAAGCACCCCTTTGATCATATTGATCCCAGTATTTAATTTTCTTTGTTTTACTAAACAAATTTATGCACGCGTTTACTTTCTGCAAATTTGCTATTTTGTGGATTTGGTAGTTATACCTGTTGTCTCATGAATCTCCTTTGATGATTATGAACATGTGAACCTTGATAACTCTAGATTGAGGATAGGCATTACTTAATGTCATAATGGGTATATGCGATTACATAATCATGCTTAGCCATGCTTTAGAATCAATATGGCAGATGATCAAATCAAAATTGGTTTCCTGAAAACCTTGGAAATGGCACTGTTAGTTGATGGTATTTTGATTAAAAACCCAAAATAAAACTATGGTTTGACGCGGGTGATTATCGGCAATAGCCGGATGTGCTAAAGGAATTGCACGTAGTGTAGGGTGGAGTATCGCCCGTGTCGGATTAAGGACCGAGCAATGGGACGCTATTGATCCAAGATTTTCGTGCAACCACGAGGGCTATTTATGGGGTAGCCTTAGCCTATTAAGTTATTTAGACATGGCTTAGCTCTTTGGAAGGCGGGAGCTAGCATAGGTATTCCGGTTAGGTCTGCCTGACGGGGTTTCTACTTGCTAATGCAACGATTATGCATACGCCATGTTTAGAAAGCGTTGTGTTGGGTGTGTGAAAGTGGATCCTGACTTGTGTGTGTGTTTCTAGTTCTATGGCGGGGTTAACGTCCGGTGGATCGAAGCCATGTCTAGGTAATGTAACGGTTATGTATGATCTCCTGGACGGCACACCTAAGGAAGTGTGTCGAGCAAAAGGTTGATCATTCCTTGTGAGTAAAGCTGTACACCTTTGCAGAGTTTAAATCTAATCGATTAGCCGTGCCCGCGGTCATGGGCACTTGGTGAAGTCATTCCAATGTTAGATGTTTTATTATTTTCAAAAGGGTTGGTTTCATTGGTTTTGCAACTATGCTTTATGTCGAAGGGCTGACATTGATGGATTTCAGGATTTGATGATTCGTTGCTCACGTCATGGAGGACTGTGAGTGTTACTATGTTTTACTTAGCTGTTATCAATTAAACTTGCTCTTATAAATTCGTGGTTTTTTCAGTAACCCACGAATTTAATTTAAATTCATGGGTACCCATGAATTTAATTGATTAATTTCGTTGAGTTAAATTCGTGAACTAAATTCGATGGTTTGCCCACGAATTTAACTTAAATTCGTGGGTTTTGGCCTAAATTCGTGGGTTTTTGGCCCACGAATTTTTCCCTGTTTCTTGTAGTGTTGGATTTACAATTAAATTTCGCTTTATGCAAATTAACTGTAGTAGCCTCCTTTGACTTAGCCTGCATTTATGCATTTGCAAATACCACCTTAAGTCTTGCGGAGTACGAAAGTACTCACCCTTGCATATTCGTTGTTTTTAGGTGTGAAGTTAGCGATGCTTCGAAGGTTTGTTTCATCGCAGGTTGCGGGAAATTCTTCAACGTGATCTTTCTAGGGATTTATACCTAGTCAGTTGCCTGCAGGATGGATGGGTACACTACAAGGCTTTGCTTCTTTTGCTGCTATATACTCTAAGTTGTAAGATTTATGTGTTTATTAGTTTCCGCTTAATTAATATAATGTATGGTTGTGATTCCAATTGTTGTAAATGTGTGTACTAGCTACTGATCCAGGGACTAGTACTGCAAGCACCTTAGATTTCCATTTTTGCATTCTGTGTAAAAATGGGGTTCGTTACAAGAACTTTAGAAACGAACCGAGGAATATAAGATTTGGCTTGAGTACGGACGGAATGAATCATTTCGGTAACATGAGCAGCATTCATAGCACTTGGCTCGTAACTCTCTATATCTACAACCTTTCTCCTTGGTTGTGTATGAAGTGAAAGTACATTATGATGTCGTTGCTTATTCGAGGGCGAGACAACTTAGCAATGATATTGATGTATACCTACAACCATTGGTGGAAGATCTTGTGACACTGTGGAACGAAGGTGTACAGGTATGGGACGAGTACAAATGAGAGTACTTCACTCTACGCACATTGTTGTTCTGCACCATCAATGATTTACATACCCTAGGTAACATGTCTGGTTGTACTATAAAAGGAGCTAAAGCATGCCCCTAGTGCCTGGATGAAACCGCTAGTGTGTGGTTCAACAACTCGAGGAAAATAGTGTACATGCGTCACCGTAGGTTCATTCGCAGGAATCATCCGTACCGCAATATGAAGAAACAATTCGATGGAACAAAGGAGGACGGTTCAGCTCCAAAGCCTCTTCCTAGGAAGAGGTTTATGATATGGTTAAGGATCTTAATGTTGTATTTGGAAAGGGGAGAACTGATAATACATCGAGGTCCCATACTGAGAAGACCACGTGGAAGAAGAGATCTATATTTTGGGGCTTGCCCTATTGGAAGGACTTAGAAGTTCGACACTGCATCGACGTCATGCATGTAAAGAAGAATGTATGTAACAACGTGCTTAGTCTTTTACTGAATATTCCTAGAAAAACAAAGGATGGACTCAAGGCACGAAGGGACCTAGAAGATATGAAAATTAGAGCCGAGCTACATCCTCAAGACACCAGGAAAGGCCGACTTTACCTTCCCCCAGCTTGCCACACTCTGTCCAAGAAAAGAATAACACCTTGCATGATATTTTAGCTTTTCAATTATTACAAGATGTCTGAAAGCAGCCATGAGGCACAAATTTATGTGGATACTTGGTATTGCCAATACATGCGTGAAATCTTAGATTCGACAATAATAGACAATGGCGTGAGGTTTCTCATGCTTACATCACACATTGATTCGCACCACTCAATTTCTATATACTCTCTGAGATTTATTTTTCCTATTTATAGCGCCTCAAGTTGCCTACGGAGGACTGCTTCCTATTGAAGTCCAAGCCATTCAAGGACAACTTGCCTACTTCATCATGAAGGAAGTCATCAGCAAAAATGGCGAGTTTTATGACAAAGACAACAACGAGCCAGTCATCCATACTCATGTTACACATCATGTGTCTCCAACCAACACCAAAAACTCATAGGCTTGTAGTTTAGAAAACTAGTTTAGTCTTTTCTTATTTAAATATTGTCTCATTACAAAATGTAAATTGATGTTTCATTCTGGCTAATCTTATGCTATTTTGTATATACATCTATTACAACGTGTATGATATATCTGTTCTTTTTGTATGCTGTTTCAAAGGGCATGGCTACTTGGCTAGCGTTGCTGAGGCTAGCCCGAAATACTAGTTTTTTTATTTTGTTGTCTGCGGTTATCGGTGGCGATTTTTGGCTAGAACTGCCACTCATACTAGGAGTATTTGTGGCGGTTCTATTACTACTGATACTAAAATATCTGTGGCGGTTCTATTAAAAAATCACCACTGATATTAGGGTATCTGTGGCAGTTTGTGGATAGAACCGCCACTGATAACCGTGTATCTGTGGTGGTTTGTGGCTAGAACCGACACAGATACACAAGTATCAGTGGCGGTTTTTGGCTGGAACAACCATGATAATGTTATCTGTGGCGGTTCGAAAACCACCATTGATAATCCTTGATTATCAGTGGCACTAAATCTGTGGTAGTTCAAAAATTTTCACTTATGGCAGTTATGAACCGCCACAGATGAGCTTTTTCAAGGTAGTGTGAAAATGTGCGAGAGCTACCAATTCTATGGCAAGCAAACCACTCGACCAACCCAGGCCCTACAAACTATTTCTCTATCTTGGCCTTTCTCCATTTGGGGCTTGGACATCTTGGGACTGTTTTCAAGCGCCCAAGGAGGTTACAAGTTCCTATCCGTGGCAATCGACATGTTCACCAAGTGAATCGAAGCTAAACCCGTCAGGAACATTACCTCAAAAGTGGCTAAAAAGTTCATGAGGAGCATCGTTACTCAATTCGGCATCCCTAATTGAGTAATCATAGACAATGGTAGCCTTTTACGAAGAATTGGGTATCAAACTTTGCTTCGTCTCTGTAGCTTATTCTCAAAGTAATGGTCAGGTCGAACATGCCAATGGCATAATCCTACAAGGGATCAAGACCCATGTGTTTGATAGACTCAAGGCTTATTCGACCCGGTGGGTGAAAGAACTCCCCTCGGTGTTGTGGGCTGTTCGTACATCGACTAGTCGAGCCACTGGTGAAACGGGATTTTCTTGGTTTACGGACTAAAAGTAGTGCTTTCGATCGAGGTAACATTCAGGTCACCTCGTGTGGACAACTACTCAGAAGAGGAACAGGAGCAGGTGCAAACAGATGATGTAAATCTACTCGAAGAGTACATGGATCAAGAATCCATTCAAGCGGCCAAGTATCAGCAAGCTTTACGCAGATATCATGGCCAAAGAGTCTAGAAAAGTGCGCTTACCCCTAAGGACTTAGTACTACAAAAAGTGCAGAAGCAAGATAACCGTAATAAGCTATCACCTAAATGGAAAAGTCCCTACATGGTGGTCGAAGTGACATTACCCGGATTAGTATGGCTATCAACATCAAAAGGAACGATGCTTGATTACTCATGGAACATCGATCAGGTGAGAAGATTTCATATGTGAATAGGAAAGATAGTTGAAAGACCATGTGGAGGTCTATCCTTGTGTGTGATGAGTAATTGACAAGATTTGAGCTTGGTTTGATTTGAAATTGAGTTTGATTTGAATTAGATTTTTGATTTGAAGCAATTTGTGTGTTGGTTGCTTTTCGATTGCTCTGGCCTAGGGCGGTAACCTGACCGAACCTAGTGAAATTATGATTGATTAATGATTTTGGGATAATCATTGAATATCTTTGTGGGCATTGCTATGTGAAAGATTTTTTATTTTCTTTGATGGTTGCAGGGCGATGGTGCTAGATCATGGTGAGGCAGAGGATGACCGGGACTCAGCGAGGAGCGTCGGAGGTCCAGACGGTCGGGAGGTTACCGGAAGATGATCGGAGATGGAGTCCGGGCAAGCCAAGAAGACAAGGAAAGGAGTAGATGCTAGCTAGATGCCACGTGGATCAAGGAAGGCCGTCAGATTGCGGTCTAGTTGATAGGTTAGCGGGTCTAGGTAGTATGCTTTGAAAACCATGCAAGAAAACCCGTTATGTGTGTGGGTTTTGGGTTAGCCCTTGCATGGTTGTGTGAATGAGTTAATCTTAGCCCTTAGATGAGTGCTCTAGGGTTGAGAGACTCATCCAATGGTGGTAGGTGGCCCAAGAGTAGTATAAATTGGGGTGGAGGGGTAGCCTCCTCCCTTTGAAGGTTGTAGAGGTTTTTGTGCTCCTTTGAGCTTTGCCCACCTTGTTGTAAGGCTTTGTAAACCTCCTCCTTCCAGAAATGCAAATCTTTTCATTTATGCTTGAATTTACATTACGTATTTACTTTATGTCTTAAATTCAGCATTTAAATTCCTGCAATTTACTTTCATGCAATTTACCTTCTTGAAATTTGGATTTGCCTCCCCTCCTTCTAAATGTTGCTGATCTTGGATGTCTTGAGTGTGTTCATATGGTTTTATGTCTCTTTTGCACTCTAGGATAAACTAGAGATCAAGTTTTCTATCAAGTTGCATCTCTTTCCAGAACTTGTTCTTCGCGTAGCAATCAGTTTTTAATTTTTAAAAAATCTAGAAAAATCATTTTTGAGTTATTCTTATTGGATAATGTGTGGAAATCTGATATCCATCTATGGAAAAATTTGGGAGTTCACTGGTTGCACCGTTTGGGCACCATGAGGTGAAAACCTAGCTCTAAACTTTCTGCTCGAAGTTCCTGACAATATGTGATATTTGATTTTTTTTTTAATTTTTCTGCAATGATTTTGGATGTGATATTTTGTGGAGTGCTTCAAAATTCATTAACTCATATGAATAAAAATTCCTAAAATTTCTAGAGTACCAGAAGTCCACCAACCATATGCTCCAAGTGAGGATAGTTTTTGGAAATTCCGCTTTTGCTTTTCTGAAAGTGACTTTTGTGATTTGGCCCAATCTCCTTTCCAAAAGCAAGAGTTGAATTGATTCCTTTTGTTTTGGATACTTGACAACTAGGATTGTGACTCAAAAATCCACACATATTCAATGGTTCTCATCTATATAAACTAGGGGTACACATAGTTGTCAAGTTGTTCGGATGTTTCACGATTTGTTTTGCGCGATCTTTTCTAGGTCTTAGTTGGAGTATTTTATGGGGGAAAATTTTATTTGCTACCATTCATCCCCTATCTATTCGCCATCTCGATCCTTCAATAGTGCATCACAACAGAAATCCAGGTATGTACAAGTTCATTAAAATTTACTAATAAAAGCTACCCTATTACATTTGAGGTAGGTATTCTATTACTACTTGTCCTCGGTGGCATCACGCCGTCTTCCCAACATCCTTGGGGACTGGAAGACAATGGTTTCAGGGATGGGCCTACACCCCCTAGACGATAAGACCCTGTGGCTTTTCAATGGAGAAGGTGACCTCTCCATCGTCAAAAGCCTCAGCAAGCAGAGGAGGAGGCGTGAAGGCGGCGGTGGTGATGAATTGTTTTGAGCTTCACCTCCTTTTTCGGTGGCGGCAGCCTCACCTTCTTCTCCTAAGGTGCCGACAGTGACATCTGCTCTCATGAAGGTAGCGGGGGTGGCATCATTTTCCTCGACGGTGACATTCAGTTTGCTAGTGACCTCTTCTTCCTTCTCCGGCCAAATCTCCCTCTCGATAGCGTCCCAGTCAATCTCGTCCTCCTCATCGGAGGAGATGATGATTCATCCTAGAGAGACTATAGCTAGAGGCGTAGGGGGAGGGGACTCTCCAAGGATCTCCACGGATGGGGGCGATGGTGGAGTAGAGGCCATAGATGCGTTGGAAGAACTAAAGTGTTGCAGGTAGAAGGCAAGAAAGAAAATGAGTTGTGGCAGGTGACTACAAGTCCTGTACATTTATAGCTCAATGAACGGGTCATACTGTAACCACAATCCATCTAGATTCGCATCGGTCCCAATCCACGAGGCGTCTGTTGCACGTTCACATAAGTACAAAAACCAAAGAGACGCTAATTTATGACGCACCACATGGAAGCCGAAGAGGTGTGAAAACTATAGCAGTATTCAATTGTTGCAGTGGAATTAAATATGATGGGCCTTACCAATATGCTCGGGGGCTCGTGCGCTTGAGTGTATGGTTGAGGGCTACTATTTTTTATGCTTACGCTCTACTCTCTCCTCGATACGGTTATCAAGCAAAGAGTCGGGGGCTACATCATGCATTTTTGGTGCATATGCTCTACCATCTATTCGATGCATTCATCGAGTAGGAGGTCGAGGGCTACATCTCTCGATCTTTCCTTTACATGGCTCCACTCTCAGGTCGATACATCTATCGAATAAGGGGTTCGGAGTCGCAACAAGTATCTGTGATGCTGATGCTTCATTCTTTGCTTGATTTAGCTATCGGGTAAAGAATCAGAGGCTACATCACAGCGTTGTGCTTACGTCACACTACTCCCTACCCAACAACATATCATCGAGTAAGGAGTCGAGGGCTACAGGTAACTCGGTACCTTGTTCTATTTTCTGGTCGATACTATTATCGAGCGGAGCACTATAGGCATGATTTCTTTATTTCTTTTACATGCAATTTTTTACATGCATTTACTTGATCGCATACCTATCATGTTAGCGAACAAAACCAAAGGATGGCCATGCCTAAATCCGACAACAAGCAATTATATCCTGTCGCGAGATGAGCACTAGATTGTCAGACATCTAAAGCTCAGTGGTCGGCGGGAGGCGAGGCCTTTAGTCGATTCTACATGCGCAGCTCAACAAGCTCATGTTTGCTATAAAATCGAAGTCATATGGTTGATGAAGACTTACAAAAATCATGTGGTTTCACTTTAACCTATATAGTATTTATGTTATATGTGGCCTCTCTGAGTATACGCTCGGGGGCAAAGTCATTTAATGAATGTTTTTCTAGCCTTGTGTGTAGATACAATTAGGAATGCGGTTGGCAATAGATCTATTTTCTGAAGGTCTATGAGTGCTAAGTCAGATTTGCATCAAGTCGTGCTACTCTATTTCATCGACAAGAAAGTAGTAGGCAAATACAATGGACAAGCAAATTAATTGGCATTATCACATGAGACCACAATAACAACAAAGGTTCAATTCTATATATCGGCATGATCGGGCTAAGGGTTTTGGTTGGCATCATCGTCATCGCTGACAAGAGACAGCTCCAGCTGGGCCATGAACCTCTCAGCCAGGTCTTTGAAGGACTCGATGTAATCGGTAGCTTCACTAGCCTCACATGCGAATCCTTCATCCAATATTGAGAGGTCCAGGATAGGATGGTGGCTCTTCACTAGGCCAAGCACGTGGGAAGTCGCAAGACGTGCAGATGAGATCATATGCTCGAGGGTCTCCGACTGTAGAGTGGCAAGCACTGCATCTGTTGCAGCCTTTTCGACCTCGATGACCTTCCTGCTCGCCTCTTCCTTGTCTCGACTGACCTTGGCCTTGAGCCACTCAACATTGGTAGCAGCTTTATTAGCCTTTAGGTTTTCTGTCTCAACCTTCAACTTCTTTGCCTTCGCCTTCAGTTTTTTGGCTTCCTCTTTACGCTTTTAAACTTGACCTTGGTAGCTTCGCATAAATACGAGTGTCACCAGTTAGACGTCCTTCATCTTGAGTACTTGCTGATTAGAAGCCATGGGCCACTCAGTTTGTTGATGAGCTTTCTCGCAAAAAGCTTTAGTTTTGTGCAAGGTCTCTGCCGCACGTTATGGAAAAATTCGAAAGTCATAAAAAATGAAGCAAGAGGTGAAGCAGAGCACAGGGCAGAGTAATTTGTGGTCACATACCGGAATATGGGGCTTCAGAATAGACCAATAATTTGGAGGCGCTTGAGAAGTTGGAGGAGGTGGAGTTATTGTTGTGGCTAGAGCTGCCGAAGGAGGAGTTGTGACGACAGTGACCGTGCCAAGAGTTGACAAGGCAGTAGCGACAATGTCATCGACAGTGTCGCTAGCTACACCTTTCCTGCAAAGGATTCTCTACTTGACATCTCCAGAAGAAAAAAGAAAGAATTGATGAGAAGGAAAGGTAACTTACTTCACCAGCCAAAACTTCGCCTGCACATTCTTCTTCTATGTAGTTGATTTCGGCAGGACTGGTCTAGTCTCAGTGGCTATTTTCTCAATCAGTGCAGCTGGTCGAAGAAATGGCATTGGCAGATCGACGGCCAATGGTGGAACCGACGAACAAGTGGCTATAATACACAAAAGTCTACCGAAGATGAATTCTGCCAGCACTACTTGATAGTGTTGTTACCTACTTGACCACTCTGGTCAACAGAGATCCTGCTCAAGGAGACATCTGCGTGGGAGTCGCTGACTTCTACATATCAGCCCCAAGCGGCCCACTGGTCCTCCAATATCTGTTGAATTACGCCAAAAGGAATTTCATGACATCCAAGTGAGCGATTGAAGATCACCTGGTTGGATGGCTTTGACAATGAAGTTTGAGGCCATTTGCCTGGTCGATGGTGCATTGGAGACACCGACCTCCTCACTTGAGAGGACTCGACCACAGCTTGCTCCAGGGCTGCCTCACCCTCACTAGGGATGATAGTAGGTGTCGAGTTATGTAGGGAAGAGCCAGCATCGACGGAGACAGGGTCTGATGCTTGATCATCATTTCAGGTTGGCTCGTCATCCTCCAGACCAATGACTCTCTCGATTAGCCCACATTCATCACTGAACTTCGCTTCTTAAGGAGATGTTGGGCTAAAGTGGATGACATATGCATGAACGATGCATTACGAACCATGACATAATACTCACCTCTGGCCAAGGATTGGCGAGCGAATACACCTCGATGCCGCAAGCGCCAGGTTCTGAACCCTAGAACATCTTGCTCAGCTTGAGGAGATGTCCGAGTTTGACAGATCTGGCAAAAAATGAGTCAGTTCACCACTCATCTACTAATGCAAAGAGAACAAGAATATTATAAGTGCTTACTGCTAGGATTATCCCTAGTGGTGTCATCAACTCCGGAATAGTCCCTGGCCAAGTGATCCCAGCATCAGCGGACTCGATCGGTGCATGATCAAGTCTCCAGCTACATGCCACCCAGTCAGCCCGATCTTCCTCAGCTCCTCAATCTTCTGGACGTAATAAGCGTTGCGGGAAGTAAAAGGAGGGAGTTTCATCTAGAGGTCAATCGAATTAAAGAAGAGTGGTCGATAAGCTAGAGGAAAGTTCACGGTGTCCAAAGAGGTGATGTAAAACCACTATTTCTTCCAGTTTGACTGCCAAGAAGAGGTAACGGGGACAAGAATAAACGCATTTGAGACACCGCTGCGGAGGTGAAAATTGGCACCCCCAATAGCCTTGTTATTTGTCGCCCATTTTAAATTATAAAAGTACTGGAACAGGTTGAGGCTAGGATTGATTCCCAGATAAGCCTCACAAATATGGACAAATACACTGAGTATCATGATAGAATTGGGGTTTAGGTGGAAAAGATGGATCTAATAGAAATCAAGAACCGAGTGCAAGAACTGAGACAAGGGGATGTTGAGTCCACAATGGAAAAGGCCTCAAACACAACGGTCTCATCCTCATTTTTGGGGGTGGGAAATAGCTCACCTTGTGATAGCCTTCAATGGAAGAATTCTCGAGGAGGAACAAAGCCATCCTACGCCATTTCGACGAGGCGCTTCTTCGTCATCATCAACTTCTGCCACACCTTTTGGAGGGCCTCGTCCTTGAAGACTACTTTGTCACTGCAGAAAGTGAGTGCAGCCATCTCAGGTTTCTTCTTCGGCAACGGGACAACTCCAGCACTAGCGAAAGGGCTGGACGCCATTGAGAAAGATGTGGGATGAATTCTTTGAAGGTGGCGGCGCTAGGGTTTAATGAGCACAATGGAGGCTTTGAGAATAAGGCTGGAGGCAAAAAGGAGGGGAATGGTTACAGTTCTGGATCTAGGAATTTATAAGCCAAAACCTTTTCACTCCCCGCTGCATGGCGCCTCAATCGGCGAGAAAAGTGGAATGATGGCGCTGCACTTATCTTGGCATTGCAGACGAGAGTAATAAATGCTCAACTACCTAACATTTAGATTTTCTGAATTTTTTCTAACTCTGTTCAGAGTCGAGTCGATTAGTCAGCATCGAGTAACTTGTGGCTGCCCTAGGGACTCGAGATGGGTTAAGGCGCTCAACCTAGCACATCCCTACTTGATACTTAGCGATTCTCAGTCTACTCAAATCATTAGACTACAAGCAGGCAAGGCGTTACTCGACCAAGTCAGGACTTGACAGTAATTGACCAAGCACTTAAGTGAATCCTTTACTGGGTAGAGTTCGGGGGATATTGTCGAATATCTAAACATGGGATATGTGTACACGAATGATACGTGAAGGATATATTCTAACGACATATAGAAGTTTAGGATATCACAGGTCCAATTCTTTGGGATAAGATATACGTGGAAAAGATAATTCTATATTAGAAAGGACTCGATTACTTTTTTGTTACGAGGAAACCAACTTGAGTACTCTTGATATCCAGGGATGTTTGGATATGCTGCAAAGATCATGCGATGATGGACTCCTCATTGCTTACGATTTGATATCTCAAACTGACTACAACTCGACTTGAGGCAGGGCTACCCCAACTCTATAAGGCCGGGGGTAGGGACCCTCGAAGGGGGAGAGGAGAGAGCTTCCAAGCAAGAAGAACTTTTGTGTAGAGCACTTAGGAGCCGATAAGCTACGCTTCGTTAATCTCTAGCCGTAGTTTAGCCATTTCCTAAGTTCAATCCTTATTGTAACTAGGGCTGGACGACCTGCTTGTACTTTGTTCATCAATTCCATACAACATCCACACAAGAAGAAGGGTGTTACTCCATCCGGGGCCCGAGCCTATCTATATTGTGTGCCTCTGATTTCGTGCTTGGCTCTGATAATCGAAGGTATCGAAAACTATAAGTTTATTATTGATTTCTAACTTTCCACAAGAATCTCGACCCTGAGATTCAAGGCTGACTAAGGAATAGGTTAGAAAATATTAACTTCAGATTTTCCTCACACTCCCATGTTGCTTCATCTTTTGAATGATTACTCCACTACACTTGGCAAAAGCGAACTGACTTGCTTATAGTTTTATGATCAGCAACATCCAAAATCTTAACAGGTTGCTCTTTATAAGCCAAATCTTCTTACAACTCAATTACCTGCAACGACGTCTGCTCTATTGGCACTCAAAGACACTTCTCAAGATAAGAGACATGTAACAGATTATGCACACATGCCAATGACTAGGGCAACTCCAACTAATAAGCAACCTTTCCTCGATGGCTCAAGATTTTGCATGGACCAACATATCTTGGTGCAAGCTTTCTCAAGTGTAAAACCATTTATCACCTTTAAGAGGGGCAACTTTGAGCTACACGACATCTTCTGGCTCAAAGCTCAGCTCTCGTCAGCTCACATTGATTTTTTAATAATAATATACGATAAATCATCAAAGAAACCATCAATGATTAATAGACAATGAAATATCGAAGAAACTTCTAATGATTAATTCTGCATTAGTAAATCATTAATGATTAATTAATCCCTCATGAGTACCACTAATAATAGGCACAACAGCCCAAATTGCAAAAGAA